>JAJHZJ010000470.1:4476282-4846282 GCA_023548195.1 Bettongia penicillata ogilbyi
AGGTCTAGCCATCCTTCAAGTAGCTCAGAACCTACTTTTCTGGAGGAAGCTTTCTCTGGTTCCTTCCACTTAGGTGTGAAATGATATTTCTTTCCTTAGATCTAGTATCCCACCTAGTAACTTTCTTATTCTCTTGTAGTATTCTACTACATATTATGAATTCTTATACTGAAGTTATATCTCTCCACCAATCTCCTGTTATAATGGGAGTTTTGTGAGAAAATGATTCATTTCATAACTTTATTAAACAAATCATACCCAGCATCTAACAGAATGACCTGCAAATATTTGATGCTAAGTAAATTGCTGCTGAGAGATGAAAGAATCATTTTGTTCTGTATGTAACTACCCTGTGACTTCTGATATGTCCTCTCGACATAAGCTGAATCTAAGTTGGAGAAGATATCTGAATCTGTAAAGTTTAGAAAATACCTTATATATTAGGAAATACAATGGGAAGCTGGGTATTCACTTGGATCCTTTGCTGTGAAATGTATTCACATTCCTTTGAATATCATGTGTGAATTTCAAAATTCAAGAAATTAGAATGAAATCCATGTTGTCCAGCTCATATTTATCTTTCAACTCAACTACATTCCCCACTTAATGTTTATTATTTTAGAAACTGATGCTATAGTTCTCCAGCACTTGAGAAGCTCCTGGAGGTTTCAGCAAAGAAAGTTTCATACAATTGAAGGAGGGTTTCCTTTTCAACTTTGAGTCAAAAATGAATCTCTCTTTCAGATGGCCTTGAATGGAGACCCCATGGAAGCAGTGCTGTCTCTACCCTGAGAGGTGAGAGTGAAATTAGTTTCATTTCTGTGGCACAAATAATATTGCCCACCTTTTGTTGTGATTTCAAACAAGGCTTTTGAGAATTGGATCTCATTGAATCACATTATTCTGGAACACAACATTGATGATGTGGAACCCAAGGGAACTCCCATCATCAGCTCAATATCATTCTGATAATGTAGTATTGCCATACACATTGCTGTGTAAGTGCCTTCAGGGTCTTGAATAATGAGATGACCGGAAAAGCTGTCTGTATGCTCAGTGACTTCATTAAATCTTTTTCTTATAGAAGTGGTAATACATATTCCCTCCAACCTAGATCCCTGTGCCAAAGAACATCATTTATGGGTCTATGTGGATGCTAACCACACTGAAGTCAATCTCAAATCCTGCATCTTTCAGAAAAGAGATGCAGGCACAATAATTTCCAGGAGAATTGCAAAACTCAAGTCAGATTTGAAAAAAATTACGCAGAGTCTAGGACATCCTAGGACATTGGTTTAATTCAATTTTACTTAATAATTTATCTAACAGTGTTGGTTCAGATGGCTGTTCGATGACTTCAAGTTTTCTGTACTGAATCTGTCACTAATCTCATATTGAATCTGTCTCCCTAAAAAAAATAGAAAGTGAAAAAAAATGAGACAGAATGAGAACTGCTTCAGTGACCATACTAAACTGACACTTCAGTTTTATGCCAACTAAAGTGAACAAAATTCCCCTTCACCCACATCCCCATACTCACAGTGAATGACTTTTGGACAATTTAAACAAATTATGCCATTCTGCTGAATTTACTCTCATCTAAAGCCCTGGGCATTCTACTCACCTGATTTGATTTAGGTTTAGCAGGGCTCTCTGGTCAACTCTGGTGGATTAAGAACCTTGAATCTTCTGACGATGCTCTCTGAACAATCTGAAACTATTGGCTTGTCATTCATTAATGTAATGCATCCAGTGTCTTGTCCTGCAGTGCAATTGTGGGATCTGGGATTTTTAAACATGGCGTGGACTCTCAGAAATAATAATAATAACAAGATTTCTAGTTTATGTTCACTACTGTATTCTGCTTTTCATAACTAAGAAAATGGTAGAAGAGTGAATAAAGACTTAAATATTGATGGGTACTTAGGATTGACCTTATGCAGTAAGGTTATTAATTTAAATATAAATTGTGACTAAACAAGTTCATGTATTTGTATTGAATCCTACTTTAAATTCTTCATGCAATTGAAGACAAATACATTAAAATAAGATCTATAGTGCTTTATATACATATTTCTGTTTTTATTCTATTTTTCACACCTTCACTGGGCAAATGGACAAGAGCAAAGAGGAAAAATAAAAGGAAAGGGAAAATAAGTTCCTCTATATGTAACTGCATAATTTGTTAAATAAATTTTTGCTTTGTCCATTTATGAACATATATATCTCTTTCTGTATTTAAGTTCTTCACCTCTCTGGAGAGTGTTTCACCTTCTTTCTATAGGACTTGTAATTTGTCATTGCATTAATTAAAATTCTAAAGCCTTCAAAGTTGTTTTTCTCTTTAATGCTATTATCATTGTATAAATCATTAGTTTAGTTCAGCTCATTTTGCTTTATATCAGTTCATATAGGTCCTAAAACTCTCCTCTTAACTTTTTTTTTTAATCATTTCTTATGTCCAATATTATTTCATTTCATTCATACAGCACAATTTGTTTAATCATTCACCAACAGGGGGACACCTCTATAGTTTGCAATTTTTGATTACCACTCATAAACTTCTATAAAGATTGTGAATATATATTCTTTTACTGTTTCTCTAGTTTATTTGAAGTAAAGGCCCAGTAGTGTTGTAGCCAGGTCAAAGGTTATGCATAGTTTAGTCACTTTCTGGGCATAGTTCCAAATTTCTTTCTAAAAGGTTGGACCATGCCACACACAGCTCCATCAACAGCAGACTGGTGTATCTGTTTTCCCACAGTCCCTACATCATTTGTCATTTTTCTCTTTTTTGATTTTTTGGTCCGTCTTAGAGTTGGGGAGTGAAACCTCAAAGTTGCTTTAATTAGAATTTCTCTGATTATTAGTGAATTAAAACATTTTAATGTGATTGTTAATAGCTTGGATTAATTCCTTTGAAAAATGTTCATATCCTTTGGACATTTGTCTGTTTGAGGAATAGCTTATAGCTTTATAAATTTCAATCAGTTCCTTATATATTGCACACATTAATCAAGCCTCACTGTAGCCTTGTTTGATAAATACCCAAGACAGGTATCATCTTTATTTTACAGTGAGAAAACAGAAACAGTGAGAGGTTAAGAAACTCGATTAAGTTCATAGAATTAGCTATGTGCTAAAGACAGGACTTGTATCCAGATTTTCCTGACTCCAAGTCAAGGAACGCATTGTGATACCACAGTTTTACGTAAGAGGAGAGCAAAGCTGTTGTGTGTGGTTTGCCTTTCATTCTCAAAAAGAAACATGAACTCAAGGAGATAATGACATGACTTGTAATTTACTCTAATTTCAGTGAGGCGGCATTGTGCAAAATCATCAGGCTCAGTTTCCTCTCCAGAGGCATTTCGGTTCATTGACCACATATCAGTTAGGACGAGTGAAGATGGCCCAGGATGCAGTAGAAGACCTTGGTCCATTTCAGCTAAAACTTTTTCAGGTTCTCAGAATAAGCTACCACATGTTTAAATTTTCATTGTGTGTGAGTATGTGTGTGTGTGTATGTGTGGGTATGGGTGTGGGTATATTCAAACTTAAGTGCTTATTTTTAAACTTGTTTTATTTTGAATATACCTCATCATTTTTTCCCATCAATATTGCTTACAATCTTGAAGAACACACACACTTCTCATAGTTACTATCTTAATTTTCCAAATTTTCTCCCTTTTGGCACACACTTTATGCACAACAAAGGAATGGAATGAGGAGTAGTGGTCCAGTGTCCCATTGCTTCTTTCTGCCAGTGCAGATTCAGGGGATCAAGAAAAACACTACCATAAACAACTAGCAGAACTGAAAGCATCTTCCTCCCTCTCCCTTCTTTAACTAAACCTTCGGGTGACTCTTTATTGCTCTTGACAACAGAGATGTCTCCATCCATAGAGAAAATATGTAATGGAAAAATCAAATACATATTTTATCTTATAACCCGCCTTTGGTGGAAAAAGAAAAAGAAAGGGAAATAATGTGTAATTAAATATGAAACAGTAATGACAAAGAACCACCATTATAAAGTCTGAAGATTAGATTACTTTTGGTACTTTTCTCTTGGGAAAAACTGCTGAATATTCTCTAAATGAATCTATTGGCATTACCTAAAATAAATAATTATCACCTAGAGGTATCAAGTTTTAAGTATATATAATTAGTGGATGAGTGCTGATGTGACAAGTGAAGTTCCCTAGGGTCAATATTTAGCCTGAGGATTCCTTTTTTTTTCCCAATTTATTTTATTTATTTTTAGTTTTTGACATTCATTTCCACAAAATTTTGAGTTGCAAATTTTCTCCCCATCTCTCCTCTTCCCCCACCCCAAGAAAGGGTGAATTCTGATTACCCCCTCCACCAATCTACCCTCCCCTCTGTCACATCTCTCCCTTCCCTTATCTCCATCTTCTCTCTTTACTTGTAGGGCAAGATAGATTTCTATACCTCATTACCTGTATTTATTATTTCCCAATTACATGCAAAAACAATTCTCAACATTTGTTCCTAAAACTTTGAGTTCCAGCTTCTCTCCCTTTCTCCCTCCCCACCCATTCCCAATGAGAAGGCAAGAAATTCAATATAGGCTATCTAAGTGTAGTTTTGCTAATGACTTCCATAATAGCCATGTTGTGAAAGACTAACTGTATTTCTCTCCATCCTATCCTGCCCCGCCCCATTTATTCTATCCTCTTTTTTCACCTTATCTCCACCCAAAAGTGCTTATTGCTAATTCCCACCCTCCTCTCATTTGCCCTCCCTTCTATCATCCCCCCACACCACACATCACCTTCTCCCCTACTTCCCTGTAGTGTAAGATAGATTTCCATACCAAATTGAGTGTGCATGTTATTCCCTCCTTAAGCCAAAAATGATCAGGGTAAGCTTCACTTTTTCCCTCTCACCTCCCTCTTTTTCCCTCTGTTGAAAAAACTTTTTCTTCCCTTTTTTATGAGAGGTAATTTGCCCCATTATATTTCTCCCATTCTCCTCCCAATATATTCCTCCCTCAACCCTTAATTTTATTTTTTTAGATATCATCCCTTCCTTTTCTACTCACTCTGTGCCCTCTGTGTGTGTGTGTGTGTGTGTGTATATATGAAATGTGTGTGCGTGTGTGTGTATAACCCCTCCAATTACCCAAATACTGAGAAAAGTTTCAAGAGTTACAAATATTATCTTTCCATGTAGGAATGTAAATAGCTTAACTTTAGTAAGTGCCTTATGATTTCTCATTCCTGTAAATCTTTCCATGCTTTTCTTGATTCTAGTGTTTGAAAGTCAAACTTTCTATTCAGATCTGGTCTTTTCATCAAGTATGCTTGAAAGTCCTCTATTTTATTGAATGATCATTTTTTCCCTTGAAGTATTATGCTCAGTTTTACTGATTAGGGGATTCTTGGTTTTAATCCTAGTTCCTTTGACTTTTGGAATACCATATTTCAAGCCCTTTGATCTCTTAATGTAGAAGCTCCCAGATCCTGTGTTATCCTGATTGTATTTCCACAATACTCGAATTGTTTCTTTCTGGCTGCTTGCAATTTTTTCTCCTTGACCTGGAAATTCTGGAATTTGACTGCAATATTCCTAGGAGTTTGTCTTTTCCAATCTCTTTGAGGAGGATATCAGTGAATTCTTTCAATATTTATTTTATCCTCTGCTTCCAGAAGGGCAGTTTACCTTGATAATATCATGAGACATGATGTCTAGGCTCTTTTTTTGATTATGACTTTCAGGTAGTCCCATAATTTTTAAATTGTCTCTCCTGGATATATTTTCCAGGTCAGTTGTTTTTCCAATGAGATATTTCACATTGTCTCCTATTTTTTATTCTTTTAGTTTTGTTTTGCAATTTTTTGATTTCTCATAAAGTCATTAGCTTCCATCTACTTCATTCTAACTATTTTCTTCAGTGACCTTTTGAACCTCCTTTTCCATTTGGCTAATTATGCTCTTCTAAGCAATCTTCTCCACATTGACTTTTTGGACCTCTTTTGCAAATTCAGTTAGCCTATTTTTAAAAGTGTTAATTTGTTCAGCATTTTTTTGGGTCTCCTTTAGCAAGCTGTTGACTTGCTTTTCATGATTTTCTTGTATCACTCTCAGTTTTCTTCCCAGTTTTTACTCCACCTCTCTTATTTGGTTTACAAAATCCCTTTTGAACTCTTCTATGGTCTGAGACTACTTCATATTTATTTTGGAGGTTTTGGATGCAGAACACTTGAGTTTTAGGTCTTTTGCTCATGGTATGCATTATTCTTCTTCATCAAAAAGGATGGAAGAAAATACCTGCTCACCAAGAATGTAGCCTGCTATTGTCTTATTCTTTTTCCCTTTTGGGGGCATTTTTCCAGTCAGTTACTTGACTTTTGAGTTCTTTGTCAAGAGGAGGATATACTTTGGGGACTTGCAAGTTTCTCCAAGGTGGCACAATCCAGGGAGAGTGGTTTGCACCTCCCCAGACCTTCTCTCTCATCTAGGAGCAACTACAAGCACTCTTTTCTGAGAGTAGTAGAATTCCATCTCCAAAGCCTCCACCAGCTCCACCAGCCAGTGCTCCACCTCCTCACCTCACAGCCACCACTCAGGGCTGAGATCCAGGGTCTTTAGATGGAGGACTCCAAAAGTGGACTCTGCCACCACCTGGGGCCAGGGCTGGACCCTTCTCTCCCATGTGAAAGGGCTTTCTGACTTTTGAAGTTGTCTTTGGCGTATGTGAGTTGAGGAATCTGAGACCCACAGTGGCTGCAGGTGGGGCCTTGAAGGCTGCTTCAGTCCTGTCCTTGTCATTACACAGCCAAGGCAGGGTTATTCTTTGCTCATGCCCAGTGTGAAAGAACGTTCCTGTTGGCTTTTCAGGCTGCCCTAGGCTGGAAATCTCTTTCAGTCTGTCATTTTGTGGCTTCTGCTTATCTAGAATTTGTTTAGAGTAATTTTTTACTGGTATTTTGTGGGCTGTGGGAGGAGAACTTCTAGAGGTGCTTCCTTCTACTCCACCATCTTGGCTCTACCCCTAGCCTGAGGATTCTTAGAGATACTCGGAAGAAAGAGCTTATGGACCAACCTTCCGCCCCACCTCCAAAGAGACTGTTGGATTTGGAATTAGAGAACTGGGGTTCACATTCTGACTTTGTCAATTACTACCTATATGACTTTGGGCAAGCTGTTCCTGAAGTTCTCCATGAATAATATTAGAAGTTAAGATTAGTTGACCTGTAAGATCCCTTCTAACTCCCATTCAATGATCCTTTAAATTCATAGCAACTGACCAAACCTATTTATAATGAATATTTTCTTTGGAATTTTAACATCCTCAATATATAAACCCAATTATAGAATGACATACAAAACTGAAGAGGGCTAACCATACAAATTTGCCATTTTTAAGCCCAATCATGATGAGTTGCTATTTTTTTTTCATGTTGAATTGCTACATACTCTGCAGATGTGTCTTTCCTTTCACTTATGCTTATTTTTCAAGTGGCTCATTAGACAGATGTTTCTAAGTATATATGTATATATATGTATATATGTATATATATATGCATATATATATATATACAGACAACAGTATACTTTGCTGATGTTCTTTCTACTTACTGAAGTTTCATTATTATCTGTTCAATTTTTACAACCACTTTCTTAAAGGATACTATATACATATATATGTATATATACACACATATACATACACATGCACATGCACACTGACATATTTTATATATATATATGTATATACATATACATATATATATAAACTTGTATGTGTATGTGTATGTGTGTATAATTTGCACCTAATTAAGCTAGCCTACAGTCTTTTCCTTTTTAGCGATTATGATCTATCGTGCCAGTTTTTAAAAATGCATTGAAGAAGATGCCTCAAAATTATACAATCTCTTTTTCTTTTTTAGAAACTTTACTGATGCATTTTTATTTGTAGCACAGATACTTTCCAATATTATAATATTACCCTAATATTACTACTCTACTACAGCTATTGGATACTGCACCAATATCCTTAAAATATATGTGCAATTCCATATCAGTAGTCATCAATGTCCCAACCTAGAGGAAATAGTTATATATAATCATATTTATATTTCATTATTTCTTCACAAGAATTGCATCCTTTCCCCTCCTCTTATACAAGGGAATTATAACAAAGACAGATAATTTTGTTTTCTTTTTTTTAAAGTTTATAATAAAAAGGGCTTCATATACATCTCATTTGCTTCACATCATAGGTGAATACAGTGAGGGTCAGGTTGGGAATTTAATTACTTGCATACATAGTCATAGATCCAGTCAGTAGTAGATCTAGCCCTTGAGTCAAAGCCTAGACCCATAGACATAGACACTCTTAATCTAAAAGGAACTCAGGAAGTCTAATCCAATATTTATCTGAACAGGAATTTCTGCTAGAACATCCCTGACAAGGTGCCATCTAACTTTCAATCAAAGATTTCTAATTGGGAACCAACTAGCTTCTGTGGTAGCTCATTACACTTTTAAATAACTTTAATTATTTGAAATTGGGACTGTACTGAATATAACTATACCTTTCTTCACTTTCTACCTATTGATTCCTGCACTAATCAATATAACCAAGAACGTCTTCTTCTATATGACAGCTCTTCAAACACTTGAAGTGCCACATACTGTATACCCAAGTCTTGCCTATACTATATTTCTGCAATTTCCTTTAAAAAGTTATTATTATGAGCTCTAATTCTTTCACTTTCTTGGTCACCCAGCTTGTCAATATCTTGCCTAAAATGTGATACTTAGAATTGAATACAGTCTTTCAGATGAAGTCTGATAGAACAGAGTACATGGAGAATTTCATCTGACTGGTTCAGGATATAAAGCCTCATATGTATGCATGCATACATACATACATTCATATAATCACACAGACACATGTCCACATATACATGTACACATGCATACATATATGTATATGCATAGATTTCCATTTATTTCTTTATTGCTAAATAAATTTTATGACTGTTTTCCTTCCCCCATCTCACAATAGTTTCAAGATATACACTGCTTCTACCTCTAATACAATGAAGTTTTCCCTGTATCAAAGGAAACAAGAGAAAAGCAAATAATCAAGCTGCTTCATCTGATATATACTGTATTCCATGCCCATAGTGCCTTTATTCAAGGTAAAAGTTGTTCACTTTTTGTATTTTCCATCACGATAACAATATTTTCTTTCCTTTTCAAGTTCTTGTTGTGTATATTAATTTATTCATTATATAGATCCATTTCCCCTGGTTCTGCTGACCCCACAATGCATCAGAATATTCAAATCTTTGACTACATTTCAATTCCTCATATTAATTCTTATGGAACACTGGAGCTCACATTCAAATGGGAGAGACTATATGCCCCTTCTTGTGTCAGTAAACACCCCAACATACACTGGGTGGGGCCTATTATCACAGGTTCTTAGCTCTATGTTCATAAAAGGAAAGGCAGCTTTTGAGGAGTCAACAATCATGCTAATCAAACATATATCATTCAGCTAATTCAGGGAAGTCAGCACCCTGATCTTCAAACAAAATACATCAAAATCAGAAGATCAACAGACATGGCTTCCTCTGCCTGAATTCAACCATAGTTACCAGAGAGGGAAGCACTGACATCTGGGTTTTCAAAGCCAAGGGGGTCCTTAAAATAGCTTCCCAGAGTCCTCATCTGGCACTCAAACCATCTTACATTAAACTAAGCCCCAAAGTAAAACCCCAACTCAGAGTATTTGTACACTTTTTAGAGGCAGAGGGCATAACTCTCTGACTCAGTACCTCAATAGAGAAAACAAAAAGTACTTGGGACCCTCCTACAAAACAAATCCCCTAATCAAGCTTCCCACAATGGGCAGGCCCATTCGATGAGCAGGGGGGGGGGGTGGAAGATCTTTAATCACGTTATTCAATCAGAGGCACTTTTACTAAAACAAAAAGAGCAAAAGATCTTAATTTGACTGCTATCAAACCTCCTCCCAAAAAAAATAACTTAAGAAAACAACTGGATAAATTAGATGTAATTCCAGAGGAAAGTTATTAGCATTGAAGGGTATTAGGAAAAGTTTCTTGAAAAATAGGGAATTCTAGCTGAAACTTGAAGACAGCCAAGAGAAAGAGACAAATATGGAGAACCTTCTAGGCACAGGGGACAGTGATTGAAAATGTACAGAGTTGAGATGAATGCTTTATGTAAGGAACAGCTAATATATATTGCTAGGAAGGGGTCAAGTTATGAAGGGATTTAAAAACCAGAGAATTTTATATTTGATCCTGAAAGTAACAGGGAGGCTCTGGTATTTATTAAATTGGTGAGGGGTTACCTGGTGAGAATTGCACTTTTGGAAGATAACTTTGACTGCTTAGTAGAGGATGACTCAAAGCTGGGAGAGACTTGAGGAGGGAGAGACAAACGAAAAGGCTATTTCAATAACACATAAGTGGAGTGATGCTATCACAAATACAACCAAGTATCAGAATTCATATACAAGATACTGTAGTGGATGCCAGTTCTGCCCCCAAGAAAATGCTTCTAATCTAATAGGATGAGTATTGGACCTATGATTTCTGCACCAGGGTGGCAGCCGTGTCAGATGAGAGAATAAAATAAATCCAAGAGATATTATAAAGGTGGACTAAACCAGACTTGAAATCAGAGTGGATATGGGGGATGAGAGAGGGAGGAATTGAAAATGAAACCTAGGTTTCAAGCCTGAGTGGTGATAACAAGAAAGTGATGAGAAGGAGAAGGCTCAGCGGAAAGGTAATAAGTTCACTTTTGGTCATGTTGAGTTTAAGATGTCTATGTCAAGGTATCTAACAAGGAGTTGGAGATATGTGACTGGAGGTCAGGAGTGAAGTTATTTCAAGACAAATAGATTTGAGAATCACACAGCATGGATTGTGGTTTGCACTACTGCTATTATTATATCTCTATATTATTTCTTTCTCTACACACACACATGCATACACAAACATATATATTGGTGGTTTGAAAGAAGTGGTCCTCAATTGTTAAAATGACCATTTTTATGATAATGAATTGGATTGGGAAAGGGGAGAGACTAGAGTCAGGGTAATCCGCTAGGAGGTTATTGAAATATTAAAATTGAAAGATTTTGAGGGCCCACCTGCCCAGCGGCATTCTCCTTTGAACAGAGAAAAGGAAAGTTATAAAGATATAGTTGCTAATGTCTCTTCTGTCATATCTCTTTGGGGAGGTAATCATTATCTATGACTTTTTTTAAATCATGCCTCTTTATGTGATATCTTGAAAATCTCTACCTCACTACTATGATAGTTATGTATTTGCTTTTAGTAGGCTCTGCTATTAGATTATAAACAAAAGAGAAGGCACCTCAGTGTTATAGATAACGAAATATACCTGTATGTGAATTAAGAAGCATCATTCAAGCACTAGCTATGTACCAGGAACCTTGGTAGTATGGCATAATGGTTACAGAGCCAGCCTCAAAGTCCTAAAGACTTGGGTTTGAGTTCTGGCTTTGTGACCCTGGGTAAGTTATTTACCCAGACAACTCTCTAAGACTATAGATTACAGAGATTCTAGAGGGTGTTTATTCATTTGGGAGTTCCCTATACCAAAGAAATCACATCTCTAGTTCTTATTCTATTAGCTTGTAAGTACTTTGAGGGAAGAACTATTGCATGTATCTTGTTTATGGATTCTGACTCTTTGCTGTATCTATCATCTCACTGATTTGGCTAACCTCCCAAAATTGTGTGATTGCCAACGGAACGTTAAACAGGCTGTCTATTAACTATTTTTCTCATTCATTTTTGGCATATCTCCCTGTCCCCCACCAATTAATTAATTGCTGGGGTTTTTTTGTAGCTAGGTGACAACGTGAATAGGAAATTAGACTTGGAAAGAACTGAGCTCAAATACTTCAGGTATTTACTAGTCATGTTATCCTGGGCAAATCATTCAATCTCCTTCAGCCTCAGTTTCCTTATCTGTAAAAAGAGAATAATAAAAGCACCTGCTCCAGAGGGTTGTTATAAGGTTTGAATAAAAAAACATATGCAAAGCACTTTGCAAACCTTGAGGCCCTATAAAAATGCTAGCTCTTAGTATATTTTGCCATATTTCTTGATGATATTCTTATTACCTCTTCGGCTATGGAATCTGTTTTTTCATATGTTGCAGCTGGCTCATGCCCAACATACATCTCTCCATTGCCCTGTGGATGATCCTCGACTTTAATTCATCCGAGTTTGAATTGTCTTATGGCTCACAGCCATGTCTCACTGAAGAATATTGGTATGGTACATACACAATAAATATTTGTTGAATTAATTTACTCCTCCAAGTCACTAAGCTCAGGACTGCAAGGTATAACTTCAAATCCCTTTGGATATAAGTGGGGATAAATAAACAGGTAAATATCCATGTAGGCCCATACATTTATAAATAAGTATAGTAAGATTAGTAATACTTGGCAACTGCATCAATAAATGCTTTCAGAGCTGGGAGAGACTGAAATATGTGGCTCGATATTTGACCATGATGCTTACTGAAAGGAAGGGATTTGAGCTATTTGCTAATGGACCTTGGCCCTACTGAGATAAAATAATGTGGGTGATGCTGTCTTTTTATTCTCTTTATTAATACCTCTAGTGCTTAGTGAGAAATAACTTGCTTATGAATTAATGATTGCTTTAAAAGTGTTTGTGAAGTTTCTAAATTGATTCATAATTAACCCAGAAACTGAATTTTCCCATCGCAGAGTTAGAGCCTTTAAATATGCCTTGTCATACTCTATGAAGGGGAGATCTGGGAGGAGATCAAGAGAAAAATGGGTTATTTATGTGCTGAAATAATAAAAAATTCTGGTATGAGAGTAGGGAAATCTAGTTTCTTGTCTTGCCTCTGATGCTGAAGACAGTATAGTAAAAATAAGACCACTCTTAAAATATGGCGACATTTAAGTTTACACAAAGAGACCAGTCAAAGCACCGAAGTTATGATAGATGCCCCTGTCAGGGTTCCACTTCAAACTATTACCTGGCTATTCATGATAGGTTGTAACCAAACATTTACTTTTTTTTCCTTCAACTTTTCCTCTTCTTCAAGCTCTCCTCTATTTCCTACAAGTATCAAGAAATTGTAGCTTGTTTATTTTCCCACACTGGGCAGCTAGAGAATGCAGCGGATAGAATACGTTCCTGGAGTCAGGAAGACTCATGTTCATGAGTTCAAATCTGGCCTCACACAATTATTAGCTGATGTGACTTTGGGGAAGTCACTGTTTGTCTCAGTTTCCTCAACTATAAAATGAGCTGGAGAATGAAATGCCAAAACACTCCAGTATCATTGCCAAGAAAATTTCAAATGGGGATATGGAAGGTAGGATAAGACTGAACAGGTTTAAAAAAACAGCAAAAGACTGATGGATGGGACTTGATCCCAGACTTACAATCAAGTTCTCAAAATGGAAATCTGATACCCCATTTATTTTCTTTCACTATTAAGCTCTCCAGACCTAGCCTTTTACCATTGGTACTGGACTCTTACTTCCTTTGTCTCCAGCAAGGGGAGGCTCCTGTCACCCAGCTCAGTCCACATGAAAAAAACTGAAAGCAGAACATAACCATACTTTTTTAAAAATTAATTTTTAGTTTTCAACATTCACTTCCACAATATTTTGAGTTCCAAATTTTCTCCCCATCTCTCCCCTCTACCCACTCCAAGAAAGGGTAAGTTCTGATTGCCTCTTCCCCCAATCTGCCCTCCTTTCTATCACACACACCCTTTCCCTTATCCCCACCCCTTCTACTTTCTTGTAAAGCAGTATAGACTTCTATACTCCAATACCTGTATATCTTATTTTCCAGTTGCATGTAAAAACAATTTTTAACATTCATTTTTAGAACTTTGAGTTCCAACTTCTCTCCCTCCCTCTCCACTGAGAAAGCAAGCTATTCAATATATGGTATACATACGTAGCTATGCAAAATACTTCCATAAAAGTCATGTTGTGAAAGACTAACTATATTTTCCTCCATTCTATCCTGCCCCCCCATTTATTCTATTTTCTCTTTTGACTCTATCCCTCCTCAAAAGTGTTTACTTCTAATTACCCCTCCTCCTATTTACCCTCCCTTCTATCATCCTCCCACACCTCGTTTATCCCTTTCTCCCCTATTTTCCTCTAGTGTAAGATAGATTTTCATAGCAAATTCAGTGTGCATGCTATCCCCTTCTTCAGATAAATATGATGAGAGTAAGGTTCACTCTTTTCCTTTCACTTCCTCCCTCATCCCCTTCATTGAAAAAAAGTTTTTCTTGCCTCTTTTATGTGAGAGATAATTTGCCCTATTCTATTTCTCCCTTTCTGTTTCCAATATATTCCTCTCCCACCTTCTAATTTTATTTTTTTAGATATTATCCCTTCCTATTCAATGCAACCTGTGTCCTTTGTCTATATGCATATAATCCCTCCCACTATCCTAATACTGAGTAAAGTCTCAAGAGTGACAAATATTATCTTTCCATGTAGGAATGTAAACAGTTCAACTTTAGTATGATTTCTATTTCCTGTTTGCCTTTCCATGCTTCTCTTGATTCTTGTGTCAAATTTTCTATTCATCTCTGGTCTTTTCATCAAGAATGCTTGAAAGTTCTCTATTTCATTGAATGACCATTTTTTCCCCTGAAGCATTATACTTATTTTATATTTGCTGGGTAGGTGATTCTTGGCTTTAATCCGAGTTCCTTTGACTTCTGAAATATCATATTCCAAGTCCTTTGATGCCTTAATGTAGAAGCTGTTAGATCTTATGTTATCCTGATTGTATTTCCACAATACTCAAATTGTTTCTTTCTGGTTGCTTGAAATATTTTCTCCTTGACCTGGGAGCTCTGAAAATTGGCTACAGTTTCCTAGGTATTTTTCTTTTCAGGTCTCTTTCAGGGGGCAATTGGTAGATTCTTTCATTATTTATTTTACGCTCTGGTTCTAGATCATTAGGGCAGTTTTCCTTGATAATTTCATGAAAGATGATGTCTAGGCTCTTTTTTAATCATGACTTTCAAGTAGTCTCATAATTTTTAAATTGTCTTTCCTGGATCTATTTTCCAGGTCAGTTGTTTTTCCAATCAGATATTTCACAGTCTACTATTTTTTTTTATTCCTTTGATTTAATTTTATAATTTCTTGATTTTTCATAAAGTCATTAGATTCCATCTGCTCCACTGTAATCTTTAAGGAATTATTTTCTTCAATGAACTTTTGGGTCCCCTTTTACATCTGGTTAATTCTGCTTTTGGTGGTATTCTCCTCATTAGTTTTTTTGGATCTCTTTTGTCATTTGGGTTAGTCTATTTTTTTAAAGGATTATTTTCTTCAGCATTTTTTGGACCTCCTTTAGCAAGCAGTTGGCTCATTTTCCATGATTTTCATGCCTCACTCTCATTTCTCTTCCCAATTTTTGCTCTACTTCTCTTGATTTTCAAAATCCTTTTTGATCTCTTCCATGGCCTGAGAACAATTCATATTTTTCATGGAGGCTTTGGATGGAGGAGTTTTGACTTTGTTGTCTTCTGTTTGCATGGTTTGCTCTTCCTTGTCACCAAAGTTAGATTCTGTAGTGTGATTCTTTTGCCAGTTTTTGCTCATTTCCCCTTTTGAACTCATAGTCAAGGTAATTTTCTGCTTATAGTGGGGGTGGAGGGGGTACTGTCAGCCTTGATCCCCCCACACTCTGTGGGCCTAGAGCTCCAGAAAGAGTGGCTGCAACTGCCCCTGCTGCTTCTGTGTCTATTGCAGGTTCCTCTACCCCCTCCCCACTCTGCCACCCTGGGGCTAGGGCTTGACCACTCTCTCACTCAGATCTTTGTGCACTGACCTTCCAACTTGTTCTGAGCATTTTTGGGGTCATGAAGTCTGGAGACTGCCACTAGTGCAAGACTTTCACTACCCCCAAGACCTGTTCAGGTCCTCTCTGTGCTGGCATGGCCCACATTGGACTGGGCTCCCAGCATGACTCGATATGTATTTACTGACAACCTTCTAAGCTGTCTTCAGCTGGGGATTTGTTCACTCCATCATTCTGTGAATTCTGCAGCTCCAGAATATGTTTAGAGTCATTTTTTTTTACAAGTACTTGGCTAGGCTTGGATGGAGTGCTCTACAAAATCCATGCTGCTATTCCTCCCTCTTGGCTCCATCCCCTAGAACACAATCATTTTTTAAGACATTTTGAGGATTTTGTTACTAATTAATGTTATGTAATCACAGATGCAGAGCCTATAGAATCTAATTCAATTTCCTTATTTCATAGATTAAGAAACTGAGGCCAGTCAAACATCTGGAGAGTGGGATTTGAGAGGAAGAGGTTGCCAATAAATGAAGATAAAAATTTACAAGAGGCAGAGGTGTTGTTTAGATAATTCTGGACCTATAAACCAACTGCTAAAAGCCAGAACAATTTTTGAGTTTACTTTACTAACTGAACCTCTGTAACAGCAAGCACTCTGGCATACACAGGAGGGCCTGCTGCACAGATTCTTTTATCTGCTTTTCTAAAAGGAAAACAGATTCTGAGTGGTCAGCAATCTACCTTAATTACATTGACCTATAGAGAAAATACAAGCAGTAAGATAAAGAGCAAGAGACAAGGCTTCTAACTGTTTGACCATAAACAATACAGCCAACATCATGGATCAACAGACAGATCCAACTGTGTGGCCATTATATACATACATACATAGTTACCAGTCTTGGTGCTTGCAAGTGTTCTGAACTAAATGAGCAAATGTAGTGCTGTACACCAAATCTCTGAAAGCTGTCCACTCCTTTTCTGCTCCACTGTTGCCAACTGTGTGTTACTCAACTTTAGTCAGCAGCAAACTGTTCAGGCTCAGAGAATTCTAATTTGTTGACATTAATTCTTCTGGTAGTCATTTTGATTGGAGGTGGTGTTTTTGATGAATGCGAGTATTTATCTTGGAAAGGATAAGGCTATGATCAGTCCAGCACTCTGCACCACACATTGCCTTTATCACTCTCACATCCTTTCTGTCTTTTCTCCTTACAATCACATAGTCTATTAGATGCCAGTGTTTGCTGAGAGGGTGCATCCATGAAGTTTTATTGAATTTAGGTAAATGGAAGACATAAGATGATGAAGTCATGTGATGCACAAGTCTTCAGCAGTAAATGACCATTGCTATTGCTGTTTCCAACTCCATTCCTCCCTAGGACTCCCTGAACTGCCAAGTATTCAAACAATGCTTCAGAGAGTGCAACTCTGATAGGCTGGCCACATTGTCCAAATGTAAAACATATGCGTGCCAAAAAGACTATTTTATGGAGAACTTGCATGGGGCAGGTAAAGAAGAAAAGATACAAGGACACTCTCAAGGTCTCTCTCAAGAACTCTGGGTTTGACTGTGTGACATGGGAGACATCAGCACAGGATCACTCAGCATGGCATGCCCACATCAGAAAAGGTGCTGTGCTCTTTGAGCAAAGCAGAATGGGACAGCACAGAGTAAATGCAGGTTGTGCAAATTTGGGATATACATCCCAAATATTCACACGGACTATCTGTGCCCAACTTGTGATAGAAGATTCTGAGCTCATATTGGTCTGGTCAGCCATAGTCATAAACACTGAAATTTCACTTTACAATGGTGATGTCATTTTTGTCCTCTTTGAAGACGGACAGCAATCAACCAATAAAGTTACCAGAGAGAGAAGCACCAATATCTGAGTTTTCAAAGCTGGTGAGGGCAGGGGTGTGTGACATGGTTACCCAGAGCCTAACCTGGTATATGGACCTGCTTCAGAGCCAGACCCTCCTGACTCAGTGCTTCATCAATTAACAAAAGTTGTGGGCTTTCCTACAAAACAAGCCTCCGCTAATCAAACTCCCCTTAATGGGCTCCAGGTAAGACCTATTAATGGTTGGAGAAGATCTTTAACTCTAATTAACATCACAACTTCCTGAAGCCCTTTCCTCAGGTCCTGTCCTATATCACTCTCAGACTCAAGAAACTTTAGTGATGCTCCACTGCCTCCAGAATTAAATAAAAGATTTCATTTGAAATTCCAAGCCCTAAACAATCTGGCATCTGTCTTTTCAGGCTATCTTTTCACCAATATTGCCAGTCCATAAACATACACATATTTTATGTGCACTACCCTACATAAACTGCATATCCTATCTCTGTGCCTTCTCATCTATATCTTTTTTTTCCATCTATATCTTTTGGAAGTCCTACTTCCATTTCTATTAAAAATCTCATATCCTACAAGATATCTTTCCTGATCTCCTCAGCTGTAAATGCCTCCTACCACTAGGAAATAGTCTGTGCATATATTAGTTCATCTTTATAACTGATACATAGTAGCTATTTACACGTATTTGCAGAACTGATTTGGAGTCAAATTGAATATTCCATTCTCTGGTGGACATTGTTTCAATTCTCCCTGGTAGATGCAGTTTTCAAAATTATTTGGTATTGTGACCATTTAGAAATTTGTGATTTAACTTTAACTCTGCTTCTAGATGTTATGATCCTATGATAGAAATAGAATTTCAGAATAGCACCAATTTAGTATTTAATATGTGCTTGCACCTCAGACAATTCCTTCCCTTATGAAGCTTTCATTCCAAGAAAGGAAGAAATGGGAATTTCTTTTTTTTTTTTTTAGTATTTTAGCCTTGCTTCTCTTTCTCACAATAAGAGTAGGAAAGAGGGAAGTCAGGAGGGCATATCCACAGTGGAATGGTCTAAAAATATCCTGGGTCCAAGGGCAGGAGCGTGGAGTGTTGGGTCAACATAGAGGTTGGAGTGCAAGAGCAGGAGAGCATGAAGATGGCCAAGGGGGCACCTTGCTTGTTGTGCTCTTTCTTTTTTTTCTGATGATACTTAGCTGGTGTTTACTGGATGAAAACTGTGAGTTGTTTCTATAACCCTAGGGTCTATGGACATAGGGCCAAGGAAATAGTCTTCTTAACCCCTAGAAGAAAAGATAAAAATGCCCCTTCCCTATCCATCTTCCAAAAATTTCCTTCTATGGTCTTTATGCCTTCCTAGAGATTTTGATACTTTTACTTCTGTAAACTCTCTTAAAAAATATATGTTTACTGATATTTGTTCTTTTAGTATTGCCAAAATTGTCTCCCAATATCCTTTCTGTTCTTCTTCCCAGAAAGCCATCTTGCATTAGAAAGAATATTTTAAATAAATAAAAGGAAAAGGAAAAAAAAATCATCAAAATCCATCAATATGCCAAAAAGTTTAAATATATATATGCAATATTCCACACTGATGAATCTCTCACCTCTTCGAAGGAGTGGAGGTATCTTCTCATAGCTCTTCTTTGGATATCTGGGCTTTTTTTTTTTTTGGTATTTCTTCAATATCCACTTTTAGTTTGTGGTTATTTATGTATATATTTATATTGTTATAGTAATTGTGTTTTACTAAAATGGCATGAATTTTCTTACATGAACTAGTCAAGCCTCCCCAGTTTTGCATTTTAATTATTTTTTTAAAACCCAAGTATACAAATTTATACCCTTATTATTTTAATTCAATAGAGTAAGTCCACATTTCTAGTCTGTAAAAATCTCTTCAGTTTCTGTATTTTAATACATTAGCTTTCTTTTCCAGATTTTTTTTCTTGCTACTCACAAATTTTATAATCTTATCATCTGTGGTTTAATCCATGTCATGGAAGAAATGTTGAACAAAGCAGGGTCAAGGACAGATCCCTGGGGCATTCAATTAGATACTTCTCTCCAAGTTGACAGATCTATTAATTACCACAGTTTAGATATGATCATTCAACTAGTTCTAATCCACTGGCCTCAATTTATTTAACTCACTTCCCTTCATCTGTCTAAGATTGTATGGCTAGGTACAGATGAGAAAAAAGGTCAGATGAGGAAAAGACCATGGGTTGGCATGACCTGTGATATTTCAGAAGTGTATTTGTTATTGATGTTATTTGTGTTTGGGAGAGAGGAAGGAAAGAGACTATTTCAGATTTAACTCACTCAAGCACATTATCTTTTAGCCACATCATTCTAGTCTCCCTGTTGCCTATATTTTCCCAAGTTTTTGAGGTATACTTTGAAGAAAGAATAGTATATTACATGCTCATGCACCTCTGATAAGGATATACGTTTTCACTGAACAAGAACTAAAACAAGACAATTGCCATAAAGTACCAAGGATCTGGGGATACAAATTAAATCATAAAAAGGATGGCTCTACATTTTGTTTCCCTGTCCTCCTTGTTACTTCTGGTCCCAAACTTTATGCTGGAAACCAGTTTCCCCATTTGTTTTAGACAAATGCGTTGTGATGTGTTGCATATATCCTATAGATTACCCAACTGGGTTTTCCATTTTATTTTCATACTTCTTGATTATGACCTTAACCCATCCAAAGTATCTGAGAATTACCTTTCTGCATCTGGGTCATTTGTTGGACCACGTATGCTGCTTAGCACTTGATACTTGGAAGAGGGGAAGTATTTCAGACTAGAAGAATACTGGAAACAAAGTTGTAGAGGTAACAATCTATTCATTGTTTGGGGTAGAAGGAATAGTCTAGTTTGACTGGAATGAACAGTCTCCACATGGTAACAGCAGAAAAGCCCACATGAAGTTTATAAATCAAGAAGTAGTTGCATTATTTAAGAAGATATAGATAGATACAATCTACATATATAGTATGTACATGTGTATTTGGGCATACCTGGGCATATATAATTTTCCTTAAACATAGACACATATATGTATATAAATATGTACTCACATATACACACATTTGCTTAAAGAAAAATAATAATCCATAGGATGATACATTTTCCCAAAAAATTATTAATTTGTTTTCAGTTTTCAATATGCACTTCCATAAGTTTAAATTTTCTCCCCCTCCTTCTCTAACATTTTTTTTAATGCTATGTGATGTATCCACAAAGGAAAGAAGAAAGAATGCTGAATATAGTATCTAGAAGACCTGAATTCAAACATCACTTTTGACACTAAGTAATGGATATATCACTTAACCTCCCTTTCTGTTTCTCTTTAAAACGTAGATAACAATTATTAGCAACTTCACAGATTTATTGTGCACACCAAATGAAAGAATTTATATAAAGTGCTATCTAAATTTCAAGTTTGATGTTTTAACTGTTGTTTTTATAAAAGGACCATTTTGAAGACTGCTGGACAATATGGTGTATGTGGTTTGGGTGTCCTTTATAAAATGTTCTTTAAGTATGTAAGGTACCTGAGGCAAAGTGTTTCCATTTCTAGAAGCTGGTTCTTCCAGGGTATATTCTCTATTTATACTTGATACTTAAGAAAGAAAGAGGAGTCCATTTGGGGAAGATTGTGACAAAATCCTGTTGCTTTCATTTAGTTTAAGGGAAAACAAAGGGTTTCTCATGAAGTATAAGCTCCTAGAAAGTAGGGACTCTTATTTTTGTCTCTCAATCCCCAGAGCCTAGCACAGTGTTCAGCACATAGTACACACTCAGTGTTTGATGTATCAAACTGAATTCATAAGTGTGAGTTGTACCAATAGGACAACAGCTGTAGTTTTAAAGGGGAAGGGACCTGAAAGGTCATAAAATTCAGCCTCCTCATTTTACAAATGATAAAATGAGTCCTCCAAAGGTTAAATAACTTGCCCAAGGTCACAGAGCTGGTATGTGTTGGAATGCAGGATATGGAGCCTGGCCTTCACTCTAAGTTCAATGCTGAACCTACTGTGCCATACTGCAAATGCAGAGCATAGTTTTACTGAAACTCAGTAGGTCAATGAGAGCCCATGTGGCTAGAGATTCAGTGCCCTATAGTCAACCAAAACATTTGCAAAATTTCCTGCATACATTACCTCATTTGATACTCAAAGCAGTCCTAGGAGGTAGATTCTGATAGGGATGGGGAACCCATGGCCTCGAGTTCCTCAGGTGTGGTCTTTTGACTGAATCCAAACAGGATGGCACTTGAGGACCTTTAGGGCCACATGTAGCCTCAAGACCACAGGTTCCACACCCCTGGGTAAGACCATGAGGGTTTTGTGGGTTTACTGATTTTGGGGACTCCACTACATAGTTGTCTTTCATTGCCATATGTGTGGACATTTGAATACAATCAATTGTCATGCAGATCATTGACAATAACACTGTATTCTGAATAAAACCTGCCAGATGTTTTCAGTGTGACTTTGATCAAGTCATTTAACTCCTTGAAGCCTCAGTTGCCTTATTTCTTCATCAGTTGAAGGAGGTAACATAAGTAGACTATCTTTGATTCCATTGAATTCAACAGACATTTATTAAACTCCTACTATGTGCTAGGTATTATTATGTGTGCTGTTAGTTGGGATAATTTTCAAGTACTTTGCAACATACTGTGGTACACTGCAAACTATGTATAAATGTAAAATTACACCAGATAGTCTGGGAAAGAAGAGAATATAAACAAATATGACAATAAAGACAGAGTAGGCGACTTGGGTGTCAAAACTTAAAGGAAGCTAAAGATTTTAAAAGGAAGGAATCTTAGGTCTGGGAAACTATGTGTGCAAAGACATGGAGAAGGGAGATAGAATACAAAGTTAGAGGAATTGTATATAGACCAGTTTGCCTGAAGGAGACTAATGGGAAATCAGTTTGGCAAAATACGGTGCAACCAGATTTAAAGGACTTGAAATGGGAAGTGAAGGAATTTGTTTTTTTTTTTTTTATATTAGAGGCAATTCAAAATCCAAATCATATGGGCTCATCACCCCTTCGTGTTTTCCTTTATTCCAGAATTCCTCTTTGGAAGATGATAGACTGTGGCTAATTGCTTGATAGTGTATACATTTTGTTATGATTTTTAACATTCTGACAATTTAATAACTATGTGTCATTTCTCATCTGTTACATAATGGTGAACAATAACAAGTCTTGAAAGTTTGCATTTTCTGCATGATATTGAAAGGAAAGGTATGCCTTAGGCAATTTGTGATAATCCTACAGTCAAAGGCTGAAATCAGAGGGGGAAATCTTAATCTGATATTTTTTCAGTTCACATGAAACACTAAATATATTCATGTAAGTTCACTGGTAAGGTTGATATAATAGGATTTTAAACAATATAGCACAGCCAATGGCGTAATGGAGTCTCCCCTTCCCCATTCTCACCTCCTCTCACTCACTCAGACTGGTAGAAAAAGGAAGAAAAGGAAAAATGTAATTTGGGGGAAAAATACTTCAACTTTGATTTTGAACAAACCTACTATGTGATATTTTCAAATATGTGAAGGAGAATAATGTGAAGAATGTGTAGAAAGGTAGGAAGGAAAGGTCTGGAAAGGTAGGCAGGAGGCATACTACGCAGACAAGTATGCAGACAACGAATTGCAAAAGGAGAGACCAAAATAAAAATAATACAATTAGGAGGCGACTGCACTTGTCAAGGCAAGAGATGATAAGGGTCTAAATTAGAGTGAAAGCTATGTAAACAAAAAGAAGGGGACAGATGTTACAGATTTTATAGAAAAAGAATGAACAACATGGTAACAGAACAAATGGAAGGGAGGGCAGTATCCTTACCAAGGATGCTTCAGGCAATGTAATATGGTATAATGAAACAACACTGGTTTTGAAGTAAAAAATAAAAAACAAAAACTAGAGTTTGAATCTGTTACCTATATGAAAAACAAAATTTGGGGGTTGAAAGAGAACTCCAATGCCATCTATTCTAACCTGAGTGTTTCAGACAAATTATGTTCCCCTCTTGGAGCTCAATCTATTTTTCCTCTAAAGTGTGAAAGATTGTTAAACTTCAATAGAAAAGGAAGGTATTGACTTAGAAAACCACAAATTAGCATTATCTATGTTGAATTAAATTTCTATTTATATTATATTAATAATTTATTTAACAACGTAATGAAATAACATATTTATATTATACTTAGAATATGTTGATAAATGTGTTAAACATTTCCCAATTATGTTTTAATTTGTTCCTGGTCTACTCTGGAGTTCTGCTGGCAGCTTTCCACTCTCCACTTCCCCACCCTCAAATTGTGAGTTTGGTATCTCTGAAATAGATGGTCTCCAAAGTTATTTCCAGTTCTGCAGCTTGTGGACTCTCTAAGACACCCAAGTTAGTAATCTTAGCATGACATGACGATATTAGATTTTCCCAACTCTTCTCCACTCCATCCCCCAATAGACTATGATTTTGGAACATTTCTTGGAAAGTCAGCCACAAAACAAAAGCCTGACCAGTTAGAACAAATAGGGAAAGTGAGGATGTCAGTCTAATGAAATGACGTACATAGAGTGCAAAAAAAAATCCAGAAAAGCATTGACTGATTTTAGAATATTGTCTATATTTCTTTCTTATTGATTTTCTTTTGAACCTTAGCCAACAAGCCACCCTACACTACACAGTATTTTGTGTGTCACCATGGAATTAGAAGGAAGTCAAGAAGTCTGTTCATATTTAATCTTTATCTAAAAATAAAGTGTCTTACAGCTTGTGAAAACATGTTCAACTTTGTTTTATCTCAGTCAGTTGTTGATATAGATGAACAATGAGCAGTACCCAAATTGAATAAGAAGAGATGCCTCAGATGAATCACACTGAGCAAATTCATTAGGCAGTCATCCTAAGCTGCTCACTGATGCAAAAGTTCATCATTTTAACATTAAGATTTTCTAGGTCATGTTATAAGTTTGTGAATTTTGGAGCAGCATTCATTAAAACAGCAGAGGATTCAAAGAGAAATAAGAATAAGCATGTTATAACTATATCATGTTATCAATGTTGGCTTCTCATCCTCTCCCTTTCCCCCCCCATTAAGTTGTAGGTTCTTTGAGAAGTTAATGTTAAGTGTCTCTTTGCAGTAACTTTCACCTAGTGTCTCATAAATCATAAATATTTCATATGTTTCTTTAATCACTGTATTGAATCAAAATTATCTTAAAGCTATATCCTCAAAGACATGTATACCTAGAAAACGAAAATGACACATCATGCTACAAGAATGAAGGATCATAAAATTACTAGATCATAGATCACACAGACCACAGAGCCAGAGTGTAGCACTAAATGCTACAAAATATTAGAACCTGAAATTAAAAAAAAATCTTTCCTGGTGGGTACATAATCTATGAAAACATTATTAAAAAATAAAACCTGGATAAGAATCATATTAGGTGAGAAAGGTTGAGAAATGGTCATCTTTGTAGATGGTAGGAGGGTCTACATGAAAGAGATTAGATATGGATTGAATTTATTTTTATTATGTCAAATTATGACAATCAAGTTAGTAAGTGCAATTTGTTTACCAACATAATAAAAGCAGACACATTCTGAGAGTAGGAGAGTTAAGCAAAAATCCGTAACTTAAAAATCTCTTTGCTATTTTTCTTTTCCTTGGGATCAAACTCAAATCAGATAAAAGCAAAGACACAAAGAAACAAACGCTAATCTTTCCATAGATGAACAGGGAACAAATAGAGATTATTTCATTCTTTGTATTTTAATCTCCAGCCTCTATGACAAGGCCTAAAACATAATAGATTTTTATTAAATGCTTGTTGATTGAAAGATTTCTTCCAGTCGTTCTTCTTTGGGCTTGAGTGCCATACAGCAGTTAAGATTTATCCTTGTGGGCCAGGTGAAGGTGGTACATGACTATAATCCCTGCTACTGGTGAGACTGAGCCTGGTGGATTACTGGGGCTCAGAAGTTCTGAGACACTACATGGTTAAAAGTCAAAGGGGTCCACAGTAAATCTGGCCCCAATATGAGAGCAGGGGTCCACCAGGCTACTGGAGGAGCCGCTCAACACAGAGCGAAGGTTCCTTATCTACCAGTAATGGGATCAGGTATATGAGTGGTTGTGACAGAGGCAGTCTGGGCAAGATAGGGACACTACACACACCCACACGTATGTGTGTGTGAATGTATATACATATGTATACACATGTATCTATGCATGCATGTATGTATGTATATCTGCGGAATGGAGATCATACAAACTAAGCAGGATAGACAAATAATTGTGATATCCCCAACCTACCTTACTGAAAAAGGAGACAGCAGAATGTAAGCTCATAAAAGGAGGAAACTACTTTTCCTTTAGAGTTAGTATTTTTATTACCTTGTACAGGAGGGTGGAGGGAAATTAGAGGGAACAGAGTGCTGGATCAGGAAGGTCTGCTCTAAAAACTCTTTCTGACATTCACTCCCCGAGTCTTCAGGGTCCTCACTTATAAAATGGAGAGAATGAAACCTATGATAACGACTTCACATGGCTATTGTAAGGATAAAACTAAATGAAGTACATGAAACACACTAAAGTTACTACTTAAATGTCAGCTCTTATAATCACTAATAACAAATGATTGTTGGATTTTATTGAATTGACCCAAATATTTGGCTTTTACAAATATGTATTTTAGAATCTATGTGATGATTTGGCAGGGTGACTCTGTCTATGTGATACCATTTGTTACATGTGGCTCTTCTTGGACATTTTCCTGAAAATAGTACTTCTTTATGTGCCAAAGGCTGGACTCATAATCATTTTAATTATATCTGCTGAGAACATTTCTTGTTAATATGAACAGTCCTGAATGGAATGGTTTCCCTGAGATTGTCAGCTTTATCTGTAATCCTGCCTAACAGCTTATGCTCCATTCTAATCTCCAAAATGTTTAAAAATTAATCAATAAAAATGATGACCCTCATTGTTTGGGTCCAAATCCATTTTTATGAAGATTGAATTACTTTCACCATCTCTACCTCGGCAACCCTTTTGAGTTTTCAGTTAAGCCTTTAAAATGTGCTTTGTTTCCTTTGACCACAATGAACAGAAATGAAAGTCTCTTCATTCAGTGTTTTTAATATGGTCAGCCTGAGTGAACTCCACTAGAAAACCTATCCCTGAACAAATAAATTAAGAATGATAAAAATTCTCAGTAAAGAAAGGTTATAAAAATTACCTTAAAATTGAAAGTGTAAGTGTAAACACAGTGTGACTATGCATGCATTTCCATATATGCACATGTTGCATGCATATATGCATGTGTATAAATACACATATGTATAAAAATGGATCACACCTGAATCTTGACCCTATTACTCGGAATGACTTCTGTTGAAATATTTGCATTCCCTCTCTCAAAATCTTGTCCATTAAATGGGATGATCTTGAAAACCAAGCACATAAACTTCCAGGTCACCCTTCTGAGTCCACCATTTTTTTTCTAACAAGAGGCTGCCTGTTTAAACAAAGAGATTAAATCCATTGGCCACTGTGTTATGTTCTCATCAAAAGACCTGAGACTACTTCAGGTTTCTTCAAATCTCAGAATGCAGAACATAAGTAATCCAGATCCAATCAACTTCAGGAAGGTATCCAGAGGTAGGGTATTGTTTGGGACAACTTTTCATTTTTGAGTAGCAAAAAAATTCATAGTCCATGTGAAATATTGTAGTTGCCATTTATTGTCATTATTAGTAATAACAGAAATCAAAATCTCCTGAATGCTTCATACCAACTTCCATACCATTAAGGGAAGGAGGGATAGCAAAATATAATAATGATAACATGATTGTATATGGAGACGAGATGGTGTGCCCTGAGACTATAGAGCTATGAAGATCTCCAAAGCGATGAGAGTCTGACCAGTAGCCCTGAACTGGTAAGGAATAAGACTCTAGAGATGCCACTACCAGTGTTAGTATTTTGGTTAGTTCAATATAGCTGATCTAAAAGCAAAAGACATTAATTGGGAAATATAGAGTTGTAGACTGGCCCTACCAGGATGATCAGCTTGACAGGAAGCACCTGCAGAACAGGTCACTCTCCTTTGTGTTGTGTTACTTTAACATATAGGAGAACAGACCCAATATATGAGGATAGAGGACATGCATGGTTCAATGAAAATGGTACAGACCATACAACAGGCAAAACACAGGTGGAGTAGACTAAAGATATTAATGCTTCAGTTATACATCAGTACCATATCATTATCAAACTTGGAAACATATCTTAACCAGTTACAAGCAAGGACTTCGAAGATAAAGTTTTTGGTTTTTAAACAACACCTTTAACTCCAAGTTATCCCATACAATGACGATCAATGCAAGGCAATGAAGAGAAAGAAAAAAAAAAGAGAGAAAGAAAAAAATTGATAACCCAGAACAGAGTAGGTGAAACTAAGTGTTTAAATTAAAAAGCAAAAAGCTGATGATTCCGAATTCAAGAATAATCTTGAATTAATGCAAATTCTGGAAATTCTACCAAACAAGGAAATGGATGAACAAAATGCCAATCTGAAATTATTTGAAAGAAGAGAAGGATATACCTAAACTGAAATTTCAGAAATCTCCATTTCAGGATGATGGCACAAATATAACAGACTAATTACAACCAAACAACTTTTAAAAAACTAGTATTTGCTAAAATCATCACATGCATTTTCGCACAATATTTGGTAGAAAATGTGAAGACTTTTCAAGATCTGCACACAATAGTACATGCAGCAGTTCACTGCCATTGTAAGTGCTGTAGAAAGGAAGGGGATTATCAAGAAATATCTTAAGGAAAGGTGTCAAACATCATAACAGAAATAACGACAAAAGTTTTGAAGCCCTATGGAAAGAAACTAGAAAATGACATCAATACCTAATTGGTATGGACTAGAAAATTTGAACACCAAATTTTGCTCCTCCAAACAATTTACACATATTTTATCATGATAGATAAATTATATCTTTGACCATTTGATTTTGCATTAATATAGATGTTAACTTTGAAAGTATTATCAGTTTTATGTTGGCAAGGCTCAACTATGAACATTGAATATTTCACAGTAATTTGTGGGGGGTATTTTTGTCCTTAAAGGAAACTTTCAAATTTAATCCATACATTTTGTGTGTTTTGGTAGATATGATTACCAAATATTTTATGTATTTTGCAGTTACTGCAAAGAATTACAAAATGCACAAGGAAGTAATAATAGAATGGGAAATCCAAGTTTATCATTATAAATGATTTCTTAAATAAATTGCTATTGGTCTTTTGGAGAGATTTTAATTTTTTAAAAACCTACACAATTTTAATGAAACACAGAAAAACAACTAAAACAGCTATAAAACAGGAGAAAGGAGATGGAGAAATATTCTCAGACAACATGAAAAACAGATTTTAACCTTATAGAAATGCTTTGGGAACAAGTCAGTATCACTCCACTTAGTAACATATAGGTTGTCTACAGTTTTACATTCCTGGATACTTTGAATGTAAAAAAAACAAAGGGAGGGAGAGGGTAGTCAAAAGTTCATAATACTCATTAAAAGGATTGAATAAGGCTACAGGATTTGGCAAGAAGGTCCCATAGTCCTTGGAAAGATCAGCCTCAAAAAGCAATGGAAAATATCCTTCAATGCTTAGGAAAGGAATGGAGCCCATAGGAAAGGGGCAGTCTAGCTGTGAACTTTGTCTTCAAGTAGTTTTGTCAGTAAAAGGTAGATTTTATAAAAGCCAAAGGGACAGAAGAATCTACAGATACTTTTTTAAAATTATATTCTATATCTGGTCTATTTTATGCAATGCACAGTTATATTAATTACTCCCTCCTCCCCAGTGAACCTAACGAGAATGATTTTTCTTAAGACTTCCAGATTTATCTGTGGTTCTTTGACCTGTTTGACTGTTGGTAAGAATTTCCAATCCTGTCAGGCAACAGTTAAATAATCCTATAAGTTTCTTAAAAATAATTTAAATGGCATGATGAAGATAAAGTTGGAAAACATCTCTTCCTTTATAATATAATTAACTGACAATTATATAAAATGTCCTACTTGGAAAAGTACATATTTTTTAACAAACAATTTCATATGAGTCTTTATGGCAACACTGTAAGTCAAATACTTTAGATCTACATTTTATAGTTAAGGAAACTGAGGTCCAGAGAGGTTAAATCACTTGTACAGAGCTAAAAAGTATCAAAGGTGGGTGTTCAAATTCAATCTCAATCCAAATCTTTATACAGTCTTTATTTTTTACATAATTGTTTCTTTATGCCATCATTCATACTGTAGTATTTCAAGTATATGGGATTTCATCAGTTAGGTGCCCTGTCTCACAATTCACTTAGCAATCCCTTTACAACTTTGTAGTATTTGAGAAATGCTTTTACCCAAAAATTTCATCACCAACAAAATAATGAACCTTTCCTAACTTAGATAAGTTGGTCCTTTGACTATAGATATGCATTTCAAAATGTTTTACTTAAAATATGAAATAATTTCAGTTTGTTAGGATATAATTTGTGCTTGACTGTCAAAGCTTTCTTGAAGTCATGGTTGCCTACACAGTGTAATGAAGAATCACAGGGGTGCTTGGAATGAGCAATTTTTTTTTCTCCACCATCAATTAACCAGAATTTAACGAATAAGACCTAGAAACTATTCTTACTGGTCTCATACTACTTGCTTTTTAATAACTATTACTATTTACATAGCACCTAATATGTACTAGTACTGTGATAAGTGTTTTATAAGTATTATCTCATTTGAATATGCACAACAACTCAGGGAAGTAGGTGCTATTATGGTCTCTGTTTCGCAGTTGAGGACACTAAGGCAGACAGAAGCTGAGTAACTTGATTCAGAATGACAGAAGTAATAAGTTTCTGAGGTCAGATTTGAACTCAAGCTGCTACACCTTGAGCACTGGGTTTAGCACCAGAAAGATTCATCTTCCTAAATTCAAATTTTGTCTCAGATACTTACCAGCTGTGTGACCCTGGCTAAGTCACTTAACCCTGTTTGCCTCAGTTTCCTCATCTATAAAATGACCTGGAGAAGGAAATGGCAAACAACTTCAGTATCTTTGACAAGAAAACCTCAAAATGGGTTCACAAAGAGTCACATATAACTGAAATGACAACCACAACTTTCTGACGACAGGTCCAGCACTCTATGCACTGTGGTGGTCCCTGGATTAACCACGCTCTCTGAGGACATTAGCTTAATGAAAAAAAAATAAGAGCTGAACTAGACGACTTCTAAGGTTCTTTGTAGTTAAAAACCACGAACCTAAAAGAACCTAGGTGATGCAGGGACTAGAGCACTGGACCTGGAGTAAGGAAGATGAGTTCAAATTTGGCTTCAGATACTAGCTGTGTGATTGTTCAGTCGGACTCAATTTCTTCAGCTGTAAAATAAGCATCAGAATAGCACCTACACCCCAGGGTTGTTGTGTGGATCAAATGAGATCATAATTGTAAACACTCAATGAATACTTATTTCTTTTCATGTAATTTTAATAAATTTATGTGATTTTTTTCTAAGAATCAATTCATTTTTTTTCACTTATATCTTAATCTACATGGTCAGAGGCTATTAAACCAACTGACCATATGAGCCATAACTATTGTGCATTTATAGCTATAAACAATTTTGGAGATCATGCTCTCATAGGATCTTAGGTTTAGGTGTGGAAAAAATTGTAAGGCCATTAAGAGTCCCCTCCTTTTACCTTTGAGGAAATTAAGATACGGAAAGATTCCATAGCAAGCAAGCCCATAGTCTAGTCACACAAGTAGGAAGTGTCTCAGGCAAGAGCTGAACCCAGGTCTTACAATTCCAATTCGAATGCCCTATCTTTTACATCATGCTGCCTCTTTGTTTGACTGTTGGAGGAATGAGGCACAAAGAGGTTTAATTTCTCGTGCCGATATTGTGTATTCATCCTTGGTTGCCTAAGAAGACCATGCCATCAGAGAACTGATGATGTGACTTGCACTTGACTTTGTTTTGAGTGAGGGAGGGCTGTGCAGGTCACCAGCTTCACTTCTCCTCCAGAGCCATCTGAATTCAGTGACCAGATATTCATCAGGATGATTGGAGATGACCCAAGATGAGGCAATTGAGGTTAAGTGACTTGCCCAAGGTCACACAGCTAGTAAGTGTCAAGTGTCTGAGGTGAGATTTGAACTCAGGTCCTCCTGACTCCTGAAGTGGTGCTCTATCCACTGCACCACCTAGATTGCCGATATTATACTTCAGGAAACTGAGGCTCACCATATAAAGCCATAACGGTAAGCCTGGGATTCAGATATCCAGTCTTTGTTCTCTTTACTACATAATGTGTTCCTCCTTCTAGGAGGCCCTATGCAAATTATGTTTAAAAAAAAAATTCTAGAGATAGAGAGAAACAATGTCATTCTAAAGATATGGTAAATGGGTGGAAGTAGCACCTAATGGAGCATTTAGTATTAACTCATTTATATATAATCCAGCAAATGACTCAGTAATGCAGAGGTACAGAGATATAGTAGGATAATCACTGCCATGCACTGAATACCTGCTCATACCCAGATACCCTGGAAATCAGGGAGAAATACGCTTAAGTTTTGTAAATCAGCCACGATGGAAATTTTTCCTGTGTTTCAGTAACAGTTTAACCTTTATTCTTTGCAGGGGTGAATGGCTGTTCTGCTATATTCCAAACATTTGCAGGTCGCCAGAACTCATAGGCCCTGAAAAATCTATTTTATGTTTGACTAGGATCATTATCTTCCAAGAAGCTAATAGCTTAAGCTGGGAATGTATGTTCAGTGAAATCTGCTTATAGAAATTCACAAATGGAATATTCCTAACAGATGTCATTGAATAGAGAGCCATTCTACTTAATGTCCTCCTATCGGAAACCTAAGACTATGGTTTTAGGGGACTGGCTTGAATTTCCTGGTGCCATTGATAGGGTACAACTATATTATGAAAATCAAGATAGGAAAAAACCCACCTTGATTTGTTCTTGTCAAGTTTGGTGCCATTTCCTAACAAATTTTTCCCAATACATTTCTTTATTGTGTTCAGGACTTAGACTGGCTCACTCCATTTTGTATCTACTGTGCCTGCCTGGCTTCAACTCCTCAGAACAAGATGCCCCCAAAGAATGTGGACCCTAGTGCCCCACTTTTCCCCCTACTTTTGTGTGTGGTCCTGCTCCCACCTCTATACATACACTTCGGATTGTAAACTACTTGAGGGCTGAGACTAGCAAGGGTTGGAAAGGGAGGGATGAAGGATTCTGGGACTCCTCCCCCTCAAAGACCAGAGTACAGGGATGGGCCTTCTGTAATGAATTCACAGACTCAAGCATTCTTGAAGTCAAGGTAGTAAAGATTCATTGTTATATTTTTCAGTGGACAAGAGTTACTAGGGAACCTATTATTTGAAAAGGGTAGATGTAAAGTTTTCTATAGGATATTTTATAGTATAACATATGCCAAATATGCTAATTAGGCAATTCAGGGTGGGATTAGGGAGTGGTTAGTTCTTAATGGAACTTTTAGTATAACCAGTGCAGGTATTTTACCCAGACTTCACTGGGAAATAACCCAAGGGGGCAGCTACATGGAGGTGTGTTTTTAAGTCTGAAAGGTCCCTAAGTCAACTAATGGTCTGGGCTGACTGAAATATACCCAAGCTGCCCCCATCAATGTCTTGTTAGACAAGATAAACATAAGGGAATATATATATATATATATATATATATATATATATATATATATATATATATATATATATATATATGTCTAAGTCTAGGATACATATGATTGGTCAGTGAGTAGTAAATGTCACTATGACCCAGTACACAGCCAGTTCAGCCAGTATACAGCTGCTTCAAACCAGTGAATTCTATAGGTGCAGCTGGCTACTGTATCAGGAAGAGAGAGAAAAATTTTACTAGGGCAGGCTTTCCTTGGGCTGTGGAGAACCTGGCTGAGACAGTGTTTTGAGGCTAGGGAAAAAAATGTGATTTTAGAATTGGGTCTAAGCACAAGTACACAAGCACCTCATCTTTCTTTTTAATAATTGTATCCCCAGTAGTTAGCACGGTGCTTGATATGTAGGATATGCTTAATAAATGATCATTGTATTGGACTGGATATGTGCAAAATGAGAATTATTTTTCCTGCTCCTGGTGATCTTCATGACCCTTGGTCAGTGTGGGTTCCTAAGAGTGGTTCAGAATTTTCTAGAAACCTCCAGGAATCAGCTTGTGTATGCAAGAGACACAGTCATGACAACCCCAGAGAGGCTGTGTACCTTGTTCATCCAGGCCCCTGAAGAAAGTTTCCAACATTCTTGAAATTACTTTAGACTATTAGTTTTGGTTTCATCACTGAATGCCTCTTATATCCCTGATTCTATAAATAAGTGGTTCAGCTAAATTTAGGAGGTAACAGAAGATATGTTCTGTAGTGAGGAAAAAGCAATTAGCAAATTTATGAAATCTACTCTATTGCCAACCTCAAAAAAAATATCATTAGTAATACCCAGGCCTTTGAAAAGTGGTATCAATATATAAACATATCAATTGGGTTATTTTGATTTTTGCTATGGAAACCAGAGCATGCAATTTTAGGAGGAATGTGAAAATTAAATATTTTAGGACATGTTGGCAGATAATCATCTAATTCAATCAACTGCAAAACATTTATTAAGCAACAGTGGGGATATAAATATATGAAACAAAAATGATCCTTGTCTTCAAGCAACTTACAATTTGCTAGGGTTAGGGAAGCACAACACATGGAAATAACCTTAATAAAGGGCAATCTAATGAGGGAAAGGACTACAGATGGAGAAACAGGGAGTGTTTCTTACAGAAAATGGCACCAGAACTGAGTCTTCATGGGGAAGAGAATAAGTATAATATAAGGCCTAGGATGTGCCAAACCTTGTGCTAAGCCCTTTACAAATACTGCCTCAATCAATCCCAAAAAAGAAACAAACAAAAAATACCTAGAAGGTAAGTGCTATTATTGTTCCCATTTCATAAATGAGGAAACTGAAGCTAACAGAAATGAAGTGACTTACTGAAACTGACAGAAAGTGACTTACTGAAACTGACAGAAATTAAGTGACTTACCTAGGGTCACACAGTTAGTAAGTGCTTAACTTTTTTGCCTCAGTTTCTTCATCTGTAAAATCAGCTGGAGGAGAAAACAGCAAACTACTCTAGTATCCTTTGCCAAGAAAATCCCAAATGGGGTCACAAAGAGTCAGATACAATTGAAAAGACTGAACATCTTTCTGAAAGGAAACTAAGGTTTGTAGGAGATAGAGGAGAAAAACATATTGATTGCAGGTATGAGGGTTAGCCTGCGCAAAATCACAGACATAGGATATAGTATATGAAATTCACAAAATAGTTGTTAGACCAGGATGGCAGAAATATAGCCCAAATGTAAGGGACAAATGCCCAAGCAAGTACAGAGTTCATGTTTTCTTTATTAAAGGTAAGTAATATAAAACAATTTAGAAAAGGTGGATAAACAAAGGAGTTTGCAAGATATCTTGAAAGCAAGAGGAAATTAGGGAAAATTTTTGGCAAGTGAATAAAATGATCAGATCTTTGACAGGGGAATATTTTTGGCAATTGTAAAGGATGCTTTGAATACAAGAGACACTTAGAGGGTGGGGTGGGGAACCTGCAGCCTAAAGAGCACATATAACCCAGGTCTCTGGGCACAGTCTTTTGACTGAGTCCAAGTTTTGCAGAACAAATTCTTTTATTAAGGGAATTTGTTCTGTGAAGTTTGGATTCAGTCAAAGGGCCACACTTGGGGGACCTAGGGAGCCGCATGAGCCCTTGAGGCCACAAGTTCCCACCCCTGGCTTAGACCAATGGTGGAGGGGTTGGGATGTGAAAGGTGAGTCTTATTGAGCATTTCAACTTGGGTGGATATCTGAGAGACTGAAGAAAGAAATGGAGGTGAAATTCTGGGTAGGGATATATACACATATGTGTGTATACACACACACAAACATATGTATATATACACACTCATATATATATATACATACATACATGTTATATACATATAGTAGAGCAGTAAAGGTTCAAGTGAGGTTATAAAAAGTTGTAATATATACATCATGGTTCAGAGACTTCTAGAGGTATTATAGGTAAATGAATGGGGACAGAGAAGTTGGATGGTCGTTGGGAACAATATACATCAAAGTATACAATGAAGTCACTGAGCATTAGAGTATTGGTTAAGGGAAGAGAAGACTGTGAACCAATCACTAAACTTGCCAAGAAAATAGAGAAAATTATCTAAAAACCGATAGATTATTTCAATAAAGATCTATATCATCTGGTATGAATCTGAAAGCATAGGTTGCTGAGTGACATAGCAGATGGTGGGTCTGGAAATGATTGTAGCATAGCAAAATGTTAAGTCAAATAAATATTTTATTTGAGTTAAAATCCAAATAGGGTACTAACTATGTTTTACAATAATATTTTTCCCTTGTGTACCACTCTTCCCTCCTCCCCCATTACATTTCCATCTGTGAAGAAAATTCCAGAGTGGAAATCTCTCTTCCAGTTTTGCAGATCATCACCTTGTTTTTTGAAGTTTCAGAATCTTGCAAAAGGAGGCACGCTGAGAGGTTTAAGTGATTAGCTTGTGGTCATATATTTAGGTTGTATCAGAGGTTATACTTCCTCCTTCCTCAGTTCTCACCGACTTCAAGGCTGGCCCTTATACTACATTACCTATTAACATCACAATTGAAGGAAGTTGGGGATACTACATGAGGAAAAGAGGAGTGCTTTCCAGATGTGGGGGGATAGCTCTAAATCTATGATGCTATGATCCTCCCAATTACCTGATGAAGTAGGTAAGATAGACATTATTATGCCTTTTTACGGATACCTAAACTGAGGTTCATAGAATTGAAATGATTTGCCCAGTGTCACACAGTTCAATGGTAGCAAAGCTTAGATCTGAATCCAATCTTTGCCCCTTCTCCCCTTTGACCTTTCTCCATTCCAGCCTTTTAGATATACTGCTGTAATTTCTACCTGCTCTAAAGTATTTGATAAATGGATTTCTGTGCTATGACTCTTCAGGTAAGTGGTCTCCTATCTACAGTTAGCCTCCTGAGGAGGTTTTACCATATTAACCTTGTATTTTATGCCACTTTATAACTTCATCTGTGCTATAAATATTCCTTTTATGAGCTGTGCCTTTTATGGGCAGTTAGTATTACTTACTGGTCATTACCATCCTTGACACAAGATCTAAGAACTCTCCCTGGCAGGCAGCATGCTACGAGGGAAAATACTAGCCAGAGTCAAGTTGGAATACCTATGCTGTACTCTGGAATCTGTCTCTAATTAGCTATATGACTTTAGACTAAAGATTTCCCCTGTCTAAGCCTTGACTGTTCCATCTGTAAAACGAAGGGGTTGAACCAGATAACTCTTAAGTGATCTCAATTATGTGGTCTTATGATTTGTAATGGTTGAAGAGGAAGTGTGAAGAAAATCTTTTCCTAATATTATCTTTGGAAGCTAGAAATTGCTTTCTTTTTTTATACATACCAACATAGATCTGAACCCTTTACCCCTTCCATTCTTAAATTCCACTGCTTAGAAATTCATTCCTGTTGTGTTCATTTTGTTAAACTCTTTTTGAAACGGTTGCATGAAATTTCCATTTCTTAATAACCTGTAACATTCATGTTCTTAAATAGTTTTGGAAGGAAAGCTCAACTGACCTTCCATTCTGAACTCAAGTTCTGCCTTGATTATCAGGATTTGCTTTACTAAGCATCCTTCTTCTATTTGCTCTCTGAGCAGTTTTCTAAGGCACTGCCTTCTTTGAAACATAATTGGTTTAAAGCTTCCTAAGACATGGGCAAACCCCCTTTACTTTTCTTTTTCACGAGTAAGTTTGCTTTTTTATACATGAAGGTTCTGCACAAAATAAGAATGACTGACTTAGAGGGTTCTCTCTAACTAGGAATTCAAATAAAGCTTCTTTCAATCATATTAGAGGTATGTGTTCATGTTTCATTATATTTTTAAATTCCCAGTGGTTATTGTCTTTTCTGATTTTTGTGTAGTAGGTATGAAAATCTGATGAAGGAATCATGGCATCTTTCCCACAAAGCATCCAAATGAGAAAAAATAGCTAAAAAATATGATGATCTCCCCCTATTCCACCACATTCCCACTCACATGGCAAAACCATAATATTTAATTTAGAATGTTTATTGTACATAAATGGTACAGTGTTAGAAAATCATGCTAGAAGTTTTCATCATTTCATGATAGTATCCAGGCAAAAAGATCTAAATTAGGGAGGATGAAGAATGAAGAAAATATCTTCTAGGAATAAAGAGGAGAGATATAAGATTCTGGAGAGCTCCTCAATTACCTGTTTTAAAATGGCAGAATCTTGTAAGAATCCCAGACAATCCACATCCAGAGAAAGAAGTGATGGAGTCTGAATGCTGATGAACATATTCTACTTTCACTTTATTTTTTTTTTTATATCAAATCCTGCCCCTAGGAAGCAATAGGCAGCTTCTTTCAAATCAAATTATATTGGGAAATGTAACCCTGAGAAAACATATTTGCTAATTTCTACCATTCTGATAGAGAAAATGGAATATATTTTAATTATTAAATCTGCTGTCACACAAAAGGGTTCATGCCTTCAGAACTATACTTTTTGGCAACTGGGACAAATATGAAGGTGTGGATGGGAGAAACTAATTAGGGGTACAACACAGGGGAAGGGAGTCTACCCAGCAGCTCAAAAGATTTCTGTGGTAATGAGCAGGGGTGACTGGAGAGAAGGGATGGTGACATAAGGCTAGAGTTGTGACCAAGAAGGTAAAGAAGACTGCTAGACATTTCTGTGCTGTTGACAGGGGAGTGAGATCTTTAAATGTTGATTATTCCTACCAAGGGTGAGGATCTGCTCTGCCATCAGTCTTTGATGTTGTTTCTGACAGTGGTAACAAAACTACCTTCTGGGAAAATGAAGGCGTTTTTCTCCATGACTTCTACCAGTTTGTAAAGAATAAGCATGTTCACCAAGAAGTTCTAACTTTCTTACAACACAACTATTTTCTATAAATGTATCTAAGTCTCTCTAATTCATATATTTTCTTCCTGCACAATTTATCAGATATAATGCAGTTTCTGTAGTTCCTCAATGCTATTTAATGCAACTGAAAGGCAGAGTGGAGTACTGGACAGAAGACCAGTGGAGTCAGAAAGATCTAGGTTCATGCCCTACTTCTGATACATATTTATTAAGTGTGTAATCATGGGCAGTCACTTAAACTTTCATTGTTCAGACAACTTTCTAAGACTATAAGTTTCAAAAGTTGTTAATCAATGAACTTACAATTTTGAAGTAAGTAAAACAAAGCACCTATTCAACTTGGTCTACTCAATAATTATATTCCTGACTATACATACATACATATACATATATGGGTATATGTAGGTGTATATTGCAATATATATGCATGTATATATATATATGCATGTTAAACATATACCCTAAGGAGAATAGATATAAGAAATAAAAGTCCTGAAAATGATATAATATTAATAATAGCATTTTTGTAACAAGGAAGAGATGAAAATAAATTAAATACATATGGAGTAGAGAGTGGCTAAATAAATTGTGATACATCAATAATATGAAATAGATGATATAGTGGACAGAGAATTATTGAGGCAGGAAGACATGAGTTCAAATTGATATTCAGACTCTGTGACCTAACCAGACAAGTCACTTAATCTGTCTGACTGATTTCCTCATCTGTAAAATGGGGATATAGAAACTATCTCCTAGGATTATTTCGAGGACCAAATGAGATCCTCAAACACTTTTCAAACCTTCAAGCACTATATAAATGCTATTATTACTGTGTTAAAAAAAAAGAAAGTAACAATTCTGAAAGCAATGGCAAGTCTTACATGAAGTGACACAAAGTGAAATAAATAGAACCAGGAAAGCAATTTACCCAATGACCAAAACAATTAAAAAAAAAAAGCAATAGGAAGGCCACAAAACTGAATGTCTTTTAATTATGATGGCCAAGCTTGGGCTCACAGAAGAGCTAAGAAAATATAACTTCTCCCCTTCCTCAGACAGCAAGAGGACTATCAGTGTGAAATGCCACATACACTTCCACAAAGCCTATGCGTGGTTTGGTTTCACTGATGTGGTTTTTCTTTTTTAAACTCTTTCCCCTTTTCAAATTTTTGCTTTAAGCTTTACTGGGATGGGGTGAGGGGAATATATCTGGGAAGGAATGTGATTCTTAAAGAGTGGCATCAACCTTTAAAGCAAAAATAAATGTATACATGCTCTTTTTTGGTAAAATGAGAACTATATTAAGTCTTTTTGAGGGTCCTTCCTATTTAAAGACACCTGAATCCTTTAATGTAAATTAAATATGTCTGTCTGTCTTCCCACAAATTGGATTTCTTAAGTCAAATGGACCTGTCGATTTACTGTTATTTTTCATCCTTCAGGCATTAGGATAGGGTTCTGGTCCTCTTGTAATGAAGTTTGGTGAATACATTTCCATTCTCTCTTGATAATCTTCAGTTTCAAATAATCTTGTGAGGTTGTACCTAGTACCAGAAAAGAGTACTGCTAATTTTTTTGGTGTTTGAATCTTTCCAAAGTACTTTTCTTACAATTTTATGAGGTTGTTCTTGCAATTATTATTACCACTCTCTCAGTCACTTTCCTTTTTAAGAGATGAAGGTATCTCAGGGAGGTTAGTTAACTTGCCTGTAACCCTATAGCTAGGGGCAGAAGCAAGATTCAAACCTAGGTTTCTATAATATAAGTCTAGGTCATACTCTACACTACTACGATACCCTAATACTTTTATGTTTGTTCCTGATTTTAATTGTTTTATTTTTTTATTTGGATGGCTTAGAATTAGCTTAACTAAAGTTGATTTAGCTTTATTTCTTTTTCCATTACAATGTAAAGACAAATAAATCTCTCAATAGGTAGGGAAGGGTAGTTTCAAAGGCATAAAGGAAGCAAAAGTGTCTTAAAGAGGAAAAAAAAAGCAAGTTTCCTACATTACCAGTTTAAATAGTTTTACTGAAAGATGGCTTGTTTTTACATTCCCAGCATGCATTTGACAAAGAGCATACGCTAATTAGAAATACAGTAGACATTGCTGCTATTTGGAAATGAGTTTTTAAGCAATGAAGCACTTTTAAAACACTGTACTTTAGTGATTTCTCCTATATTCTTTCCCCAATACTCTTTAAACACTGTTTAAATATATGTATATATATGTATATGTTTATGTGTGTGTGTATGAATGACCAGAAAATATTTATTTTCAATAGAGAAGAGTTTTGATGAGGTCAGGAAACCATAATGTTGAGTTTTGGGGTGTTCAGGACCCCAAAATAATGACACACCTGCTGAATGAATTCGACTCAAGTCTTTGTAAAGTAAAACAAAGTTTATTAAAGTTTTGCCATATTGAGTTGACTCTTAAGGAGCCTAAACAATTGTGATGCTTGTATCGCACAAGCAGGTCAGATAGAATCTCAGCTAGACGGAATCAGAGCTGGATTGAATCTAAGGGCCTTCATGGAGGTGAGATGGAATTTATATACAGAAAGACTGTGGGAGGGTTGTGGAGGTGTTATAGTATCTGAGAGGAGGGAGTGTAAGGAAGATATTGACGAGACTAGGGTAACTATTGATGTAATCAAGGATGGGAAACAGCTGGAAGCAGTTGGTATCAGACAATGCAGGGCTTGGGTGGGAAGTAGGTGTGGCAATTTAGAGGTAACAAATAATGGAGGGCAAGGATAAATTAAGGGTAACAGATTTGAGTACGAAAGGCCAGATTAAGTGAGAAGACTCAAGGGAAGTTCAAGGAGGTTCCCATAGTCTGTACCCCATCAGTTTGTCATAAACATCGATGGGAAGTAATATGATACATACTTATAACTTTTAAAAGACATCTAATTTTAGGAGGTTTAAGATTTAAAGTCCTTTCACTCTCCCTTGAATAAGCAAATTCAATAAAGGGAATGTGTTATATTGGACTAAATTGTCAAATTCCTTCCTTTCTAATTTCTACAAGCTGTGTATCTGTGAGCAAGTCATTCTGCCTTTTTAGATATGAGTTTTATTCACTTAAAAAGTGCTAGGATCACAGTAGATGAAAATAATATCAAAAGTCTAGTTATTGTTTGGAGAGCTTGATATTGCTTCTAACAAAGTTGGAAATATGGACATTTAATAAAAACTTGTTTGGGTGACTGTGCATTATTCTTTAAGACCCCCATTTCTGGACCACTGCCACTTTGTTCTAAGGCAAGATAAAAATATAAATGAAATCAAAGTCTTACAATTATAGAAATAATTGTCACATAAGAAGCAAAGATTTTTGTAGGAGTGATGAGAGCAGGGTTTGTGTTCCTCCTCCATGACATCAGAGAAATGATGATAGGACTTGCACTCGACTGTTTTGAGTGAGGAAAGGCTGTGCAAGATTACCAGCCTCACTTCTCCTCCTGAGCCATCTGAATGGAAAAGAATAAGGAGAAAAAAAAGAAAAGTGGTGGAGAAAGAAGAGTAGAGGGAAGAAAAAGAGATGTCCACAGCCCAGTATTATAGAAATGACTGTATAGGAATCAAATTACCAAGTGTATTTCAGCAAATAATGGTTTTCAACATAGGCAGGAGAAAAACACAAAGGGTAGACAACAAATAAATTTATGATTGTCAGTCTTACAGAGTTTGGTCAAAGAAAGACAAATGGGATTAGACTGTACCCACTGTTTATTTCTCTTGAAGCATGCATAGGAACCAGTCAGGACTGTGCTCATTTTAGGGGGTCAGGCTGCACAGCTTTTATACCCTTCCCTTATGACTATACAGAGGAAATATCACTATTATCAGATCATTTCCAGTCATACCTGACCACTCCCAGCCTTAAACTCTCTAGATAAAAGAATCTGGCTCCAACCAAGCCAGAACAGAACATAATGGAGTTTTCCTACCTTAGATGAAATTACTTGCAAACTTGGGTGGGGGCTGAGCAGGATAAGGAGAGTCCAGTCAATCTCATTATCACTAATGTCCTTCTGAACTTAAAGTCAGTCTAATTTTGCTGTTGTTTTTTTTTTCTTTTTGATTTCTTTTTTGTTCATTAACATTCACTTCCATAAGTTTTAAATTATCTTCCCCTTTCTCCACCCTTCCTCCCTAACATGGCCTGCAATCTGATATAGGCTTTATATACACATTCCTATTAAACTCATTTTCACATTAGTCATGCTGCATAGAAGAATTATAATGGGATTAGAATTAGAATGGGAGAAATCATGAGAAATAAAAAGCAAAAGAAAACAAACCAAAAAGAAAATAGTCTGCTTTGCTCTACGTTCGGACTCCATAGCTCCTTCTCTGCATGTGGACAGTATTTTTTGTTGTGAGTCCTCTGAATCTCATTTTTCACATGATATAGGATTAGGAAGTTGAATTTTTACAATTAGTAATAGAAAATATGTAGAAAGTAATAAACAGATCATTGGGGATGAGTGGAATGGTTTATGCTAGGTAAGAAATACCATCCAACCTTATGTCAGGAAACCTTAGTGTTGCCTATGAAGCCTAATTAAAGACTTCCTTGTTTTATCTTTGCTTTTTTTCTTAAAGTACATTTATATGTGGGGGCAGTAATTATTGTTATTGCCAATAAATGATTTTGTGGAGAATTGAATAAGAAGCATTGTGCCATGGTAGAGCACTGGATTTGGGATTAGAGTTCTTCCACTTATTACTTGTGTGACCTTGGGAGAGTCATATTGTCCCTCTGTACCTCAATTTTCCATTTGTAGAATCAAATTTAGAGCAGATAATATGGTATATAAAATCTTTTCATACTAGGAAATGTCTAGAATGTAAGAAGGCTATTTTCTGACAGTGCCAACATAAATGCCAGGCACAAGTTGGCCTTCATGGCAATGTTGATCAGCAGAAACTATGCAATTTTTTTTGGCTGCTGGGACTGACTTGAATGTAGGAGATAAATTCAGCTGCTTCTGTGAGACTGCAAAGGATCAGGGTGCCAATCTTCACACCAGAAAATAAGGAATAGAGGAGTCAGCCTTGAATGTCCTTTACCAGTAGATGAGTGTGCCAGGATTCAGAAGGTGACTGGGAGCCATCACTGGATGTTACTGTTATTTGTACCATTCTGGCCCTCTCCAGGACCCCTAAGCACTTAGTCAAATATTCATTCAGGTTACCAACGGTATTTTTCCTAAAGCATTGACTTTACCATGTCACAACTCTACTCAATAAACTCTAGTGGTTTCCTATTACCCCTAGAATCAAATACAAAATCTTGTTTAGTGTTCAAAGACTCCTTCTACCTTTTCAGTTTTCTTTCAACTTACTTCCTGCAACATATTCTTTGAAATACTACCTCTGGTCTCCCTGCTCTTCCACAAAAAGACATTTCATCTCTTGGCTTGGGGACTTTTCTCTGGAATACGTCTGGAATATGTGCCCTGTTCATCTCTACCTACTCATTTCCCATGCTTCCTTTCAGTCTCAACTAAAATCTGATCTGCTACAGATAGCCCTCTATAATACCTCTTTATTCTAATTACTTTCTATTTATCCTGTATGCAATTTGTAAGGCAATATTCACTTAATGTAAATTTGCATTAAGGCAAAATCAACTTTACATAAAGAATTATGAAAGAAATCCACATAAAAAACGCACTTAATGTTAATTTTACTATACAGTACCAAGTTCTCTCCCTCCATTCCTGCTCCTCTGCTTGGCATTCTTGACTTCCTACCCCTCCCCAAAACAAAACAAAAGCAAACAAAACAAAAAAAACCTCCAAGTGAAAGCAGAAGAACAGACACAGTGCAGCTAGATCTGAGGTCGGCTAGAGACCTCATTCCCCTTCTCCCTTCAGCCCACATGCCTGCTTGCCTGTCTTCTGTCCATCTTCACTTGGGTACTGTACATCAGTCCCTGGCCTCTGAGGGTCTCCTGCCCTTGGCCCTCATGTGTCACCTGTCCTCTCCTGTGTCATTGTCTGACTTCCACATGTCTGCCTTCCATCCTACCCCCACCTTCTACATAGTCTTCCTCCTGCTTTTGCTTCCCTGTCTTGGACACCTACATGTCCTTGAGCCCCATGCTGGAGGTCCCCTTCATTCTCCCTTTCTTCCTTCTTCCTTTCCCCACCTCTGCAGGCAAATTCACATTACATGTTGAAAGGTACACTTACATAATGGGGAATGTCTTTTGTCTCTTTTTTGTTTCCCTGGCACTTAGCACAGAGCCTGGCAAATAGTAAACAAATAATAAATGTTTATTGACTGTCATATGACGGCATTAAATTTTGAGGTAAATTCAGCCAAATTCATTTCCATTTGTGGGCATGCTTCTGGAAAGTAGGAAGGTCAAATTTGTTCTAAAGGAGCTCCAAGTCATGTTAAATAACTGGGAGCTGTGAAATATAGCTACGAGACCTTACGTCTCCTAGCAAAAGGTTATAATTTTATTACTGTTGCTTAGTTTTGCTTTATAAATGCACAACCTGCAATGTCTATGGTAAAAGGTACTACCAACTTCGTTTACCAAAATAGATCCGTGTTTCACAAATAACACATAGGAGGCACTGGCATTTTTGTACTTCATCCTCTAAGAGATTCACTCTTGATCCAGTCAGAGAGAAAGGACAGGAAGACAGCTTCAGTGTTAATAATTTTGCTTTATTTTAGTCTATTCTTCTCAAAAGCATTGATGTTGATGGAAGCACCAACACCTACAGCATTCTCTAATCATCCTTCTGGAAGGGACTGGTGAGAAAGTGGGACAACTACCCCTACATCTCCATGGGGTCAATCAAGATAGGCACAGCTTATTCATTCCCCTAAATCTGCTCAAGTCTCAGTGGGGGCTGGTTGAGGCAACATTCCTCTATGCATTACCCAAATCCCATTTGGGTTCCCCATTCACTGACTAGTGCCGACTTGCTATACAGGGCAAAAGGTAAAGAAAGCATATTGCCAACAATAAATTCACAGGTTAACTTTAGCAATATCATCTTTTGGCACAAGGGTAGGAAATATCACATTGTATCACAGAGATATGGTCTCATTGTGCAACCATGATGGAAATGTTTGTTTACAAGTTATAGGCCTGGAAAATATTATCTAACACCTGGAAACTAGAAGCTGCCATGGCCATGGATCCTGGGAAACTAAACAATGATAACAAAATCCTCCTAACTTACAATCAGCAATTTCTCTGCAACATATCATCTTAGAGAGTGGCCTGAAACATTTTGAGGTGAAATGACTTGCCCAAGGTGACACAATGTATCTCAGTCAAGATTTGTACCTTGCTATTCCCAACTCCAAGTCTGGCTCTCTGTGCACTAGACAAGGGGTAGGGAACCTGTGTCCTGGAGGCCACATGAGTCCTTCTAGGTCACCCTTTTACTAAGGGGATTTGTTCTGTGAAGTGTGGATGCAAAGGGCTGCACTTGAGGACCTAGGGGCCACATATAGCCTTGAAGCCACAGGTTTCCCACTCTTGCACTATATCAAATTGCTGCTGAATTTGATATAGAAGATATAAATGTGGATATCAGGTATTTCTTTGTTAGAAGGTGAATTGTATTAAAACTGAGACTTGGTGGCTCATTTTTGCATTCCTGTATTCAAAAAGTATTTATTAAGTATTTCCACATGCCTAGCACTAGTTACTCAAAGACTGAAATGAAAGCGTCCTAACCCTCAAAGAACTGTATTTTTTATTGGATATAATATACTCACCTATAAGTTCAAATTCCACCCTAGATGCTTATTAGTTAGAATGAAATATATTAGTCTAACAAAATGATTTCCAAGAACAGAGCAATGACTGGCAATCGGCATATCCCAATACATTTACATGCCTATGCAGCGAAATGATTTGGTCAATTTCTACAAGTATGTTGTGATAGGATTTGAATTAGAGCTAGAAAGAACCACAGAGACAATCTAACCTAAGGGTTCTAAACTTCTTTTGTGTGTCAGGTATCCTTTTGGGAGTTTGGTGAAGTCTGTTGATTCTAGCAATATATATATTATTCTATTCTATATTATAAATAATAAATCTATATACATATTTAAGTGTTTCCAAATGCACAGGATTATAAAGGAGGTTAATTATTTTGAAGTGTAGCTATAAAAAATATTTTTTAAACAAATTCAAAAACTGTAAGTTAAGAATTTCTAATGTAGTCAAACTTCTTTATGGATGAGGAAACTATAGAGGTCTATAGAGATAAAATGATTTGATTGGTTATATAGGTAAAGTGAGTTAGCCAGGATATGAACCCATGTCTCTGATTCAATCCAAAGCTACTCCCATTGCAACACAAGATTTTATTTCCCAAATTTAATATTAAGTTTAGATGATTCAAGGATATCATAGTCCAGGACAAAAGTTCATTGAAGATGTCCAGATGTAACTTTAGTCTTGGTGTAAGGAAATACTTCCTAATAATTAGAAGTGTTCAAGAGTGTGCTAATCTACCATGAGAAGTACAAGATCTCCCTTACTGGAGTTTAAAGCAAAACTGGCTCAGAGATGGAGATTCGACATCCCTTCAAATACAGGTTGAATCTCTTTTGCAACTTGAAGATTTTGTTCATTGATAAATTATAAGGCAAAGAACACTTCATTGGTAAGAGACATTTTTTTCCTCAATTACAACATGATCCCTTCACCCAGAAGAGGATGGATTCCATTCAGAAAGAGACATCTAGAGTGACTGATAAATATTTATTGTTACAGTACCTTGCTCCAAAGGAGTTGTGTCTTTTAGAGACATATATAAGATTGATGCATTTCTCAGAGGCTCTAGCTCCTTTTGTCTGCCTCAGTATGAAACCTCACAGCACTTAATAGCTTAAGACAACTGGTAGTCAGAGTACTACATAATAGAGCTGACCTCCAAAGAATCATATGAGTGGTTTTACTGTCCCACATGGAAAAAAGCACTGGGTAAAGTGGTACAGAATGAACATGTCTTTTTATACTTTTCTTTCACAAGTAGGACAAGTTTATACATTATTCAATATATCCTACACTAAGAATTACTAAATAGAAAACTATATCTTTTCCTTGACATCCAGAACACAAAGCTATTTTAACCTAATTATTTCTTATCCCAACTATTTAGCTGAATGGATTAATTACTGCTTACTCCTGCTGAAAAATTAAAAGTAGCAGAACACAAAGACAGCTTTAATAACATAGTTGTGACAAATTATTGACAATTTTTCCCTATAATTCTGTAAGTATTTTTAAACACCACACAACAATCTAGTGGTGGATAAATCAACTTTATCTTAAAATAATTCATAGTGTTTTTCATGAAAAGTTTGAATAAAAATCTTTCTAATAGAAAAATGCCCTAAATCTCTTGAAAGACATAGGTTATTTTTACAACAGAAGGAACTGGTTTATTAAAAAATACTCCTGAAAAGTTGCATTTAAATGGAAATTAAGGTTTCCCTGTTTCCCTTTTAGCAAAGGATGCTTTTCAAATTTTTCATTTGACATATTGCTTAGTTGTGAATGAAATTATTACAAGACAAGTTCAAATTGCCGAGTGTATTACAGCAAATAACAGCTTTCAAAATATGAAACACAAAAGGTAGAGAAAAAATCACTTTTAAAGGTGGGATTACAAGACATTTGCAAGTGGCAATGGGAAATAAGTATAAAGTAAAAAATAATTTATCAGAGGAATATTTTAGACCTGAAGTATCATGTAGAATAGTTAACAATTTGGACTGAAATAGAGGCTTAAACATAGAGAACACAGAGTTTTTATGGTCGTCCGCAGTGTCTCATGAATTTTATCATGTTCTAACCTCACAATATACCTGTGGGGTAAGGAAAAAAATATATACAAATTTTACAACTTGGCAAAGTAGGAATTGTGGTTTTTTACTCAGTTATGCAGCAGAAAAAGTGGAATTAAATTTCTATTCTTCTGAGGTGTTTGGAAATTCTTTTGTCAGGATATTGCTGTCTCTTGTTATCTATCTGTCTATCTATCTGTGTCTATCTATCTTTCCATCATTTTGTTCAATGTGGATTAGAACATCTATTGTAAGAATTAATTAATTGTTACAGTCTTAATTAATTAAGATTTATTGCTGTAGATCATGGCTCAAATTATGGTCAAAGTTGGTTTTAAATTAATCAGCAAATTTTTAACATCACCTTTAAAAGTTCTGGTTATAGTATACAATGGACTAAACACCACACAAGGAGTCGTGGGGAACTGGGTTGAAATCTTGCCTCTGACTATAAAAGTTATATGACAATGGATGAGTGAATTCTATGAGTCTCAGTTGCCTCCACTGTAAAAATTAATAATAGACTATCTCACAGGATTATACTGAGGTTTGCTCAAGATAGAAAAGATTCCGAAACTGGGGACTTTGGTTTTTCTTCAATATTTTGGTAATTGTGTTTCATTATAATTAGTTTTCTTTGTAAATCTATGTGTTTTATTTTCTACACTTAAAAATATTATTCTGGGCAGTTTGTAAGTTTTCACTAGAATAACTGCCAAAGGGTCAATGTAATAGAATTAGATAATATTTGAAAAGCATTATGCAAACTTTAAAGCAATATAAGTATATATTACTTAATATAAATATATGATAAACAATATATGTATATATTATATAATAGTTACATGTTACATAAATGTATGTTTATGTCAATGATTATATCAGAGTGGTCAATAACTTAGACTAAATTATGCTCTTTCTTACATCATCTTGCTTCACTACCCTTTCTTTCCCTTCTCTCCATCCTTCTTGCCCTAGTCCCCACCCCTAGTATCCACTGGCTGGTCTGACCACAGTATAACCTCTCCTGATCAGGAAAGAAATTCTACTCTTGCAGAAACAAAATAGAAACAAAATTGATTGCCTTCAACTAGGACTTAATAACCAAAAAGTGAAACAAAAAGGAGACTACCTAGATTACCTCTAACAAGTGTTTTCAATGACAGTGGCAGATTTCATGTTGATCTAAGGACCAGGATGCTTTTCTTACCGTGTAGTCTGACTACTCCCTCAACCTTTGATCTTAAATGAATGATTAAACATTCCTTCAGTAATATTCTTGTCTTCTCTAATAGTTCCAGCAAAAGAACCTAATGAAAAGAAGGAAACATGGACAAATTTTATGTGTGTATGAAATGCATCCATATTAAGCTGTTTTTGCACTTTGCTTATTATGACTTCTTGTTAATAATCACTGAAAATGCTGATCTCCTTACCACCGACATTCTCCCCCTGCCTCCATGAATCATGGAATACTATGAACCCAGAGGAGTTAAAGCAACAAAAAACATAGAAAACCATGGAGAGACGTATGCTGGAAACTATGAGTAGGCTACAACCAATTTTCAGTGATGGCTTGTGTACAAGAAGGGGCGTAACAGATATTATTAAGGATTTGCTTGAATAGGAGATTAAAAATATGTTTGCAAGCTGGTCATATAAAAAGGATGGCATAGTCAAGAACTATAGTGGTGCCTCTATTTTACTAAAGTTCATCATTTGGACACATTAGGTTATAAGGTTAAAAACTATTCACATTTACTAGCTGTATAACCATGGATGAATCATTGATCACAGGGCCATAAGATGTAGAGCTGGAAATGGAATATTGTGATAATCTAGTTCAGGAATGCTTAACCATTTTTATTTGTTTTGTTCCATGAATTCCTCTGGCATCAAAATATTTTTTCACAGTAATTCTAAATAATATTTTATTTTTCCCAATTATATGTAGAGACTTTTTTTTTAACATTCATTAAAAAAAATGAGTCCCAAATTTCTCCTTCTTTCCCTTTCTCCCCCCTCCTCAAGATGGTAAACAATTTTATATATGTTATATATGGACAATCATACAGAACATATTTCCATATGAGTCAAGTTTTAAAAAAGGAAAGAGACCGAAAGGGAAAAAAAAACAAACAGAAACGTGAAAGTAGTTTGCCTTGATCTGCATTCAGACTCTCTAGAAGTGAATAGTATTTTGCATTAAGAGTCCTTTGGAATTGTTCTGGATCATTTTATTGCTGAAAAGAGCTTAGTTATTCATAGTTGATCATGATACAATGTTGCTATTACTGTGTACAATGTTCTCCTGGTTCTGCTCACTTCACTCAGCATCAATTCATCTAAGTCTTTTCAGGTTTTTCTGAAATCCAAATCCTCATTATTTCTTATGGAAGAATGGTATTCCATTATATCCAAACATCACAAATTTTTCAGTCATTACCCAACTGTTGAGCATCCCCTCAATTTCTATTTCTTTGCCACTACAAGGAGCTGTTATAAATATTTTGGTACATGTAGGTCCTTTTCCCATTTTTTTATAATCTCTTTGGGATACACACCTAGTAATGGTATTGCTAGATAAGGATATGCAGAGTTTGATTGCCTCTTGATCACATTTCCAAACTGTTCTCTAGATTATTTGGATCAGTTCACAACACCAACAGTGCATTAGTATCCCAATTTTTCCACACCTTTTCCAACATTTATCATTTCCTTTCTCTGTCATATTAGCCAATCTGATAGGTGTGAGGTGGTACTTCAGAATTGTTTTAATTTGCATTTCTCTAATCAATAATGATTTAGAGTATTTTTTCATGTAGCTATAGTTAGTTTTGATTTATTCACCTGAAAACTGCCTGTCCATATTCTTTGACCATTTAGCAACTGAGGAGTGATTTGTATTTTTATAAATTTGACTCAGTTCTCTATCATCAAAATATTTTTAAAAGTTTATGGATGAGATAAAACCAATGAACTCAATGCAGATTAAAGCATATTTTTTGCTTTATTTTTCTTGCTTTTTTGCAAAATGGTTAATAGAGAAATATTTTTTAAGACTTCACATGTATAATGAGTACTATAATATTGTTTGCTTTCTCAATAGGTGGGAGAGGAGCTGGAGAGAGGGACAGTATGTGGAACTGAAAATAAAAAAGATGAATGTTAAATTAAGAACAAAAATAAAGCAAGACATATATAAGAAAAATCATAGATTCCAGGTAAAGAATTCCTATCTAGCTTAACCCTTTCTTGGGCCGATGAAGAGACTTAGATCTACAATGAATGTCTTATTCAAGGATCACACAAGATTATGAGAAAAAAAGCTAGGATTCAAATGTAGGGCCTCTGAATCTAAATCTAATACTGTTCTTTTAAACTGTACTGCTTATAATATCGTTCTCCTAAATACTATTTTGGAGGAGATATTATTTACAGTATTCTATTTCAATGTGGTGGGGGAAAGAAGGCTGAAAGTTTGACAAAGACAAAGCTATTATACAATACATTTAAAAGTTTGAATGTTACTGGTAATACAAGCCAAAGTCAATCTAAATAATAAATAATGACTTTTAAATGCATTTGTCTCATTATTGCTCACATAAGAAAGTAAAAGTTACTTGGAAAATCCACAAGAATTGAACATCTCATTGACATTCTAAACATTTACTGACACAGATTCTTCTTTTACATTTAAATGTAACTTCATAGTTCTGCAATACAATTAAATGGAAAACAAATTCCATGTGCAATATTGCTGAAAGCAAACTTTGCATAAAATCCCCAATTATCTGAATGGCTAGGTCCACACAGCCATAAGGCATCACAAAAGGAGAAAAAAAGGTTGAATTGCATTTCTGAATAATAAAATAGTGACTGGAAGAAATGACTTGGGGAAATTTTCTTATTGCATATCACTCATTCAATAAATATTTATTTAACACCTTCTATATTCAGAGGACTGTGATTGGCACTGGAAAGTGATGCAGATATTTGACATTGCCAGGCACCCATTACTCTGTGCTCAAAATCTTAGGCTTATCCTATAGAATTTCTACAGCATCTTCTCTAGTCATTCCTTCATCTCCATTCCCATCTGTTGTTCAGTCATTTCAGTTATGTCTGACTCTTCATGAACCCACATGGGTTTTTTGGCAAATATGGTAGAATGACTTGTCATTTCCTTTGCCAGCTCACTTTACAGATAAGGAAACTGAGGCACACAAGGAAAAGTGATTTGTCCAAGGTCATACAACTAGGAACTATCTGAAGCTGGATTTGAACTCAGACCTTTCTGACTCCAGGCTAGGCACTCTATCCACTGTGCCACTTAGCTGTCCCCCATTGTCATCAGCACTACATTAACATAATCTGTTTCTGCATACCTTTCCACTAATCTTTATGCATTTATGTATGAACCTGGCTTAATCACTCTTCCACTCAAAAATATAATAGTGGTTTCCTATCTCCTAGCAAAAAAATTTCAAATCTCTTTGCCTGACAAGTGCTCATTTAGCCATTATTTGAATATTTCTGATGAAGGAGAGCACACCATCTCTTCGGTTAGCCCATTTCACTTTTGGAAGTGTTTTGATTTATTTTCCCTTTTTTTCCTCATCAACTCTAAATCTAACTCTCTGTAACATGTCTACCCTGCTCCTATTTCTTCCCTCTGAAGACAACAATTTTAATCCATTTTTCATGTGACAGCCCAAAATATTTGAAGATGACTTTTGTTTTTCTTCCTGCTTAGTCCGGTTGCTTCCCTTCCCTTCCCTACTCTTCCCTTCCCTTCCCTTCCCTTCCCTTCCCTTCCCTTCCCTTCCCTTCCCTTCCCTTCCCTTCCCTTCCCTTCCCTTCCCTTCCCTTCTCTTCTCTTCTCTTCCCTTCCCTTCCCTTCTCTTCCCTTCTTGTCCAAGCATCCCCAAGTTCATGTAGAGAAGAACCAAGTATGACTAACCTATATCACTTAGAGCAGGGGTTCTTGACTTGGGATCCATAAACTGTTTCATTTTTTAATATTGTGATAATTATATTTTGAAATAATTTGTTTCCTTTATAGTCCAGTGTATTTCATTTTATTCATTTAAAAACATTATTCTGAGAAAGAATCCACAGACTTCACTAGATTTCAAAAGATTCCACAGCACAAGAATGATTAAAGACGCCATGATCTTAGAATAAATTGACGCTATCTATTGAAGTTTGTGGAGTTCTACTTTCTCCTTATTTTTCAGGATCAATATGCAATCATATTTTCAAAACTTTCACCATCCATGTAACTAAATTTTTGCTTTATTTCTACCTTAGTGACTTAGTTATCAAAATATATTATAAGTGCAATAAGAAAATAGTTTGCAAAATAGAGGAAGTATTCTTATTTCAAGAAGTGAAGAATAATTATTATCTCAATTTCCCTTTTCTCTTTTCTCTAGTGAGAAGTTTAGTAACTTTAGGGGATTTTGTCTCAACCATTCTATCTCCAAATTTAGGGAACTTCCAAATTCAGGATGACTAAAAGTAAACTGTGATAGAGTAGAATAACCTGTTAACCCTGAACAAATAGTTAAGAACCAGGTCAGAATCTCCCAGGATCACTCATATAGATTTGACAAGCCTAATTAAAGAAGTTGCTGTCAGAATTTGGAAGCATTCCCTGTGTTTAACAGCTGGGAAAATAGAGGCCTTTCAGAAGCAGGGGCTTGAATTGCAGAGGATAAAATGTCTATTCTAATTTTATCTTCAAATCAATGGCACAATATAATCCAATTTTTTTCTTTTTCCTGGACTTGAATCAAGATATGAACCTAAAAACTAAAATAGACCCATTTCTGAAAATTCTGCATCTACAGGTGCTAGTCACAATGAAGAGAAGGTATACATACGTACACATACATTCAGAGACATTCAAGAGAATTATAGGTTAAATAAATATCAGCTCTATAATTGTGCTCACAATGTCAGTATAATTATACGAGCGACAAATAAAAAATACAAAAACTTTCCACCAAAGTTAAATTTATTTACAAAATTATTCTCAAAGAAATTGTGGCTGAATTCTTATATTTGATTGGTTGCAAATATAACCAAAAAGAAATAACTTCAAAATATTGTGTTGGTAGTTATGGATTGGGGAGGAAGGAAAGAAAGACCTTGTAGAAATCAACATGGAACTAACAAATGGAAAGGGGATCTTCCAAATAGAACCAGAAACTGACAACAGAGACAATATGATTGGGCCCAAGGGAAAGTCAAGAATACATTTCACCACTTAACTCTCACAGATTTTATTTCAAATTATTTTTTAAAAAAGTGGAGTGTGACCATTATATGAAGCTTTAAAAAATAGTGTCAATATTGCTTAAAAATCATTTATTACTAAGCTTTCATTAGTGCAAGATTAGGATGCATGGAATACTCATAAATATACATTAAAATAGAGTACAGACAGTGCATGTGATCTAAGAGTTCTAGAGTCATGGGCTCTCAAATAAATGTGTATTCATATTCCACAATGAATACATTGCTGCCCTGTTTATCTTTAAGGCAGCATGATGAACAGAATTATACCATGTTACAATTACGCAATGAAAATTTATGAACCAAATTTTGGACTGGAAAGAAAAAAGCAAGGATGTGTTGGTTACATGGTGAAATACAGTATTTTACTCTCCTCTGTCTTACTAGGTTTCCTCTTTTTGAAATGTCATAAGGTGAAATCTCCCTAGGCATTTTGTTTTTAAATGTTAATACCCCTAGATGTATTAAACTATTACTAATTGACATAGGGTATGAATCAGTTTAGAAAACTGATAACATGCAGTGATTTTTTTTTAATTGAAAATTATTCATATTCATATTTTCCTCTATGTCCCACTATCATCATCCTGGTTCAAGACCATATTGCCTAATTCCAGGATAGAAATAAATACCTTTGCTTCAACCTTTCTCTGGCCCAATACATTCTGCATACCATTCCCAGGCAAATATTACCTCATCACCGGTTTCAATATGCCAGTACTCTGCTCAAGAAACGTTAATGAATCCTTATTTCCTGTCTATTCAAAACCAAACTCTATGTCTCTCTCTTTAAGAAACAATACAGTATGACTGAAAAAAAACAAGAAACTAAGGTGAATCTCAACCTTACTCACCGTAATCTTGAGCAATAACAATAATAAAAGTATGTTATCATTTGCAAATCTCTTCACATGCTACCTCATTTAACCCTTGAAACAATTCTGGGAGGAAAGAAAACAGGAGATATTATATTCATTTTTATAGATTAAAATTATGGCTCAGAAACTGTGATTTGCTCAGAGTAGCACAGAAATAGGTGTCCATGATAGATTTCAGATCTGCGACATTTGAACTACTGCTCCCCATTTGTATCTACCACACCACATTTCCTTTAGGAGTCATTTATATGTTTTCCATGTCTCATTTTTTATGTCTTCTACATTTCTACATAGAGTTGAGCTAACAATATTTGCACTATCACTTTGTGTGGAAAAATGGTTTGTGGAAGGCACCATATAAAATTGAGTTATTATCCAAAGGTGGCCATAATCTGGCTCTATACACCCTATCTAATTTTACTTTGTTCTATGCCCCAACACATACTCCTACTTGAGTATGATCTCCTCACTGAACATCCTCACCTGTTGTGCTCTTTGACTTGGCCCATGACATCTCACTCACATCCATTTTCTTTCTCGTCTCTTTACACAGTCAGCATCCTAGGTGAAACCTTCATCATTTCTTCCCTAGGCTATTGGAAAAACCTTCTACTTGGTCTTCCTCCTACAAGTCTCTCCTCTCTCCAGTTCATCATCCACACAGCTGCCAAAACAATCTTCCCAGGCAAAGTTGGACAATGTTACTCCCCTGCTTATAAAACTCATGTGCTTGTATCTCCTATATCAAATTGTTTACTTTCTCAGGGAGGGGGTAGAGTAGAAAGGAAAAGAATTTGGAATTAAAAATAAAAAAATGTAAAAATGCTTTTACATGTAAGTGGAAAATTACAATAGTATTCAAACAAATGAAAGAAAGAAAGGAAGAAAGAAGGGAAGAAAGAAACAAAGAAAGAAAGAAGGAAGGAAGGAAGGAAGGAAGGAAGGAAGGAAGGAAGGAAGGAAGGAAGGAAGGAAGGAAGAAAGGAAGGAAGGAAGGAAGGAAGGAAGGAAGGAAGGAAGGAAGGAAGGAAGGAAGGAAGGAAACTTATGTGGTTCCTTATTGTCCTTAAGTATAAAAGAGACTTCTTAGCCTGAAATTTAAAACTTTTCACAACCTGTATCTAACTTTTCCTTTAATGCTTATTTCACATTATTCCTCTTAACACATTTTGTATAATCATGAAATTTTGAATGTAAGCAATTCCTCAAATTTAGCATTCCATTTTCTGCCTCCATCCATTCACGCAAATTATCTCCTAGTCTTTGAATACCCTGGATCCTCCTCTCCACCTGCCACCTACTGTCTTCCCAGAAAGGCTCAGCTCAGGTACAACCCTCTCCGTGAACTCTTTCCAGATCCCTTCAATAGCTTCTGTTTTTTTATTCCTGAAGTTGCTGTGTATTATGTAATACTTTTTCTCTGTAGGTACTATATTCCCCTAATCCAGTAATTATTATCATTTTTTTTTTCTTTTCATCAAAGAACCCTTTGGGAATCTGTTGAAGCCTATGGATACCTCCTTAGAATAAGGTTTTTAAATGCATAAAATAAAATACTTAGGATAAAAATGAAACCAATTACATTGGAATACAGTTATCAAATATGTAAAAAAGAAAAGTTTTGCAGATCACAGATTAATAAATCCTTACCCCTGGATAAATTTACTTTAAAGAAAATAGGGCTTAATACATTCCCATTAAACTTAAGTGAATGTCAGAGATTAATTTAGCCCCATATCTTTCCCACTTCTATATAACTATAGAATGAGCATTTGACACATATTTGGTGAAATCTGAGTTTACTTATGCTCTATAGTGTTCCTCAAATACAGTGTTCTAATTACTCTGTCAAAAAAAAGGAAATGAAGTTAGTCTGGCATAGCTGACTCCTAATAAATGCTCAGGAATAATAATTTGTTCCAGATTTCTTTCCTGGCATAGAAATCAAGCTAACTAGACAACAGTTTCTAGAATCCATTCCTCCTTTTTTTTTTTGGAAGTAGGGGTAATACTTACCTTTCTTGAGTTCAGTAGTTCTATCTCATTAGTCAGTTCAAAAACAATTGGTGACAGTGGGTCACCAGTCACACTTGTCAGAACTCTATAATACAGGGGCTTTATGTTTGTTTCCTCCTCGTCCAAGTGATGCCCTTACTAAAAGCTAGTAGGGTAGTCACTTCTCATCTTTTGAGTTATCTTGAGTTTCAACTTCCCCAACTAGATTTTAGCTCTATTTATTTTATATTTCTGAGTATACGGGTATTTCCTTGGAAAAATAAATAGAAGAAAAGTCAATTGATATATTTCAAACTTATCACCATGTGGTGTCATCACTCTATACATTTTGAACAGCATTCCCATTCGTTTTTGGCTCTTTTCCTCTTTTTTTTTTTTTTTGCTCCAAACACGAGTAAGCCCATTTTACTGCTATTGTCATTCACTGCAAGCTTTCATTCATTCTGACCTCCTATCTCACAGATTTTTGCTACTCTTGCTTACTAGCCCTCAGTTACTTGCCCTTGCTTCCATCTTCTATACATTTTGTAATAATTTTGAGTTGTTCCATGAATTCCCTCTTCAGTCACATCTATTTCTTTGTGAAGGAAAATTTTGTAGATTGTGAAGTTTGCAAAAAGTGATTTCTTCATCCTCTCCCACTTTTCAATTTCATTTTATCATTTACCCTAATAAAGATGTAATCTCTACAGGGCAAGATTTGTCTTTCTGTTTGCTTGTATCTTTATTCCCAGCACTTAGCACAGTGCCTGGTGCATAGTAATGTTCAATAATTGTTCTTGACTTAAGTTAAAAAAATGCATGCTTTTATTTTTAAAAAAAGAGTGAATTGGAGGGGAAAAGACCTGAGATCAGATCTGGTCTCTGCCAATTGGGCAAGCTACTTAATATCTTTAGTTTTTAATTTCATCAATTGTAAAATAAAAGGATTGGACTAAATGATTACTAAGAGTGCATCTAAAACTAAACCTATAATTCTGTGAAAATGCTATATAATTTTGAGCTGGTATAATAACAAATCCCAGCTCTTCCACTTGTTGTCTTAGGACCTTGGAAGTGAGTTCATATCTGTAAGCCAGTTACCTAGTATGACAAATGAAGAGTTTGGACTCAGTAACTACTAAGGTTCCCTCCACATCTGTATATATTATGCTATGATTCAGGAAATAAATGAGCAAGTTCAAACTCGAAAAATGAAAGCTACTTTACTTGTTTAGTTCACATTACCCAGATATTCCAGTACTCATTCTCAACCATACTAATGCTGTAAAGACAGTAGTTAGGAGTTTACTCTTTAGAAGCTGCCCAAAGATTATGAGAACATTTAATGAGGTCAGTTGTCTCTAATGTCTGAAATTCCAGTAGGAAAAGCAAAGCCAAGCCATTTAGAGAACTCACCTTGTACTCTAATATTTTGAATTCAAATCTAGGCTCTGCTTCGTATTAGTTGGATAATCTTGTGCAAATCATTTATTTCTGAACTTTCAATTTTCTCATCTACAAAATGAAGGGTTTGGACTAAATTCTCTCTAAGCTCCCTTCAAGATCTATGAACTATGGATGAACATCCAGTATGAGCTGCCTTGATTTGTCCTGGATTTGCCTAGGGTAATGACTTATTTTATCATTATGGTAAACTCCTACTTTAAAGATTTCCTCAGCAATGCACAATGACAACACTTCAGTAATTTTCTTATATTTTTTGAGTATTACTTAAGAGTATGAGAAGTTAAGCAACCTACTAGATATTTTACAGCCATTAAGCATCAGAGGCAGGCATTGTATACTGGTTCACCATTTTCTACACCAAATCACTCTTCTTGCCTATGTCCTCACACATGAGTAAATGGTTTTTCTTTATGGTAAGTATGTTTGGTCACCCATAGCATTGGAAAGGGAAGCTATAAGGAGAGTGACTTTCCAAAAAAAATAAGAGAGTATTTCCATTAAAAAAAGAAAGGAGAGTGACTGATCATATGGCTGCTCATATCACTTGGCATATCTTCTGTATTTGTACCCACGCTAGAATTATAAACAGGCAAAATCTGCTTTTACCATGTCCCTGTATAGCAAGGTATCAAGACAGTACAGCAATTATGGACTATTCTATAGGTGCCAGCCACAAGTCAACGAGTCTAGACATATCACAGAGGAAAATTGCAATTCTTTGCATATTTAGCAGTATAAACTGCTAGCACTCTTTGAAATGAAAAGTAGAGAATTAAGTCCATTTATTCATGAATCCTAAATAATGTCTCAGTGTCTTGAAAGAGTTAATAATCTTCCAAAAAATGAACTCTGGGGGAATGTGTGAATATTATGCAAATATTTCACACTAAAATGGGAAATTTGCATTTTCTGAAATATTACAAAATGTTAGCACTGTTAAATATTAAGGAAGCATTAAGGAGAGTGATATAGCTCTCTTCAGATCCCAATATGAAATAAAGTGGCTGTGTATGTGTGCTTGCATGTGGGTATTTGAATGATGTTGAAAAAAAATTTATCAGTTCCCCCAAAGTGCCTTTTCTCAAGTACAAGGACTGTGTTATCTGGAGTATACATCTCACTGCACTGCCCACACTTAAAGAGCAATCTAAAGGTCAGACCTCAAGGTTTCCTTGAACACTGGATAATTGGGTTGTTAGTTTTTAAGTCTTTAACCAACCATGCTTATAGGAATTAGAAAGGTGCTGTTTCATTGAAGCTTAGGTAAAACCATTTGTCTCAGGGATGGTGAGCTGCTGAAGCATGAATGCCTTTTGAGATAAAGCCAAGCTGGACAGCTCCAAGCAGTCAGTGCCTGCAGATTCAAACATTTTAATTGAGCATTTTTTTCCTTCTCTCTCCCCAGTGAAATGGGAAAGGCTTTGTCCATTTAAAAATGCACAGAAAATAATTTTGGCCCATTTTGAGCAATTGTTTGCTACAGGTAATTATGCAATGGTGTTGACCATATTTAAATAAAATTTATCTCTCAGCACAGATGAACACAGTTCTGGGGAAACCCTTCTAGTTTTTGCCATATGACCTGGGTTTTTGTTCATTTTCATTCCTTGGTGAGATGAGATTTCTGAACATTCATTTCAAATTCCATTTAGGGAATAACCCCAACGGGCAGAAATGAGATGAATGAGACTTCTCATCTGTACTCTGAAGAGTCTGTGTTGAGATGTGAATATCTGAATGAAAGAACACATTTCCAAAAGTTCATAAATCATGTATATATTTGTAATGAGAAGATACTGAAAAGTTCCATATATTGAAAACTTTCTAATATTTGTCTAGCTTGATTTGTTTTTTAGTGAGAGGTTTTGCCTATTGCCTTGAAATATAGAGGCACGTGAAAACCAGAGGTTATTTTTTCTTGTCTATATATTTCCTTAAACCTATCTCTGGGATTTACCATATTATTACCACCAATCAAAATGGAATTCTCCTGAAGAATAGAAAAAAATACTGAACTAACTAGAAACAGGAGCCCTGATCTAGAGTTCCACCATCCTAATTATGAGATGTATGTCACTAAGCATTTCATTTAGCCTTTTAAACCCTCATTCTTTTCTAAACCACAAAATGGACATAAAAATACCCTGTAGCTCAAAAGCTTATTGTGAGGAAAGCACTTTGGTAATTTTAGTATGCTCTCTATATGTGAACTATTATTTTAAAAGCTATTATCTCTTTTAATTCTTTTTTTGTTGGAATTCAAATAGGACTGAGTTGTCATTCTGTTATAATCCTGTTATAATAATGTTCATTGGAATCCTGAACAGGTGAAGAAAATAATTTTGGAGTGTTTTAGTTTTATTTGTTTGTTTTTTGGCAACTGAAAAAGAATCTTGGTCTCCCAGTCAGACAAAAAATCATTTATTGAGCATTTACTAAGTGTCTTTCATTATGACAAGCTCTGGGAATACAGAGAAAGACATAAACAATCCCCTAATTCAAAAGGCTTATATTCTGATGGGGAATATAGCATATAAACAAAGTGATGTTCATGGTATAGTAGATGTGAATTAAACTTAGAGGATAAGATTCTACCACCTTATGGAAAAAGGAAAGACCTTCAGTAGAAGGTTTCATTTTAACTGAGTCTTGAATGATAGGTTCACCTTTTGAAATCATATTTGGGACATGTACAGTAGCAAGTAGGATTTTAAATGTATATGCAGGTTTTTAAAACTATAAAGTACTATGGAAGATAACATTAATACACACACATACATCTATATATATATATACAAAAGTGTGTGTGAGAGAGACACATTTCAAAAAGACCATCTATTTAGTTACAGAGGGACTGTGATGTGCCCTTTTCATGGGAGAGTCAGAGTACTCTAACTGACCAGTTTTTTATAAATAATTTGGATTTCCCTTCATGGCACAAATGCAAATAGCACAGAACGGAAGAGGATGGATGATTATATGTTGAATCTGGGGAGAATAGTCAAAATGAAAATTTCCACATCATCAAATTTTTTTTCTGTTCTCATCACTGTTCTCATCAGTCTCAGGTACATTCAGTTTGATTATACAAAAGAAAACAAAACACTTTATTGAGTGATAATGATTTTTTGAAAGCACGTAAAGTACAGCATGCTAAGGGTTGAAATACAAAAACACATTCTCCTTGTCTTTAAGAAGCATAGAGTCTATAGTAGAGGGTGTCACAAGTCTTGTTCAGGAAATAGCTTAATAATCTATTTATTGTTCTACCTTTATTATATAGGCTTATGAGAGCTGGCACGAAGTAATATAGGCTAAGAGTAAAATTACTGGCATACACAATATGTCTTCACTGTTCAGTCATTTATTCTTGTCCTACTCTTAGTGACCCCATGGACCCCTTTTATACTCCACTATCTCTCAAAGTTTGCCTAAGTTCATGTTCATTGCTTCCATGACAATAGATATCCATCTTATTTTCTGCTGTCCCTGTATCCTTTTGCCTATAACCTTTCCCAACATTAGGGGCTTTGTCAACCAGTCCTAGCTTTTTATTATGTGACCAAAGTATTTAAGCTTCAGTTTCAGCATTTGAACTTTCAGTGAACAGCCTAAATTAATTTCTTTAAGTATTTACTGATTTGATATCCTTGATGTCCAAGGTATTCTCAAACGTCTTCTCCAGCATCACAACTCAAAAGCATCAGTTTTGCACTGATCAACTTTCCTTATAGTCCAACCCTCTGAGTCATACATTGCTACTAGCAAAAACAACAAAAAGAATAAACATAGTCTTGATTATATGCACCTTTGTCTCCAAGTTGATGTCTCTGCTTTTCAGTATGCTGTCCTGATTTAGCATAGCTTTCCTTTCAAGGAGCAAGTGTCTTTCAATTTCATGGCTGCAGTCATTGTCTGCAGTGATCTATCAGTCTAAGAATATTAAATTTAATGCTGCTTCTATTTCTTCTCCCTCCATTTGCCAGAAAGTAATGGGTTCATTTGCCAAGATCTTATTGTTTTAATGTTAAGTTTCAAGCTACCTTTTACTCTATCCTCTTTCACCTTTATCATAAAGTTTCCTAATTTCTTTCACTTTCTGCCATCAGAGTGTTTTCATCTGCATATCTGCAATTTTTTATATTTCTCCCAACAATGGTAATTCCAGGTTTGATTCATCCAGCCTGGCATTTCTCATGATGTACTCTGCATATAAGTTAAATAAAGAAGTTGAAAGTATACAGTTTTGCCCTATTCTTTTTCCAATCATAAACTAATCAATTGCTTTATCTTTGGTTCTCTTATTTATTGATTTGCATAAAAGTTCCTCAGGAGACAAGTAAAATGATCTGGTACTCCCATCTCTTTGAGGACTTGCCACATTTTGTTACGACCCACACAATCAAAGCTTTAGTGTAGTCAATGAAGTAGAAGTAATTTTTTTTCTTTTTTCTGGAACTCCCTTGCTTTCACCACAATCCAGCGATTGTTGGCAATTTGGTCTCTGGTTCCTATGCCTGTTAGAAAACCAGTCTGCTCTTCTGGTAATTGTCAGTTCACATATTGCTGAAGCCTAGCTTACAGAATCTTAAGCATAACCTTACTGGCATGTGAAATGAGCACAATTGTTTGTTAATATGAAAATTATTTTAGTAAGTCACAAAAGCTAGTGATAGGCAAGAGTAGTAGTTTGATGTACTGAATAGTACTAGACTTTGAATCAGGAAGACTTGGGGCCTCAATCTTCCTGCTGATGACAGGTGGTTTCAGTTTATAGGTATGTTTCTTTATTTACCAAGTTAAATTATTAATGCTTGTATTACCAACTTCAGAGGGTTTTGTGGGGCTCAAATGAGATAGAACTTATAAAATACTATGGAGATGTCAGTTATTAGTATTTTGAAAACAGTCAAAAAAGGGCTAAGAAGATAGGTTCTGAGAAACATAGAAAAATGTGCAAAGGCATACTAGCTGTTAAATATGACTGAAATAAACTCAATTGAGGTTGACAAGTACAATGACAGAAAGGACTATGCATACATGTCGGTGAGAGTGAGCCCCATCCATCAAATAGCCCAACTTTTGACCATATGGAGACTGATGGTTAAAAGGTAGGCATTAGTCAAGGGGCGTAATGTCACTGAAATGATGGGATAGGTAGCTCAGCAGTTATGTAATGCGCCATGAGGTGAGGAGCACTTGTCATTGCATGGATTTCAGCACCTGAAATAAACCCCCATTTACTCTGGGGCAGTTATAGCTCTAGAAGTGAATATTTAAAGGAAAAAAAATGACTGAATCTTACAGATTCTAAATTAGAAAGAATACTAAAAGTAATCAACACCTATCCTTCATTTTTAGACAAATAAATTTAGGCCACTAAATGTTAAATGCCTTATCAGTCATCATAGTGTTAGAACTGAAACAAGGATTCAGGTCACCTGACCCGAGTCCAGTGATCTTTCTATTATGAAAAGACACAAACTAACACGTTATTCTGAATTGTCAAAAACAATGTTCATTGACAGGGGGATATAAAAGATGAGCTTAGCAGGTCTATCCACAATCTAATGTGCTCTCCTAATATGCTCTCCATTTTACTCAAGACTGCAAACATATGCATATATATATGTAATTTTATTTTTACTTTCCTAAGGATAACAATCTATGAATAATAGTAATTGAGTGATTTATGTATTTTTTCTTCTTTAAAAGGAATATTTAAAACTGTTACAAATCTTTCCAGTGTTTGACTTTCTAGATCATTACCTTTTTCCACAATGAACATCGTAATCTGGGCCCTGCTATGCTGGAGTTGCCACAGATTCCTGAGTCTTGTTATTTAGCTATTGCCTGTACTAATAAGATAATTGAAAATTGTTATTCATGGACCCATCCCTAAAGACACAGTGCCCTAGCTATTTGCCCTGGGTTATCTGCCAGGCTAAGGGCTAACATCTTTATGTGGAACATTGGGGATGAGAGCTGGATTTTCAGCTTTGAAATTTAGACAGTTTAAGCCAGACAATCTGCTGAACAGCAGAGGGAATGCAGAGCAAATGAACATACAGCAAGCAATAACATCCCTTTGCTCTTAAAGTAATCTCTGCTCTGCTGCTGCCATAGCAGAATGCCTAGAAGCAGGGTGGAACGATGGATAGAGTGCTAGATTGGAGCCAGGAAGGCCTGGTGTCCAGTTGGATACTCACAGTGACAGGGCAAGTCACTTAACCTCTTGGGCCACAGTTTCCAAATGTAAAATCAGGGCATTGGGTGGAATGACCTGTATGGTACTTTTCAGCTCCAAATATATGATGTGATCCTATTACAAGTCCCATATGGTACATGTTAGCTATTATTGATGTAATATACCATCCAGTTACAGGAAACCAGAGACTATTCAGGCTTCTTGCCATTTGACATGCTCTTGAGTCTTTCTGCCTTGTGCCTTTCTTCCTGCCTCCTCACCCTTTCTCAATATAAACACACATATTATATGCTCTGATTTCTACCTCTTGCTCTAGAAATACTAATCGAATTAGTATTAATCTTGCTGCTGGAAATGTTAGGCTAATCAATTACTTTAATTTTCAGTGTCATTTTCAGTATGTGAAAGAGATAACCTTTTTCATGTGTTGATATATGCATGTACAATAAGTGCACTTTTTAAAATAAGCTCATAGTCATATTCCAAAGCATATTATTTCAACAGTATACTCCTTGGGAGCAGGACCTGCTTTTTGTTTTGTTATTGCACCACTACTGCATGGTATGGTGCCAAGTGGAGATATGGAAGTCAAAGGCAACACAAGTATTAAATGGAAGCTTATGGAGGAGAATAGAAAATCTGATGGGCAATAATGATGGAGTAATATGAGCATTATTGTTCCATAAAACAAGAACATTGTAGAGTGAAGCCAAATTAAAGAAAGCATGGTGAAAGACCCTACCAGTAATATCATCACTAGAGAACTGAAGATTAAATAAAACTGGTAGGAGGACACCAAACGAAGAAAGGTGATAAAGACTGCAAAGATTTTTTTCTTTATGTTTTTTTTTGTCCAGTTCTGGAAACAGCATATATATCACAGCTAAGAGAAAAGATAAATTATTCTAAAGACAAGAAAGAGGAGGAAAGCATGGAGGAAACCCATGGAAATAGAACAGTTATGGCATTGTGTTGTGTGGCATCAATTCATAAGGAAGGTGAAAGAGAAGAAATAGTCAATGTTAATAAAAAAATTATCACATCTTAATACAAAAAAGGAAAAGAAGGGAACATTGACAGCTACTGGCTTAGATACTCACTTTCTCATCTATGTAATATTTTTTATGTTGATAATCTCCACACAAAGAATGTTGATGGGAAAATGGACAATGTCTTGAACATAGAGGATATTTAAAATGTTTGTTGAATATAATTAGATTGAATGCTATGGAAGAGAATCTGCTTCAATAATTATTAACGGCTTATCATTTATAGAATTAGAGCATTGGTGGGCACATACAATGTGTTATAACCAAATTGGCCAAATTAAAAAATAAATCATCCCCTCTATGAAATTGACTTAACAGCTATGAAATTGACTTAAAATGTTGATTGTAATTTCAGCACAGTCCTTTTCTTCAAATTCAGTTAATTCATTTTTTTCAATAAGCATTTATTAAATCAGTAATATGTACTAGGCAATTTGCTAGGCACTATAGACCCAAAAAAACAAACAAATAGTTGCTGATATCAAGGAGCTTATGCTCCATTGGAGGTAAAAGTATGCACACCAAAAACCATATATAACATATCTTCAAAGCAATTTTGGAAATCAGTGGGAACTAGAAAATGAGGAATTCCAAAAAAGGTCTTGTTTCTTGAGTTGGCCCTTGAAGGAAGGTTAGGGTGGAGTGCAACTGAATATCATTGAACATTTATAATCGCATCCATCAGTGAAGAATCTTTGCCAAGCAGGAATGGTGTTTCAGCGTGCATGGGTGGAAGGTGTAACCACTCAGATAAAAATAGGAATCATAGAAGTACAATGTTTGAACTAGAATAACTGAATTATAAACAATTTCCCCCAAATATATTGTGACTTACTTCCTAAGTCAACATTCTTGTACTGAAATTGTTACTTTCATAATTTTATTCTATAAGTGTACCAGAAAAAAAATCTGTTTACTCTTATGGTATGTGACTCACATAATTAGACACATTTTGAAATTAAGGCATAACTCAGTATCTCTCTAGCCAGTCTTATAATTCCTGTTTCATTGCCTTTTCCAGAAAGGAATTTTAGAAAGTTTGAATAGTTTCCACTACCATATGCCAGTATAGTTGGACTATTCATTGTCAGTACGGACAAGTTTTGTGATATCTATGTATCAAAATTTTTTCTAAGGCCATTACTCCTCATTTCAAATTTACAAAAGAAATTTAAGTAGATTCGGGGCCAACTATATGAATTACTGTTGACTTTCTAACAAGAGTTATGTATGTTGTCATTTGGAAAGAATTAAATTCATCCTACCACCTTTTTAGTGAAATGAAAGAGATCTGAGCAAACTTGTTTTTGGGGGGGAAGAGTATTCTTGGAATGTTGATTGAACTCTGAATCTGAGTTGAACTCAGCTCTAACTACAATTTTTTTTAATTGTAATTTTTTTTTAACCTGGGATAAATTTATTTCAAAAGTCAGGGGAAGTGGTGGGTCAGGGTCAGAAAAAAAGGTAGGTGGTAGGGTGAAGGGGTCAATGTAACACATACTGTGAGAGTGGGGCCATGACAGTGGGTCTCTACATATGACACTCAGGAGCAAAATAAACGAATAGATGAATGAAAAACACTTAATAATGACATGATATGGGCCAAACACCATGCTAGCACTGAAAACTCAAAAAGAAAAAGATACTTCCTTTGTCAAGGAGCTAATAGTCTAATTAAGAAAGCCAGCACATGTAGGAGAATCATATGGGTGTATGTACAGGTCCAGAGGCATAGCTTCAGGGCTAGTCTACTCCCGCAGGAGCATGCTACCAGCATTAGAAAAAGGGATAATGGGATTTAGGGTCAGAACAGAAAGGAGATTCTTGTGTCCTGTGGCACAGGGTGGAGATGGAGTTTCAGTGTCCTTTCAGGAGAATGAACTCTGTGCTCAAAAGGAAGAAACAGGCTGTTGACTAGATGCTACTTCTATCTGGCTCTAGTCATTCCCAAAGGGAAGCAGGGCTAGAAAACAGAATAAGAATATTTGGTCAATGCATGAACTGACATAGGACTACTATAGGGAGAAGGCATAGTCCTGTTACCCCTTTGAAAGTCAGTACTCCAAAGGAAAACATGGATTGCTCTGATCTACTTAGGATTCTGATACAAGGCACATTTGTTGGTGGTGAGTCTTAATTAATTAAATAAGGTGACTCTCTTCATTCACAATAAAGCAATCAATTCCTTTAGACGTTGATACACTTCCTGGCCCTATTCATAGGTGAGCCTTCTATCTTCTTCCACAGGGAGAAGTGGGTTTTAAAAAGTTATGTAATGTAGAAATAATCTTTTTTTCCCCCTGCAAAACTTATTGTTTCATTATAAAAAGGATTAGCAGTGCGTTAATATGTAAAACAATAGAAGAACCTATTTTAACATTATAATTCTTCAAGTTGGTTAAACATCAAGAGGTAGACATCAATATTACCAGCATCTCAAAAAATCTGTAACAGAGTAATTATAATTTTCATTTACTAAGCTAGTATTTCCCTATTAATTAAATATGTATTGATTTTAAAAGCAGAGATTAACAAATACGAAGAAGACTAATCTATTCACAATCTAATTAGCTCAAAATTGGATGAGTAATGCAAAATGTATAATTAGTCTATTTTGGCTGCACCACACTTGAAAGAGAGATTATGGAATTAGCCAGGGGAAAAAAAAACTGATTCAGTTATATAAGGTTATCTCTGATAACTAATACAAAACAAGAAGAATGCTTTGTATGTAAGGAAAATGTGAGAGAAACAGAGTGATGCTTTCTAAACTGGTTTATAGATGAAATACAGAAAAAACTCAAATTAAAAGTAAAAGTTGTTCAATCATTTTTTAGCCATGCCTGACTCTGTGACCCCATTTGAGGTGTTCTTTGAAAAGATAATTGAATGAGTTGCCATTTCTTTATCTAGATCATTTTACAAATGAGGAAACTGAGGCAAACAGTATTAAGTGCCTTGCCTAGGGTCACTGTAACAGCAAGCAAAGTAGGATCTTTTGCTGTTGGAGTTTTAGCTAATCAAGAGCCTTTGATTGAATCAATCAAGAGTCTTTGATTAGAAACAGTAATATATATATATACATAAATATGTGTGTGTATATACATATATACGTATATGCATATACAAACCTGTGTGTGTGTGTGTGTGTGTGTGTGTGTATTGGAGAGAGTAGTCAGAAGTAGAGCTGAGAGAAACATGACGAGTGGGCTGGGGAATTTTGCTTGTGGGGAGGCCTAACAGAAAGAATGTGATGCTGGCTCTCTATGTCTGTTGACCTGTGTTAATTCCTTAGACAGAAGTCTTATCTGTTGATCTGTGCTAATTTCTCAGATAGAAGCCCTGTCTGTTAGTCTTTATGAGTGAATTGAGATGATGTCACTCGTAATGTGTGTAAATATTGTTATAGCCCTGTTAAGCTTTGTTTTCCAAGAAACAGGGAAGAGTTTGGAGTGGAACAGTCCCCATGACCTGAGACAAGGAACAGGAGCAGAGAGCTGCCTATGTGTGAATCCAGGCAAGAGCTAAAAGTGGTCAGCCCACTGAGGAGAAGCCATGGAGTTTGGAAGTTAGCTCCAGTCAAGATGAGAGAGGACTTTACTTGGACACTGGGTATTGATTAAGAAGATTCTTCTTACAGTGACCTAGGAGTGGATGGTGTGGTATTTTCTGTAACACCTTAAGGATGCATCATGCTAGGGAAGACTATAACCTGGGACCCCCTGACTTTGGGGATGCAATGATATATACTATGCACAATATGACATACTGAGTGTTATCATACACATATAAGTATTAGATGATACGTTTTACTTAAGGATGTTTTTTAAGAATATTATGCTTTATTCCACTGAATAATGTTTAGTTTATTATTGAATAGAGAGCTCGTTATACTATGTGATTAGATCCTTAAAATCATTCACAGTAGCAGATGTGCTACCATGATTGGTTTTACAGTCACACAGCTTGTAAATGTGTGAGGCCAGATATGAACGCAAGAAGATGAGTTTTTCTGATCCAGGTCTGGCACTTTATCCATTGAGCCACCTGGGTGCCTGACAGTAGTAAGTTTATAGGATGGTAAACAATATATCTCTTTCTGTGACGTCAAAACATGAGGGTGACTATGTTTACTGGTATTTTCTGAAGAAGATTAATGAATTAATTTGAAATCAAAAGTTCTTGCCTACCTCATTCCCCTCTTTTGACTAATATTATAGATAGATAAATATGTGATATACATATGTATATATACATATATAAAATATATGTGATATATGTAATATAGATTATATATGTATATGTGTGGATATATGTGGATATATATATATATATACCCACATACAAACATATACATACATATACATATTTATCTATCTCTATGTATATATATATAGATATGGATAGATAGAAAGGTAGATATATAAATGAGTCGGTCTTCTGGTGATTGTGTTAACCCTAATTACCAAATCAAATTATCACTGAGAGATTCAGTTCATCCTCAGAGAAATTTTGAAAACTAAATCCCTTTGGGGAAAAAAAAACCACATGGTCATAATCTAGGTGGACCCCTGAATTAACTGTATCTCATCTAGGGAAGGTATATTTATGTGTAAGTGTGCATTACACAAAGCCTTGTGTTGGGATGTTTATTCACTCTTACATTTTTTTTTTCCATAGGACACAACCACTAACTGACAAGCAACTATATGGAAATGTACCAAGAGCTGGCATGAAAATCTGGAAGACCTGGGTTCAAGTACTGCTTCTGGAACATATGGTCTATGCATGGCTAGGCAACTCTCAGTACGTTACACAAAGTTCTAAGATTTAAACTGTAGAGAACATGTCAACAGTCTTGGTCGTGGAAGTTTCACCATTTAGGAGTTACCTATATTAGTGAAATCCGAAATTTAGTCCCGATCTCTGACAACAACAAGACATTTGTCAAGTGCCCTCTGCAGGCCAGACACAGTGCTAGGTTGGAGGAACACAGAGATAAAAATGGCCTTCATCCCTTTCCTCAAGGAAGATACATTCTACCAACGGTGGGAGTAGAGATAATATATCATGTGTATGTAAAAGTACATATACCATACATAAAAGATAGTTTTTAGACAAATCTTTTAGACAAAGAATGTTTTAGACAAAGAGAGAACTAACACCAGGGGGATCAGAAAAGTCCTCTTGGAGAAGAAGGACAAGCAACAACACGTGGGAAGTGGTACCTTAGCAGTGCTCTAAAGGAAGGCGGCAATTCTACAAGACAAAGACGAGGCCAGAGTATGTTACGGACATGGGGAAATATTTGTGAAAAAGCCGAGTGATGAGATATTCCAGGGAAAAATACCAGCTCTAGTGAAAGATGCACTCTTCATTTCAGAACTAAAAAAATAAAGTGGATAGGGAGCTTTCAGGTAGCATAAATCCCCTGAGGAGCTTAATGAGGTAAAATGAATCTGAAGCACGCCAAATAAGCAGAATGTTCCAAATGCAAGATCCCATCTGAATATGACAGAGTAATGCATGAGGCTTTACAATAGTGCTTTCATCCCTCAAAATCTAGGCTAGCCAGCCAAGGCAGCTGGCAGGAGCATACCACTTAATTGTCATGGACTGGTCTGTTGTGCTTTTCTATTCTATCCCACACACCATTTAGACACATAGTGAAACCGAACACTTGGCTGAAATAGATTTCTCTGTGCTAGGGAGTGGGGATGGAGTAGAACAGTAAAAATGTGACTACCTAGGAGCAATATCCAGGTTCTCTTTCTCACTCCCTTTATTCCCATTTCTAGATTAAGTATTCTAGGCCATACATCGATTTTAAATCACTTGTTCCCCATTTTTTTCATCCTCCACCCCATTCCAGAACTCTTATTCAACTTTGGAAAGCTGTAAGAACTAGTTGCAACAATTAAGTCTTCTGCAGCAGCTGTTCCATCATTAGTGAGCAGGGTTTGGGATTTTCTTTTGTCCGTGGGTTGATCCAAATGGTACCCTTTGCTCCACCATTCATGCAACAGCAGTGGATATTGTAGTAAGTATTTCTCAATAGGCAGCAAATGTACCCACGAAATCCTTTATGGAGGCTGTTATCTTGAACAATGCTGGTCAAATGGTCTCTGGATAGTGCACACGAAAGCTATTTTTACCAGGGTAAGTACAGGGTAATTCCCAAAGTAGTTTATGAGGCATAGTCAATCTTGTGTCGGCTGTGCTACTTTACTTGTTTTAGATATCTAGAGTCTCTCTCTCTCTCTCTCTCTCTCTCTCTCTCTCTCTCTCTCTCTCTCTCTCTCTCTTTCTCTCTCTCTCTTTCTCTCTCTCTCCTTCTGTCTTTCTCCTCCTTTCATTTCATTTTCTCTTCTTCTTTTCCTTTTCTCTCTTTCTCCCCTTTTTCTTCTTTCTTTCCTTTCTTCCTTCCTTCCTTCTCTTTCTTTTTTCCTCCTTTCATTAAAAACTCAGTCACTTGAGACTATAATATAACTTACTTGTTTACTAGTACAAGGCTTCCCAAACAAGGTGTGGGAGTTTGAAATAAAGATATAAGAGCTTTTCTGCTTCTATTTTCTATTCAGTGCTTAGCACAGCCTGACACATAGTAAGTGCCAAATAAATGTTTATTGACTGACTATTATTTTGGAGTAATTTTATATCATGTCTAAATCAACATTTAGTCTGAAGACAATGCTGAAGCACCAAGAGTTATTTAAATACAAGGTGGTGGGAGCAAGGTGCAGTCTAAGCACTCGGGTCTGGTTCTTCTTTGGTATGCAGTAGTTTTAAGTGACTTTTGAGAAAGTTGGCACATGCACATGGATAACTTGCAAGGTAGGCAGAAGGTAATGTTACCCAGTGGCCAATTATGAAATATACTCCATAGGGGCTTAACTAATCAGCGAATAACTTATTTTTCTATTGGTGGTGCTACAAAAGTCAAAGTTGATGACAGATTTCTACTGTTCAGTGCTGTCATGATTGGAGACTTCCTTAAAGGGGAGAAAATGGGTATGATGGAGAGTATTTGCCATTGAGGTCTTATGCATTGTTTCGATTTGTATTTCCTGGTAGGCTATATGCAGCATGCACAATATTCCCAGTCATTTCAATTTAGCATGTGGAAGCTTAGTGAGCCTGCTTCTAGACATGAGTAACAGGGGACTTGGTGCTCTGTGGTGAGGAGGAAATTTTTAGCTGAGAAGCTGGAAAGTCTGATAACTCTGGAGGCATGGCTAGAACTGAGCTTGTATACAAAAAGATCAATACAACCCTTCCTCAGCCCCTTTTGAGCTTTTCTTTTCTGGGTCCAAGAAGTGCTGTGCTAACTAGGTCAAAGGAACAGGGGCTTACCTATCACCAACTTGCCTCTATTAGCATTTGACTGCACGCCACCTCTGTTTTTCTGCTCTGTCATAGTTGGCTCAGTGGATAGAGTGATGGGTCTGGGATCAAAAAGACCAGAGTTCATATCTGCACTCAGACACTTATTACTAGTTGCATGAACCTGGGCAAGTCACTTCACCTCTGTTTGCCTCAGTATCCTCAGATGTAAAATAAAGATAATAATGCCAGTGTCTTAGAGTTGCTATGAGGATGAAATGAGATAATAACTGCAAAGTACTTAACACAGTGCCTGCCACATAGTGAGTGCTATATAAATCATAGCTTTTAATATTATTTTCATTATTATAATTTTGTGTTTTTCTTTTCTTAATCTTAAGGCAAATGAGAAACCTGAGAAGGAAGTAGTCACATGACCAGTGGCAGCAGAACAAAGCATCTAAGAAATCCCACAACTATCAGCAGCTGACAAGTTTAGAGGAACCAGTGTAGCACCTGACAGACCTATCAGAAAATTGCTCAACCATCATCAATGCTTCCTTTAGAGACAAACTTAGTAGATTCCACAAAGGGAGGAAAAAAATGACAGGGGATTGGAGGTGCACAATACCTTTTGGCCCTCATGCATCCCAGTTGCTGTCTCCCTCTCGGTCTGATGTCTTTCTTTCTCTTTGTCTCATTAAAGGGACCATCCCCTGGCTAACTCTTAAATAGGCCTATTCAATGAATGGGTCCTAAGTGAGTGCCTGAAGAGGATCTAGGTCTCCCATTGCATCCTGGGTCATCTCTAGTCATCCCGATGAATATCTGGTCACTGGATTCAGATGGCTCTGGAGGAGAAGTGAGGCTGGTGACCTGCACAGCCCTCCCTCACTCAAAACAAAGTCAACTGCAAGTCATGTCATCATTTCTCTGATGGCATGGTCTTTGGCAATGAAGGATGAACTCAACAGCAATATGAATCTCAGAACCTTTGTGCTTGAATATCAAGGTTATAATGTGCCCTTCCCTACTCTCTCCACCCATCTCCAGTTTGGGGAGATCACTTTGTGTTAACTACCATTCTCCATATACCTTCTCAATAAATTCCCTTGTAAAAGTTAATTACAACAACTAGTTGATTGATAATTGGAAGACCACTGGAAAGGGACTTAGTGAAAAAATTATAAACCTGATCTTCTCAGGATTACTTCTAAAGCCCTGACAGAAGAAGCAGTATTCTCCAGATTGGGAATCCAATCAAGTAATCCAGTGCTAATTTCAGAGACTGAGTATAGCTGCAATAGTGTTGGGATTTACAAAGGGAGAAAGAGTGACAGAATAGCTAGGGGGGAGAAATGGAAGAAAGAGTAGAGCCTAAACCTTCTTGAATTCCCTACAAAGCATGGAAAATAAATATTGTAGATTCCTGTTTGAGAAACAAATGTGTCACAAGTTTAATCCTGGTTCATTTACCATCAGCTGACACCTGATAAAAAAGCACATATGAAAACACAGCATTTAGGAGCACCTATATATAGATTCCACATATATAGATTCTCACACTCTTTTGCAGAAACTGGTCTATTCTTCATTCCATGCACAAGTGGCTGCAAGGTGACCATCCCACTTAGACCAAAGTCTTCTTTCATTCCTTAACATTCACATTTGTACTGCCAAATGGAATCGGTGCTATTCTAAAGCTTTGCTCTTTTGCTCAGAAACTAAACTTTTCTATCTTATTAATGTTAAAAACAGAAACAAAATAATAATAAAAAAATCCTTCCAGGATTTACTGTATTGCACCTATGTGAAAGTATGCATTCAAAATATTCAAGAGAGATACGGGTGGTTGCTGAGTCCCTCTCCATTGTCTGTCTAGGGAGAAAGAACACTGTGTGAGCTGGAACAAGTGATTTGAACTTTCTAGTCTCACCTTCCTCACCTTAAAAATGGGGAAAGGTGTCTGAAGAGCCTCTGAATTCCCTTGCAGTTCTCAGTCTATCATCCAATAATTGAATTTATTCCACTAGTTATGATTTAAAATAAATGCTTTAGAGAGAAGCTTCCTGATGACCTTTTGGGGCTTTACTTCCTTGGCAGCATGATACAGCAGAAAGAACCCTGAGTTTGGGGTTCAGAGACCTAAATTTGAATCCAGTCCCTGAAACTTACGAGCTCTGGGACCTTCAGATCAGTCAGACAGCCTCACACAGTCCCTCAGCTTCTTCAGCAAAAAAAAAAAAAAAGACAAGGATAATTTTTGTATTTGTAACCCTATAGGGAGGTAGAGAATACAGTATTTGCAAAACAGACCACCATATTATTAATACTATTTTTGTTTGCTTGTCTGTTTGCTGTTGTTTTTGTTACATGGATAGGAATCAGACCTGAGATTTCATTGGTGTAAGGAAGTTCTGAAAAGGAGACTCCCTTTTTTACCAATATGGAACACTATCTCTTGTACTTATAGCCTTACTAGAAGTATACTCATCATCTTCTACTTATAGCCTTAGGGAGTGACGTAGAATAGTGAGAGGTTAAGTGATGTGAGCAGGACCACAAACCGGTACAAGTAAGAGGCAATACCTGAACCTAGATCGTTCTGGTCTTAAGGTCTACTTCCCATCCACTATGCTATACTGCCTTTTCTTTTACTGTTGTGGTGGTTATCATTTCATCATCATTGTTATTTATGGCAAGATAAAGGGAAAATATTAATAGTGACGTTCCTAAGTCTGTGTAGAATACTAGAATATGATCTGGGCTTTTTTCTCTTAAAAACATACTAATAAGGCTGAATTTCCCCATCTCTTGTACATACCGATAATAATTCAGTTATTGCTCATTTAAGTTGAAGTAGAGGAATAGAATTTCTAACATCCAGATTAAGTGAAGTAGAGAATTAAATTGTTTGACAGAACCCAAAGACCCAAACCTTAGGTATTTTTTAGGTGAGTCCACATCCTGTGTTAAATATTGATAAAATTCAAGATAAAAGGTATGAAAAACTGAAGGAGAAATGTCAAAAACATTGTAGTCTGAAGACAGGAGACTCAATAATGGACCAAATTCCCATGCTTTGGAAGGAGCAGGTCATATTGAGAGAAGTTACTGAGTAGGGATATCTGGAACCTAAAAAAATTTTGCAAGAGCTACAAAACTGTCTTGGAAATCAGATCCTCATTCATGTAAGGACACTCAGCCATAGGAAGAAAAAAATATAGAAAACTGAGCCTATCATTCAAAGATGTGCTATCCAAGGGGAGAGTGCCAGTAATATAATCCATGTTGCATAGATGCCTATATACCCATGTTAGATTTGATGGTAAAGGTTTGAAGTAAACAAATACTGTCTAATGATTCTCTGTTTAAACATGGAGTGGAATGATCTGCCTAGAAATGCATTTATCCTTTCCAAGTTGCGAATTTTCGCATCACAGTTTCAATAGGAAATTAAATGGGAATTTTGAGGGAGTTTTGTGGAATCTGCAGATAACATGCAAAGACCAGCAGACAACACAGAGAATATTTAGAAACTAAAAAATGCATAAAATATGTATAGTATTGCATAATATCAACATATGCTATCTTTTAATACCATAATAATTCACATTTCTTCTCTTGTATTAAGGGAGGGCCAAAAAATTTTACACAGATTTTCTAGATCATGGGGGTGATGTACCCCTAAAGAAGTGAGTTTTCAGCACCTCATGTCTTTTGGGGACAGACTGGATGACCACTGGGTGTGTAACATAGAAGCTTCCTCTTGTTTGAGTGTTAGTAGATGAACCATCATGTCCCTTCCAAAGGAAAAATCTTGTGATTTCTTGCAATATATTTTGTCTTACTGAAAATATGTCAAATTCTCTAAGTAAGATACAGAAGTTATAAAAAAAAAGTTATCAAAAAAAATCAGGTCAGCCACCTGGCTCTTCTAGCAGTAGACATACAAAGATATAATTCTAAGGTAAACTTAGTCTAGAGCTAAGTCAATATAAATTCTGAAGTGAAAAGTCAGAGTGAAAAGTGAATGTTTGTCAAGGATGATGGAACCTAGATTTGGAGACTAGAAAAGAATTTGGAGTACATCTAGTTTTAGCTATGTCCATTTCTCACTAGTTTATGGATGAGATTCTGAGGCTTCACATGACTTTAACAAAGTCTTCTTGAGATAATCAGTCAATAACAGAGCCTGGAGTTAAGCCAAATTCCTTTGATTCCCAATCTGGGACTCATTCTGCTGTGCTGTACTGCTTATTAAGGGCAAGGTAGAAAGGATTCTGATTGGATTCAGTGAGTGTTAGAATCCACTATTTTTCTCCAGTTAGATCCCAGTCTAAATGAACTAAAAGTTTCAGGAGTCTGCATTTTCATGGCTTAGGCTATTCAGATAAGAAAATGTTCACATCTATATCAAGTCAGATTTTAATTTAAGTTCTCAAGATATTTCACTGCTTAGAATTTCTAACTTTTAATTTGTTTCCTGACTCTATAGAAATGAGGGCATCAGGAAAAGCCCACTATATGTTGATTTGAAATTAAGGGATATAAAAGGTCACAATGAGCATCTTAACCATGATATAAGAGATCCTTTATTACCTTTTCGGCAATGCCCTCTCCCTACCTCTCTGCCAATCCTAAACTCAAAAGTTCTCAGAGATTTCCCCTAATAACAACTTCACCCTATCCCCTGTACTCATCCTTTAAGTTTATGTTCTTATGAACTCTCCTGGAGTTCATTTCTGTGATCTATGATCTTGTATGTAGTTTCCTTTCTTTCTTTTTCTTTTTTTGTAATTCCAAGGTCATTTCCATAGATGCTCATTATGTTTGGAGTCATTGTCATATTAGAAAGATATTGGACTTGGAATCAGATGATTTGAGGTCAAGCCTGTTTTTTTGTCTTATTATAAATTGTTTTACTCTTAACTCAATGTTTTATTTTTATAATGCATGGGAGGTACCCACTGCTAGACAAGTGTGATCTGAACAGAGATCATTCTTGAGGTTCACAGATGAGCTCTGATGGAAGAGGCTTGAGTAAGCTTTGGTGCATGTATCTTTCCAAATATTCCAATTTTATCCCACTAATTAGTAGGAATCTAAAGTAAATTGGAAGATGGAATGCATGGTGATTTCTGAGAAGCTATGATATGAGAGAGACATTGAGTAGGCCTCCATATGAACATTTTTTAGGAAAATATAACTTGGAAATGACAAGACTTTGAAGGGTGTGATCACTGTCTTCACACATTTGAAGGGACTGTGATATGAAATACAGATTAGACTGAGTCTGTCTTCCTCCAGAGAGTATAAAGTAGGATTCATGGGATGATAAAAGAATCAGGCTTCAGCTCAGTATAAACAATCATTTTCTTATAATTTGAACAGTGGAGAATAGATGTTTCCATTTTAGGATAGAACATATTGCATATAATTCCTAGGAAAACAAGCTCAGACAACGGTCTTCTACGTATACATTTTTTAAAGCATTGCCACTGTTATTTTGTGATCAATAGATTTATACCTGGACCATCAAGTACACACGCTGAATGTCATTTCTCCAAATTAGCTTTTATCAAGTTGACTATAGCTCTAAGATATACATTAGTTTAGGAGAAGATGATTTACCAGATGCCAATAACACCCTCACTCTCCTGGTTCCCCAATCAATAGAGGCACTGGATTGTATTTTTCACTTGGCTGTGTCATTTATGCTGACATACACATGAAGATTGCTGAGCAAGTCTACAAAGGAAAAGAGCTAAGACATGTTAAAATAATGTTTTTTTAAAAGCCCTCTCTACTTCAGCAAAGTACATTTTTAATGACCTGATAATGTCAACAAACTGATGTTTTAATTAATTGAAAGTCATCTATCTCCTTTAGACCCTTGTTTAAATGAACCCCTTCGAAGAGTCTTGCTCATTAATTTTGCCATTTTGCACTCATTACCTGCTAAAGTCAGTCATGGATGCAGATTGGAAATTTATTCTCAATTTCAATAATTATGATAATAACAATATTCCCATTAATATTATACTCACTGCCAAAGCAGGGAGGTTGTTTTTTTTTTTAATTCCAAGAGCTATTAAAGTTTAAAAAAAAACATTTGTAATGGGGAACAACACGATTTTAGTAGGACAGATGCCCAATCTGTCCCATGTTTCTATTTTACCCCCACCCCACCCACACATTCATTCAGTGAATGCGTTATTCAAACACAGCTACATCAGGCACTATATCAGAATGTGTTTAGGTTTGGGGAGGACTATAATTATTTAAGATGGCAAATATTTTTTTCTCATCTCTACCCCCAAACATTTTCTTTATTTCCCAAGAATATACCCCAAATTGATTATAATAAACATGTAAATGATACTTATTGGAATTCTTCCTCTCCCTTTCCAAACTTCCTGGTTCTACTAAAGGCATCAGTTTCTTCCCATTCCCCAAGGAATTTTTAACCTTCCCTTCTTTCTCAGTTCCATATCCAAATTATCACCTAATCCCATTACTATCAGCTTCAAAATATCCTATTTAGTTGATCTCTGCACCATCTTCCAATACAGTACAAGGTCTTTGAGGACAGGAACTGTTGTTTCAATTGGCATCACCAGTGTTTTGCGCCAACAGCAAGTGATTAATCCATGTTTGTTGAATACAAATGGAATCCTTCACTTTGACTTCCAAAAGAGTTCAGGCCTGCATTATATTTCATTTAGACCAACAGGTCTCTTTACTTCTTCTGGCTTCATCCTGATCTGACAAAAATCCTGATTAGTAGAGGGCCAAGGATTAATTCCTGGGACACTCAAGTACAGACATTCCTTCAAACTGACAGCAACCCATCAATAACTACTCCGTTCAGTTATTCAACCAATTGTGGACCCACATCTCTCCATCGTATTATTGCAAGTTAGCATAAATAAAAGATTCAGTTAAATTATATTTTGTTTATCACTTTATCCTGCTCTACTCTTCCCCTTTTCTGAATATTATACTCTCATTACTGTACCCTAAAATTCTTTTACCTGTTTAGCTATTATGCCAAACTATTTGGATCTTTGGGTCAGGGTTCTAAACCAACCTAATCAAATTCACTCTCTTCTGAATATTATTAGAAATTCCTGACTCTGTCTTTCAGGATATGTATACCTATACAGAGAATGCCCTCTTCTGTTCCTAAATACAAATCTTACCCATTATACATCTTAGTCTCAACATGTCTGAAACTGAACTTGTTATCTCCTTCTTCCTCCCCTTATCCTAAGTTTTCTTTAATGTTGAGAAACCATCACCTTATACTGCAAATGTATATTACAAAAACTCAATGGCGCCTTCACTGCTGCTAGGCAATCGTTCTGTATTTATCAGCTCATCCCACTCTCCGTAGCATCTCTTCCAAGCCTTATCCTCCCTCCTCAAACATCTCATGGCTTCCCCCATCTCCACTCTTTCAGCTGAAAACCTTGCTTCATATTTTATACAAAATATTGAGCAATTTGCCATGAGCTCCCTCTTACCCCTCTTCCCAATTGCCAATCACTCAAGTCCCTTCTACCACTATCTCTCCCTTCATCCCTTTCTTACATGATGAATTGGCTTTACTCCCACCAAGGCTAACCCCACTACTTGTTGAAGTGATCCCATCCCATCCTGTTTCCTCCAACAGACTGCCTCCTCTATCATCCCGACCTTTCACTTAGTTTCAATCTTTCCCTCTGTTGATTCATTCTCTACAGTCTACAAACTTGCCCACATCTCCCCCCATCCTGAAACAAAACACTCACTTGATCTTTCCATCCCTCTAAAAGTTATCCAACATCTCCTTGGTCCTTTGTAGATAAACTTCTTGAAAAGAGGTATCTATAACAGTTGCCTCCACTTTCTTTCCTCTCCCTCCTCTTAACCCCTTATCATCTGGCTTCCAACATGATCATTCCATGGAAACTGTTCTCTCCAAAGTTACTAATGATTTCTTAGTTCCCAAATCCAATGACCTTTTATCTATTCTTACTCTTATCTCTCTGCAATCTGTGACATGGCTGATCACTCTCCTCCCTCATATTTTCTTCTTTTAGGTCACTTCCTGCCTGTCTGTTCACTCCTTATCTGTCTCCTTGGCTGATTCTTCTTCTAGATCATGACCTTTAACCTTAGGTGTCTCTTAGCGTTCTGCCCCAGGCCCTCTTCTTTTCTCCCTCTAGACTGATTTTCTTGGTGATGTCATCAGCAGTCATGCATTTAGTTACCACCTCTATGCTGATGATTTTTAAGTCTACCTATCCTGTCCCAATCTTTCTGCCGACCTCCAATTTCACATCTCCAATGGTCTTTTAGATATCTGAAAATGGATGTCCAGTTGACATTCTAAATTCAGTATGTCCAGAACAGAACTCATTATCTTTCCTCCTAAATTCTCCCCTCTTCTACTTCCCCAATTACTATGAGGAACATCTTCCCAGTCACTCAGGATCCCATCCTAGGCTCCTCACTATCTTTCATACCTCATATCCAGTCTATTGCCAAAGCTTGTTGTTTCAACCTTTTCAATAGCTTTGGCATATGTCCCTTTCTTTCATCGGATGCTGCTACCACTCTAGCACAAGCTCTCATCACCTCGCCCCAAGACTACTCTAACAGCCTGCTGGTTGGTTACCTGCTTCACATTTTTCCTGCTTTAATCCATTTGTCATTCAGCCATTCAGCCATTAAAGTAATTTTCCTAAAGTGTAGGTCCGACTACGTCACCCCTCCCCACCATTCCTATTACTCGATAAACTCCTGTGGCTACCATTTGTCTCCAGCATCAAAATGTTATGAGTGGCATTCAATTATAGATAGTGAGAAGAAGATATTTATTAAGATTCTACAATGTACTAGGAACCATACTAAACACCAGAGAAAGGTAAAATGTCTTGCTCTCAAGATACTCATACTCTAATAGGGAAAACCTCAAGCAAATAATTATTCATAAACAAGCCATATAAAAGATAAATTGGAAATAATAAACAGAGAGAAAGTCATAATTAAGGTGGACTGGAAATGGCTTTTTGTAGAAGGTAGCATTTTAGATTGGACTTGAAGGAAGCCAGGAGGTAGAGATGAAAATAGGGGTCATTCCAGGTATGGGGGAAAGAGTGCTAAAACATTTAGATTTGGGAGATGGTTTATCTGTGTGACATAACTTTTAGGAAGATCAGACTTTGACTCTATGAGGAGTTTGAGATCATTAAAAGATATGCACCATTTCCTGAAAAAGAGGAGATCTCTAAAGAAATGCATGATCATCAAAGATAGACTGACTCTATGCTGAAAGGGAGGAATAAGAACTCATGTCCTCCACAGTACCTTTGAAAGGTCAGGACAAATCAATAAAAGACCCCAGTATAGTGACTGGACCCCATGTTACAATCTCAGAGGAAAAGTATATGGACAAGTCCACACTGAATGGACAGGCATGGGTGGAGTCTATTCTGCATTACTGGAAGAAATACCCACATTGATGAGGCCACAGATACACTGTAGTATTTAGGTTATAAGGAAAATGCTTGGCCAAACCATAAATCAGTATATAAATGCTTAATTCTATTGATTACTCAATAATATGATAACGGCAAATCCATAATTAGTCTTCCTTTTAAAAGTGATATAATACTAACAAATACCTTTATTACTTCTTGTCTTATATCTTACTAAATATATTATCATGGTTGTGAGGATTATAGATCTAGGGATGCAAGAGTCCCCACAGACCATTTAAAGGAACCCCTCATTTTAATGATGACAAACTGAGACCCAGGGTAATTAAGGGGTTTGCTAAGTATCACAAGTGGCAGACCTTGAGTTAATAATAATACTGATCCATCAGTCCTCCAAACTTTACAGCCTCAAATGTGTGTCTATTTTAAGTGAAGGGTACTTTATTTTTATTTTTCTTCTTTCATTATTTATTTGGTTAATTTTTGTTCTGTTATCTCTATAATTGCCTGAGTCTCAACTTTTACTTGCTTAGGTAGAGACCTGACTTTGCCACACACATTTTTTAAGGTACTCTGGATTCTTAAAGTCAGCATATGTCCCTTCATCAGCACTTGATAATCAGATCTGCTTCTAAGTTACACTAGGCCCAGCTATTTTAAGGTTTTGTCATTTCAATATTGATTTGCACATGCATAAAATTCTAGAAGCCTGAAAATCCCTTCTTAGGACTTTGATCCTCAAGGCTACATATAAATTAATGTACTCAATGTTCTTCTTGCCCTCAAAGCCAAGAAGTATGACTCACTCCCCAGCAGAAATTTAATTGATGAGCGTATGTGTTTTTAATACTCTCCCAAAGTTTTTCCATCAGCCTCTAGAGCCCTTGGCTTTTGAACTGTAATGCTAATAGGCAGTACAAGGAACAGATAGCTGCAGAAGAAAAATGTCTGTGGACAATGTGAATGAGTTCTGCTTTACTTTCATTTTCCTTTCAATAAATTACAACTTTTTCTGTAAGCTATAAAATTTCCAAATGCAAATTAAAATCTTATGGTTAAGAAATAGGTGGGTCCATAGAAGACTATTAATGTGCTACTTTAAATATAGATATATTTCTTTTCATTGGATTGATCATATTTTTGACTGAAGGCACTGAAAGGTTTGAATCACTTCAAAATAATAAAATCCCAGCAATGTGTATATAGTACTTTAAGATTTGAAAATTTTTAAATATATTATCTAATTCAAGTTTTGCAACAACTCTGTGGTATAGGTAACATAGCAGGAGTTATTAAGTGGCGGTCTGTGAATAGACTTGATTCGTAGATATATAGATTGATGCATAGATCAATGAACTGGGACAGGAAAAAAATAATACATCTTTTTTTCATTAACCTCTACATGAAATTTAGCATTTGCTTCAATTATTTTTTTAATTATATTATAAAAATGGTAGAGAGTGTCAAACAGGGCCAAGATATAAAAGTGATTTTTTTTTAAAGTCTTTACTCTAAGATTTTTTACCTCTATAGACAAAGACTTTGTGAGTCAGAGAAGCAAAGTAAAGTAGCCTATGATTAGGGAGCAGGGTAAGTAGAACAGAAAACAGACCATTCTCCAAGTTCAACATTCTAGATAACTGTTATACACACACACACACGCACACACACACGAATACATGCACACATATCTACCACATTTTCCTATCTTTTACCCAGGCAGAGACATGGTTCAATACACAAAGCTTTGGATATGAAATCAAGAAGACCTGAGTTCCAATTCTGCATCAAGACACTTGCTAGTTATGTAATCTTGGGCAAGTAGCTTAATGTCTGCCTCAATTTTCTTATCTGTAAAATTTGGATAATGATAATAATAGTAAAACAGAATTGTTGTGAGAATAAAATAATATATTTTAAGCACTTTGCAAACTGTAAAACACCATATAAATGTTAACTATTATTACCGTGGAACAGTACACAACTATCAAATACGTACAACTACGTGATTATAAATTTATCTGGCAATCCAATTACCTCCAACATCATAAAATGTAAACTTTGTAGGAATTTCCCAATTCATTCATTACATAATAAATTATTCATATAAACTAACTTTCCAATACTGTATGATATTTTTAGAACTGGGATAGAATCTTGATATTATTTACTCGGGTCCTAAAGAAATAGAGATTCCGTAACAAAGTCATACAACTGTGCAATGGGAGATCACTACGTAGAATTCAGGATACTAATTCCTAGTACAAAGTTGGGTTTATTTTCCATTTTTAAAATGTTGTATTGATATTTTTTATTGTACTTCTGAATAAGATATTCAAAACAGTCACAGCCGCCCACAGTGGACAGCGTCTTCAACCTTGTGTAATAATAATCTACCCCTCTCTCTACTAAGAGGGTCCTCTTAAAACAAACAATTAGATTCACTAAATTCATCTTTATTCTTAAACCACTTAAGAGTTTCTTTAATGTTCTCTGTTACAGTTATGTGTATACTCATCTTTTTTGCAGAGCTTTCCCTAGACTGTGTCAGCTCATACTTACACACTCAACATACTGGTGTGGACCCTTATTGCCTCTTGTCTGGAGTATTGCAATAATTTATTTCCTCCTACTTAGCTTCCCTCCTCAAGCATTTCCATACTCCAATTCATCTTCCCCATAATTGACAATCATTTTCCTACACCACAGATCTGATCATGTTACCCCCTAACTCCGTAACCTTTGTTTGTTCAACACTTGAAACTTTCCACAACCTGTTCCCTTTTGTCCTTTGCATCTCTAGAAACATTATTCACTTCTGCTCAATTTACAATCAGATATACAGACCTATGTGTTTTTCCTTACATATGATACATCATGGTTTTGCTTTATGAAGGCTATCTGCCATGATTGAAATGCTTTCCCTCATCTTTACCTTGTAGAACTTTTGTTTTCATTAAAATCTCACTTCAAATGCAAGATCCCTTTCCAGCTCCCTGTAGCTACTAATGTCTTCTGCTTTAGATCCTTCTTTCATTTACTCTATATGTTTCTCCTATGGACTTTTTTTTTGGATGTTGTCTCCTTCATTAGAATGGAAGATCCTAGGAGGCAGAGACTATTTTAAAATATTTTTTCTGTGTATCCATAAGGAGCAAGAAAGGTCCTGTCATACGCCAAATATTTAATAAATGCTTATCAATTGACCGATTGACATAAATATTACTAAAACTCATATAAATTATTTCTTATGACCAATAGTATTCTATTACATTCATTTGCCATGATCTGTTCATCAATTATTAGCTACCCACTTGGTTTCCAATATTTTGCCACCATAAAAGTTCAGCTATGAATATTTTGGGACACATGACTACTTCTCACATTTGACTTACTAGGGGATGTATGTATTGGAGTCACTGAGCCACAGAGTATAAACAGCTTAATATATTTTCTAACAAAATTTTAAACTATTAGTGTCTATTTCCGTGAAATTTCATGTTTTTTCTTTCCAATATTTATCCCTTGCTCCTAGTTCTAAAGTCTGTGGTCAAGCAGAACAAGTCTTTCCCTTTCCATAGTCCTTTTTTTTTCTTCTAAGGATCAGCAGTTGTAATTATCTTAATAGCAACCATATGGTTAAATCTTAAATTCACATTGTGTATACATCATGGGAACAATTAAAAAAAGAATCAGAAGTAAGTATATTTTTTCCTATATGACGCCCTTCCTCTTGCCTTTAGTTAAATCTAGAGTGAGATTTAACGCTAAGAGCTTCTTGAGGAATGACAAGAAAGGAGAGATGAACAGACTGATAGAAGGACAATAAGATACCAATCTTTTACAGTTATTTTCCTTCTGAATTCAATCATTAAACAAATGGGTATTTTTGTAGAAAAGACAAAGAAAATTTTATGTGCAACTGCAGATCTCTATTACATATAGCTTTTCTTTTTAATTGTATGTAGCTAGCAATATTTTTATCTATCTAGCATCTATCCCTGTGACTTTCAAATATTTCCTGCTTCTCTATGATTCTTGCTGACTTTTTTTCTGTTCTCCTCTATACTTACATACCTACATACAAACATACCTACATACACATATATACATATTAGATAAAAGATGCCTCTTCTCTTTTCTCTACTTCTATTTCTCTGCCCCTCCTCCATCTCTATCCCTGCTCTGCTTTTTACCTTCCTCAGTGGAATTTGGGGGAAAGAGGAAAACAAAAACCTCATAACAAATACACACCATAAAGCAAAACAATTTCTCACCCTGACAATGTCCAAAAATGTGTGACTCAGTCTGCACTGTGAATCCTTTAACTCTCTATCAAGAGATAAGTAAGGAGTTGGTCATTATGTTGATCAAAGATCTCAAAAATTTCAAACTTGCTCTTCTTTATAATGTTGTCACTGTATAAATGGTTCCCCTGATCCTACTCCCTTCACTCTGAAACAGTTAAGACAAGTCTTCCCAGGTTTCTATGGATCTGTCCCTTTCCTCATTTCTTATGGTACAGTAATGTTACATTATATTCACATACCAAAATTCTACTACAATTTTTTCACAGTTGATTCCCATCCTTTAATTTCTACTTCTTAGTCACCATAAAAAGAGCTGCTGTAAATGTGTGTGTGTGTGTGTGTGTATACACACATACAAACGTACATATCCATATACACCCACATGCATATAGAAGTGGGTACATATGTATACATGTATGTGCATGTTATATCTGTGTGTATATATGCATATGTATGTATGTGCATATATGTATATGTATGTATATATAAATATATACATGTATATGTTATATACAAATGATATACATACACAAATATATATGCACATATATACATACACAAATATATGCACACAAAATTATATATATATACATATATGAATACTCTTTCTCTATTTCTCTGATCTCCTTGGAATACTATGCTAATCCTTTCAAATTAAACTTAAGTAGTTATATATAATTCTTATATTAGAGTAGAAAAAGGAAATGAAGTATAGGAAGGAAAAAAATTTGCTGCTTGGAAGATATCAAGAGAAGGGTAACCAGTAGGCATTTGCTAAAGTCAGTTCATAGTAGCTCACAATAGCCAATTATTAAAATTTCAGGGGCAAATATTACAAATCAGAGCTTGATTTATCATTTTGCTGATTGTTTAGATCAAGGGTGGAGAACCTATAGCCTAGGCCACAGGTTCCCAGTCACCTCCCACACAGATTAAAGAAAGTGATAGAGAAAATGTTAATAATGCAGATAAACTTAAAAATATCCCATGTCTACATCTAAATTTTTTTCTACCAGAAAGCCAGTAGTTAAACATTTACCAACATACCCTTAACTAAAATGATGAGGTGTCCCAGTTTTATGCCACATGAAAATCATTGCAAAGAAACTAGACCTAGAGTCTATCAGAAAAAAAAGACACAGGGGAGATGTGATATCTGTCTTTAATTATTTGAAGAGCAACCATGTAAAAGAGAGAATAAGCTTTTTTTGCAACACCCCAGAAAAAAAGAAAACTAAGAATACTGTAAAGAAATTGAAAAGTAGCAAATTTGGGCTTCAGGAAAGAAAAAAACATTGGAATTATTAGTGCTCTCCAAAAGTGAACCTCCATGGTAGGTAAGGCTTCCTTTTATGGAGGCTAAAGCAATGGTGTGAAATTTACTTGTCAGGTATGTTGTAGAGACAATTTTTGTTGAGCTGTGATGATTGGCCTCTGAGGCCCTTTCAGCTCAGAGATTTCTGTTCTTAATGGTTTTGGACCAGGACCAGCCTCAGGAAAGCCTTACTTCCAGAAGAGAGTTCTTCCACAGAGTGATCACTTAGGAGAAAAAGAAATTCCAATGCTGCCCTCTGCTACTTCTTCTATTTGTTTTTTTGTTTTGTTTTGTTTTTTGGGTTTTTTTTTGAGACAATGGGATTATCTTGCCCAGGGTGATACAGCTATCAGATGTGGTATCTGACAGCTGATTTGAACTGATTTGGAATCAGGTCCTCCTGCCCCTACTTGCCCCTCCCCTTCCAGTTTTTCTACTATTCTAAGACTCCATAGAATGTAAATCCAAGTTAGCATTTGGATGAGGCATTTTACTTGACTCCTGGAAGATAAGGTCCCTAAAAGTCAAACTGCTGCCCTCAAAGAAATGTCAGTTGCCTCCCTAAGTGGGACAACAGAACATGATTATTTCCTCTGTGTGGTGTCACAGGTTTTCTACATTAATTACAAACAGGAGTTAGTTGAGCTTATTTCAGAATAAGTGCAATATCTAGTTTACTAGCAGGAATGAAGGTGCTAATTTTGCCTGCAAATGAAAAGAACAAGTGTTTGCCAATTAAATCAGGCAGCTGCTTCCCAGTCAGTAATACTAATAGCTACCAACAAAACTCCAAGTCATTACTCTAAATTGTTTAATGAACTGCTTTTAATATGTAGTAAACTCTAACCCCTATCTTTTTAAAAGGCTGCACTGGGATTTGGGCATACAACTCTAATTGACCTCTGTTTGAGAGAACCACAGTATATTAGAATAGGATATAACTATATAAGTAAAAATAAATTGTATGTTGTATATGTATATATATGCGTGTATGTATTCACTTAATTGAATGTGTAATAGAAATGCACATACATATCTATTATAGTTTAATTATATATGTGTGTAACTGAATATGTAATACATATATGTACCTTCCATATATGTACATACATACACATACACATACACATACACACAAGTGTCCTCCAAAATATCTATTGGACTCAGAAAAATACATATGACAAATCCATTTGCCATGCAAAAAGAAGTCTACTTCTTTTAATTTGTGTGTTCACTTAATTTTCAGATTTAAACAGTAAGTAAAAGTCCTGGGTTCGTTCTCCTTCCTTCAGTTGTAATACCCTCATTTCCCTGGCCTTTCTCCTATCAACCTTTGAGGTGACTCACTTTTTTTTTTTTTCCTGAAATTCGTTATGCCTTAGAGTGTTTGCTTTTCCTGAAGGGGCACGGAAGAAAACAAAGGCTATATGTTAGATGTACATATGGATATACACAGAATACACATAACATATATAACACATTTATCATGCATGTAACACATTATTAAAGATATGATAAAATAATTCATATTAAAGAGTTAATAGCATAAATGTTTTCTGAGTTTCGCTTCGTAAAAGGATTTGATTTTTAGAAGCATGATATTTTTTTTAACTCAAAGGAATGAATCTTTACTTCCAGTTACAAAGAAAAGAGGCTGGGGGATATTTTGGATAGAGGGTCTTCCCAATGTTTCTTCGATAATTGCTTCCAGAAGGTGAAGATCAGTGTTCACTGACAGCAGAGAAGTCATGAAGTGAACAAGAGAGAGCGGTAGGATTTCCTTCCTCTACTCCTCTCTCTTTCACCTAGCAATGGGTCTAGAGGGGTCTGTTCCTGTTCTAGTTCATTTGTCCCCAATTGTGGGAGCTGGCTATGATTCCCACCTGCTTGGGAATGTGAGCCATGGCTACCTTGGAGCCAAGATTTTGCAGGGATATTGCAGCCAGCCGGCCTGTCAGAGAATCCCTGAGAAGTCAGATGCCTGTGACTTAGCATGAGGAGGTGGGGAATTGGGCTTGGAACTGAGACTATGCACCATAGAAGCTAAAGTAAACAAAGAACTTAATCCCCATCTCCTCCCAGTGTCTGAGGTGTTATGGAGGGGAAGAAGAAGGAGGAGGGAAGTTATGCCTCCTACATGTTGGAGGAGTAAATTGGTATATTTATGATTTCACTGTTTGAGATAAATATTTCTTTATAAATCCTAATCTATTACCAGCTAAATAGAGCTAAAATGCAGGGACCTACACTGTAACTGAGGAAACACCATCATGTGGGGGCTCCTAGCCACTGGCAGAGAGCCTTCCATTGGGGAAGGATAAAATGGAGCACATCTGGACTCACATAGCGGGCCCATAGCTGCCAGTTTTACTTTTAAATCCACTTATCCTATACTCATACAAAATACATGAACAAATGAATAGATTTCGCTTCCTACTCAAGGAGAATAGCTGTATGAAGTGAAGGAATTAACTCCTTAGTCTGCCAAACGAGACACTTTAATTGTTACTTCTTTTACTGCTTTCTGTTTTCTGTGTGATTAAGAGAAAAGGACACATAAAGGAGAATAAAGGAGGGGAGGGCATGGGAGAGACAAAGGAAAGTGAAGTTAGAAGGAGGAAGGAGATGAACACTTGTAAGATGACAGTTACCTGAAGAGAAGTTCTCCCCACACTATGTCAAATAATGCAAGTAAAGTACTTTCAAATGCAGAAAGCTAATTGAACCAAATCAGTGCCCTCCCTCCTCGTGCTCCTCAAGAAAGCTCTGGCTTGTCTGCTACTCTACTCCAGTCATCCTGATGAACATATGGTCACTGCATCCAGCTGACTCTGGAGGAGAAATGAGGCTGGTGACCTGCACAGCTCTCCCTCACTCCAAACAAAGTCAAGTGCAAGTCATGTCATCATTTCTCTGATGGCATGGTCTTCTTCAGCAATGAAGGATGAACACAACAGCAACATCCTTTCACTCCTATGGCTGGTCCTGGAATGCCCTAGGATTCATCACTACTGGAATTTTAAGCACCATCCTCTGGGGTATCTCCTTGGCAGTGTTGAGAGGAACCTGTTATTACAACTTGTTCTATCACTGACCAATTCTTTAGCGTTAAATTAGGGAGTCTCCATTTAATTTTTAATCCTTTCTTCAACTCCCTTTTATCGAATAATTGTATTGCATTGGATGTGTTTAATATTTCTGCTTTTCCACATCTGTTTGTGACATTTTTACAAACTAGCACAGCAACGATTTTTGGTGCTTGCACAGGTAAGAATATGTCCCTAGGAATATTCCTTAGGGACAGTTAGTTAGGTGACTCAGTGGATACAGCTGAGTTTAAATCCATCTGACATTTACTAGTATGTAACCCTGGGTAAGTCATTTAACCTCTTTTTGCTTTAATCCAGTGGAGAAGGAAATGGCAAAGCATTCCAATTTCTTTGTCAAGAAAACCCATGGACAGTATGGTCCATGAAATCAAGAAGAGTCACATATGACTAAACAATAGTAATTTTATTCCTATTCAGAATTTGCCAGAGATATCGTATATCTAAATTTCCCAAAATTCTCCTCAGATCCTTAACTTCTTTATTATTTTCATTTGTTTACATATACATGTACATATATGTATACATATACACATATGTATACATGTTTACATATATACACTTCAGTCCTTCATTACCATTGTTTTTCTATTTCTTCCTACAATTCATTTTGCTTTTAATTCATTGTCTATAGTACCTATTGGCAACGTGTACTTATCTTATTTCTCTTTCCTTGTCAAGTCTATTTTCTGCTGTGGTCCTATCTGAGGTCATGATTGCTCCCTCTTCTTTTTAGTGTTACGCTTACCTATTAGAATTTGTTCTTGCTTACTATTTTTATACTATGAGTCTTTACGTTTCCGGTGTATTTATTATACAAAACAAGCAAAACCGGTATGTTGTTGAAGTCTACTTTCCAAACCATTCTTTATCAAATTCTATTTTATTTATGAGATAACCTCCTTTACATTTGATTATAATTGTCAATTGAGTATTTTCCCTCCATTCTTATCTGTAATATGTTTTTCTTCTTTTTGCTTACCACTCTTCTTTTACAAAGATGGGCATTGTAGGACAGGCATATGTGTCCACTAATGATCTAGGCTTGATGTTACCAGTTTCTATTTCCCTCTCCTGTATCCCAGTTGTAGATTCTTATCCCTTCTTTCTTTCCTTTTTATCTCCTCTTCATGATTCACCCATCAAGTTTAGTTTGTTTTGCTTATGACTAATCTCTCCCTTTTTTACCTTGCTCTTTTAATTGCTCTTTAACTTTCTGTTTCTGTTGTCTTGAATGTATTTCTACACCTGATTCTTTATGTGTATAAATTTGCATACATTTTATCCTCCTTTGACCAGTGTGGATAAAAGTAAAGTTCAGCTTTCTATCCTGGGTTCTCTTCTCTTCTCTCTTTATATTAGTTCACTTGGTGATTTCATCAGCAACCATAGATTTAATTACCACTTCTATTCAGATGATTCTCAAATCTACCCATCTTGCCCTAACCTCTCTTCACTTCTAGCCTCACAAATCCAATTGCCTTTCAGATATCTCAAACTGAACGTCCAGTAGACATCTTAATCTCAGTATATCTAGAACAGAACTTATTATCTTTCCCCCAAATCCTTCCTCTCCTACTGAACTTCCCTTTTATTATGGCATCCATTACCAATCTCCCAGTCTCTCAGGCTCACAATCTAGGACATCCCCTTTTCCCCATATCCAAGCTGATGCCAAGGCCTGTTGATTCCACATTTGCAAAGTCTCTCTATTACATCCCCTTCTCTACTCTAGTGATTCAAAATTCTAATGCAGGCCTTCATCACCTTGATCATTGCAATAGTCTGCTAGTGGGTTGGTCTGCCTCAAGTGTCTCCCCACTACAATTGATTAGATTCAGCCACTGAAGTGATTTTCCTAAAGTCTAAGTCTAATCATGTCATCCTTCCTACTCAATTACTTCCATTGGCTTCCTATTGTCTCCCCAAGCAAATACAAAATACTCTGTTTGGTATTCAAAGTTTATATAACCTAGCTCTATCCTACTTTTCCACTCTTCTTAAACCTGGGTCCCCAACATATATTCTTTGATCAATGATAATAGCATCTGAGATATTCCTCGAACAAGACACTCCATTTCTCTGCACATTATGTCTGGCTGTCACTTTGGCCTAGCATTGTCTCCTGCCTCCCCTCTGATTATTGATCTCCCTGGCTTCCTTTAAGTTCCAATTAAAATCCTACAATCTACAGAAGCATCCCTCAGGCACGCTTATTTATAGTGCTTTCATTATTTTAATTAATTCCTAGTTATCCTGCATATAACTTGTTTGTATGTATTTGTGTACATGTTGTCTCCTTCTTTAGACCATAAGATCTTTGGACTATCTTTTGCCTTTGTGTGTGTGCCTGTAGTGCTTAGCATAGTACATAACACTTAGTAGGGGCTTAATAAATATTTACAGAATGAATGAAGTACCAAAAGAACCTCTGTTAATATGATCCAAAAATTAATTGAAAATCAAAAGCAAAAATTTTTTACAATGTAAAAATAGCAAAACTTTTCCCATTACAGAGTAAAACAAAGTTCTCCCTTAACCATGCTTGCTACAACAATCAGAAAAGAGAACTATATCAAAGTGTACTAATGCAGTTCTGACACATCAATGGAATAGAATATTACTCTCGAGTAAGAAAGGATTATCATGTCATCAAAACTAACAAGGTAGCTTTTCTATGAACAACAGTGAAGTCACCTAAGTAGAATCAAGCAAAAAAAATGATAGGCCTTGAGTTCATCATTTTGAATGAGAATATTACTCAATCAAATTTGAAATCTGAGTAACTGAAATAACAATGAAAGTAACAGAAAATAGAAAGTGAAGCCTACCTTTCCTTTCAAGGTAGGGGAAAGAATATGGAATAGGGTGGGATACTGTAAAGGTTAGTTATAAGAGGTATTAATGCTTAATTGTTTTCATTTTTTTCAGAAGAAGATAGGACATGGAAGAGATATTTGAAATAATTGAGACATTAAAGATAAAAGACATCAATATAAAACAAGAGAGAAAAAAAGAAAGGAAAGAGGTAGGAGAATAAAGATTGTAGATAGGGAGTAATTGGCTACTTGTATTGGATGTCCATTTATTGTGTCTGGAGCAAACATTTACATATGTAAGTAGAACTACTGTCTCATTTTTAAGTCTTATCTAGTTTTCTGAATTTCATTTTGAATCAGGTAGCTATATAGGCAAGGAAACATTCTCCATTCTCACAATCAGAGAAGGTGATTAGTTACGCAAATTTCTGAAGCTACAGAATGTGTGAATCAGATGAATTTTAAATGCTAAAAAGAAAAAAATGTGCATTAGGTGCAGGAAATACAAAGATAAGTGTACATCGGCAAATTTTACAACAATAAATAACATACCAACTTTTTGCTGATCTGCAATTTTTTCAGACTCAGTCCTAAAGAGAGGACACAAACACACACATTCCCACATACACATAGAATTGTGGTTTTGAAAATGCACAATGACAGGTAAATACCATTGCCATCACTTAATATGGGAAACATTTTTAAAAACCTCAAGCTCTGTGGTTATTTTTATCTTTAAAAAAATCCCTTCAGTCTTCTTAAATATGTCACTCTCATAGAAATCAGTGATAGATGCAAGAATTTGGTCATTTTCAATTAGGAAATGACATCCATCCACTCCAGCCATGTGCTCTCCCAGTTTTATAATGGACTTCCAGATCATCTTTCTAAAAGCCACATACTTCCCATATGACATGTCATCTGATGTGGTTTTATCTAATATCAGAAGACAGCCATGAAAAGCAATTGCTCATGCTCCTTTCCCTCCAGATTCACAGAAGACAATTGACTACGTCAATCACACTTGTTCATTTTCACTGAAGGAAACTTTCTCTTTGTCCTAGATTATCCTTAAGAGGAAAGAATACAAATCAGCACTAAGAACCAAATAGTTCTTCACCTCTAAGTTTCCTGTGACCTTGCTAGGTATTTTTTTGAGGGATGGGGAACCAAAATCACACTATGAACTCTGCAGAGAAAATGTGCTTTATACATTCTAACTAGAAGCAATGTAACATATATGACGGAGTATAACACGAAGTCAGGAGAGACTGATTCAAATCCTACCTCTGAAACTTAGTAGTTATAGGACCATGGGTAAGTCATTTAATTCCTCTGAGTCTCAATTTTCTAAACTACAAACTGGGAACCATAACGGCTATAGTATGGATTTCAAAGGGTCATTAAGAGATTCAAATGAGATGCTACATATAAAACTGCAAATTTTAAAGCTCTAAAAAATGTTATATGTGTTATTTTGAGTAGCCGGTGACTACTTACCTTTTTTTCCTCAGCCTGAGTTGACATTGGAGAACTGATTATCTGGCACAGGTTAAGAGATGAGAAAGAAAACTCTCATTTCTATTAACAATAACAAGTTGGTGGGTAGAGCCAAGATGGCAGAGAAAAGGCAGGGACTCACGTAAGCACTCCTCCAAACTCCTTCAAAAAGCTTTAAATAATGCTGCAAAACAAATTCTGGAGTAGTAAAACCCACAAAAAGACAGAGAGAAACAATTTTATAGCCCAAGATAACAAAGAAGGAAAACAGGAAAGGTCTGTTACACTGGAGTAAGAATCTAGTTCAGGCATCACCAGCACAGACAGGCTTTGGGAGTGACTAAATCAGCAGCTGCAGCAGGTACTTTCAAAATTCTCTGCCCACAAAGGGTAAGAGGGTTGAAGGAGATTACAGGGGTCATTTGGCTGTCACTGCTGCTTTGCCCATACTCAGATCTAGTCAGAGGTCTGGGTGGCAGATAGCAATCCCAGGATTAGGAGGAGCACTAGCACACCAAAGCTTGGGATCCCACTGGAGCAGGACCCTTATCACAGTTACAGAGCAGAAAAAAGTGCTTGTATTCACTCACAGACCAGTGCACAGGTTAGGAGAGTAGTAAACACAACTCTCCTGGAGCATATCACCTTGGAAGAACTGAAAATTGACAGGGCATTGGAAGTAAATCTGAGAACAGCTGCACAAAACTCATTAAGCTTGGGACAATGCACTCTCCAGTTTCAAAGTAGAGCCCCACTTTACAAAAGAATTAAAAGTCAAGATTTAGTCTGGGAAAAGGAGCAAACAGAAAAAAAATTGAGACTATAGAAAGTTAATATGGTAACAAGGAAGATCAAAATACACTCTCAGAAGAAGATAGTAAAGTCAAAAATCTTACAGCCAAAGCTTCAAAAAATATGAATTGACCATTGAAGGCCATGAAAGGACTCAAAAAGGATTTTTAAAACTAAGTAAGAGAAGTAGAAGAAAATTTGGGAAGAGAAATGAGAACAAAGCAAGAAAATCATTAAAAACGAGTCAACAGCTCAGTAAAAGAGGCACAAAAAAAGAGTCAAGGAAACAACACCTTAAAAACTAGGGCAAATACTAAAAGAGGTACAAAAATCCAATGAGAAGAATGCCTTGAAGCAGCACTTGCCAAATGGAAAATGACAAACAAAAGTCCATTAAAAAGAAAAACTCCTTAAAAAACAGAATTGGTCAAAAGGGAAAAGACGTACACAGATTAACTGAAAAAAATAATTCATTAAATAAAAATAATTGGCCAAATGGAAAAAGAGGTGCAAAACTGCACTAAAGAAAATAATTCCTTAAAAATGAGAATTGAACAAGTGGTAGTTATTGACTCTTTGAAAGAGCAAGAAACAATAAAACAAAACCAAGAGAAGAATAATAAAAAAGAAGAAAATGTGAAATATTTCATTAGAAAAAAAACAGCTGACCTGGAAAATAGATTCAGGAGAGATGATTTATAAATTATTGTACTTCCTGAAAGCCATAATAATGATAATAAAAGAATCTAGGCATCATCTTTCAAGAAATTATCAAAAAAACTTCCCTGATATTCTAGAACCCTAGGGTAATATAGAAATGGAAAGAATCCAACCATCATCTCCTAAAAGAGATTTCCAAATGAAAACTCCTAGAAACAGTATAATCAAATTCCAGAGCTCCCAGATCAAGGAGAAAATGCTTCAGGGAGCCAGAAAGAAGTAATTCAAGTGTTGCAGAACCACAGCCAGGATGATACAAGATTTAGCAGCTTCTACAATAAACAATCAGAGGGTTTGGATATGATATTCCAGAGGACAAAGGAGCTAGAATTATAAGAATCACATTTCCAGAAAAAACTGAGTATATTACATGAGGGGGAAAATAGACATTCAATGAAATAGAGGATTTTCAAGTATTCTTGATGAAAACAGCAGAGCTGAATAGAAAATTTGTCTTTCAAATGCAAGACTGAAGAGAAGTGTACAAAGATAAACAGGAAAGGAAAATCATAAGGGACTTTATAAGGTGTTAAACTGTTTATATTCATACATGGGAAGATGATACTTGTGATTCATAAGAACTGTCTCATTATTAGGGCAGTTAGAAGGAATATGTGTATGTTTCTGTACGTACATGTGTATACACACACAAACACATCCATAAATATATATACATACATATTTACACATATATGTATACATATAGATGACAGAGGGCACAGATGTGAGTTGAATATGATTGGATGATATATTAAAAATAAGGTGAGAGAGAAATGTATTGGAAGAAAGGGAAAAGGAGAGATAGAATGGGTACATTATTTCACATAAAAGAGACAAAAAGAGGTTTTACAGTAAAAGGGAAGAAGAGAGGAGGAGTGAGTGCATATTATTCTCATCAAAACTAGCTCAAAGAGAGAATAACATACTCACTCCATTGGTTATGGAAATCTATCTTGCCCTACAGGAAGGTAGGAGGGAACGGGAATAAGAGAGAAGGGGGGCTCATAGAAGGGAGGGTGGAATAGGGGAGGTGATAGTCAAAAGCAAAACACTTTTGAGGAAGGACAGGATGAAAAGAGAAACAGGAGGAAAATAGGATCAAGGGAAATACAGTTAGCAATCATAACTAAAAAAAAATGAAGCAAATTCCTCTAATAAATTCCTTCTCTCTCAAATATACAGAATACTGAGTCAGATTTATAAAAATAAAAATCATTCCCCAATTGACGAAAGGTCAAAAAATATGAAGTCAATTTTCAGATGAAGTAATCAAAGGTATCTATAGCCACAAGGAAAAAAAATGCTCTAGAGATCACTGTTGATTGGAGAAATGCAAATTAAAACATTTGTGTGGTACTACCTATTAGATTGACTAATAGGAGATAAAAATAACTTAGCAAATATTGGAGGGGATGTGGGAAAATAAATACATTAATGCATTGTTTGTGGTGTTGTGAACTAATCCAATTATTACTTAGAACAATTTGGAACTATGCCCAAATATTTACAGTAGTTCTTTTCTGGTGGCAAAGAATTGGAAATTGAGGGGATGGTCATCAATTGGGAGAACATCTGAACAACTTGTGCTATATGATTGTGATAGAATACTACTGTACAGTAGGAAATGGTGAGCTACATGCTATCAGATAAATTTGGGAAGACTTACATGAACTGAGGCAAAGTGAAATGACCAGAACCATTCTGTAAAACAACTTGGAACTATGCCCAAAAGACTATAAAACAATGCATACACTTTGACCCAGACTAGTAGGTCTGTATCCTAAAGAGATTTATAAAAAGAAGGTAAAAGGATCTATATGTACAAAAGTAGATATAACAGCTCTTTTTTTTTTTTGGTGGCAAAGAATTGGAAATTGAAGGGATACTCATAAATTGGGGAATGGCAGAACAAGTTATACTATATGATTGTGATAGAATATTATTGTGCTATAAGAAATGATAGGCAGAGTGCTTTCACAAAAAATCCTGCAAAGTGCAGGGAGCAGAACCAGGGGAACAGGGTACTAGAAATGACACCATTGTGTGATGATCAGCTATGAGTAACATAGATATTCTCAGCAATTTGATGATCCAAAACAGTTCTGAAGGACTTAGGATGAAAAATGCTGTCTACTTCCAGAGAAATACCAAATGGAGGCTGAATGCTGACCAAAGGACACTTTCCTTAAACTTTATTTGTTTTTCTTCTTTGTTGGGGGAAGGAGGTATCTGTGTTTTTTTTCACAACATGACTAATATGTAAATATGTTTTGCATGTATTACCTATATCAAATTACTTGTTTTCTCAGTGAGGGGGAGAAGAAAGAGGGAGAGAATTTGGAATTCAAATTTCTTTCTGCAAAATTAATGTTAAAAGTGGTTTTATATGTAATAAGAAAAAATAAAATATTAAAAAAGAAAACATGGACAAAATGAATTATAAAATTGTGCTTGTATGTCACTGGGAAAAATAAAATATTAAAAAAAGGAAGAAAACGGATCATTTTTATTAAGGTAATTTGTTATAGGTCATTAAAACTAATGTAAGATCTAGAGTTTGGTGTCTACAAGTGTTAATATTCCAGTTTAACTTTTAAGATAAGGAAAACAGTAGATATCCCTATTAATGGGAAGGTGATCATCAGTTCTACCTTTTCCATCATCAAAAACAGCTTGTACTACAAGGGGGTGGGGATTAATTCAAACTGAAGTAAAAATGGCAGATGGGGCTTAATGGACACCTCCTCCCAGAGTTATCTGCATTTTGTTTAGATATGTGTGTATGTATGTATGTATGTATGTACATTTTAAACTTAAATACAAAATGAGAAACAAAAAAAAAAATCACCATGTACACAGCAGATCATAAGAGAGGATTCGATCTAAAACAGTAAATTTTCATTTCACGGAAGTTTTTATAATAAATATTACATATTTGTAAGGGAATTGCCAACCCCCAGCCTCTTGGATGGCATTCACTGGTCACGACTCAGGTAAACTGAGGGGAGACTGGTAAGGCATGAACAAGATGGCGCTGGGAGGAAGGGTTCTGCCCCTGTTTTGCTCAAGGCAATTTTCCCGGGCTTTTGGAGAACAAAGAAGCCAAAAATGTTTTTCTTTCTAGGGGCTACGTGTCCGCCCTGGGCAGTCCTGGTCATAGGTATATTACTTCCTTATGAGGGCAAACTAATTGCTGATAGGTTCACTTAGGGCTCTAGTGTCAGAAAAGAGATAAAAGCACTGCTCACTGCTTCAATAAACAGAGCTCTTCACTATCTTGTCTCCCGCCTCGGTCATTGCTTACAGCTCACTCCACCAAGGCCTGCAGGCCCCTGCTGGTCAGAGAAGGCCTGTGGGCCTGAGAGATCAGGCCCAGACTCCCAAATCCCTAACACATATTGTTTTCCAAGCTACCACACTTTTTTTTTCTTCTTTGACTTTCTTTAATTATTTGCTGCGCACTTTTTACTTTATTTTTTTTCCTCTCTTCCCTAGCCCTAAAGAAGGCTACAATTAAGCATGGACATATATCATTTCTTATACTACAGCAGTAATCCATTTCAATCACATCCTGTCTGAGAGATTGTCTATGAAAGTTTTCCCACACTTCTCTGCATTACTTCTCTTCTTGGCTACATAGGTTTTCTGTATACATGAAAGGTTTAATTTTAAATAATTACCATTATCTTTTTTATACTTTAACCATGTTTTCCTTTATAATATAGTTTAAGGTCTGATACTACTGAATCTACTTTCCTTACATCTTTTTTTCCCCTGATTTCTTTGACGTTCCCGACCTTTTTACTCTTTCAAACAAACTTTGTTAGTATCTTTTCTAACTCACTAAAAATCATATTAATAACTTAATTGGGATGACATTGAATAAAGAAGTTAGGTAAAATTGTTATTTGAGAAAAATTATATTGGCTTTGCTTACCCATGAGCAATAAATATTACTTCAATTACTTAGATCTGAGTTTATTTGTTTGAAAAATGCTTTATGTTCATACTCATAGTTCCTGTGTCTATTTTATCAGATATATGCTCAGGTATTTATACTGTCTCAGTATTTTAAGTGGTCTAAAACAATACTGAATAATACTCCTGACACATAGTGTAGTTTTCTGTTTTTCACTTTTGATTAAATCTATTTTAACTTTGAGATCATTCTTTTTTATATAATCAGTTCTGCTCCTGCCCTTTATCTTTTTGTGTGTCTTTCATTTTTATAATGATTTCTGAAAGCAACATATTGTTGAATTCAAATTTTTAATCTACTATCGATTTCTGTAACATGGATAAATTTGTCCCATTCGCACTATAAGCTACAATTACTTGTGCTCTACGTTTGCTTTACTTTTCCTCCATCCTATTTTTCCTCACTATCCTCATCCTATTTACCCTATCTCTCCTCACTCCTATGCTTTTTTTACTCACTACCTTGCTCATCTTTTTCTTAACCTACCTATCCCTCTAAAATTCCCTCTCTTAACCTTTCAATTACTTTTTCCCCTTGCTTTCTGATCCTCTTATTAATTGAGACGATTTTCATACATTCATCCACAGAGGTATACATTTGTGTGTCTGTGTATTTCCCTCTTTAACCCTTTCCCAATGAGAGTAGGGTTCCAACATTAAATGCCCTCCCCACTACCAGCTTCTTTATTTTTCCTTTTATGCTTCATTTGTATGATAACTTCTTTTTATCTCTCCCTGCACAGTTTTACTCTTTTTAGAATCACCCCATCATATTCAAATAACACTCAAATAATGATGACAATCACGGCTGTTGTGAACATTTTCATATGTGGAAAGCAAACAATTTGCCTTATTAAATCCCTGATAAATGGTCTTTAATGTTTACCTTATAATTTCTCCTGGATGCTACATGCCAAATTTTCCCTAAATTGTGGGGGTTCTCTCACAAAAACCTGGCAATCTTTCAGTTCATTATCTTTTTTTTTTTAATTCAGGATTCTACTTAACTTTGCTGGGTAAGTTACCCTTAATCATAACGCTGACTCTTTTGCTCTACAAAATACAGTATTGCAAGACTATAATCTTTCAACGAAGTAGCTATTATAATCCTTATTGTAGCTCCATGATAATTAATTTTTTTTTTACTTTTTCTTGTTGCTTGCAATATTTTCTCCTTAACCTGGGACCTTTGAAACTTGGCTATGATATTTCTGTAAGTTTTCCTCCTAGGATTTCTTTCAAATGGTGATTAATACTTCAGTTTTTTTTTTCTATTTCTGCTTTGCCTTCTTGCTCTAGAACTTTCAGACAATTTTCCTTGATAATGTATTGTAATATTTTATCTAGACTCTTTTTTTAATCATAATTTTCAGGTAGTCTGACTATTCTTAGATTATTTTTTCCTCAATCTGTTTTCCAGATCAGCTACTTTTTCTGATAAGATGTCACTTTCTTTTTTGTTTTTTCTTTCTTCTGATTTTGTTTTATGATTTCTTGATGTCTTCTAATGTCATTAGTTTCCTCTTGCCCAATTCCAGTTTTCAAGGAATTATATTCTTCCTTAAGTTTTTGATTCTCTATTTCAAATTGCTTAACTTTCTTTTCATAATTTTTTTGGCACGCATATATATATATATATATATATATATATATATATATATATATATTTCTAATTTCTCTTTGATCTCTCTTATATGAATTTTAAAGTCCTCTCTCAAGAACTCTTTTTGTGCTTGGAACCATTTGGCATTTCTTATTGAAAAAAGAGAGGCTTTTAACTTCATTATCTTCCTCTGAATATGAACCCAATTCTTCCCTATTCCCATAGTAACCATCAGTGATTGGGTTCTTTTTCCTTTACTTGTGTTTATTTGTTTGTTTTATTTTGTTTTTAGCAGCTATTTGTGTAGGCAAGCTGTAGTCCTGAAATATGTGGCTTGTTTGTTGATTCTGCAGAGTCCACCTGGAAATGTTTGCACTTCACTCAGCTAAACATCTTCCCCTGGAGGTTGAGGTCTTTCCTGGGTTCTTATCAAATTATCTTAGGAAGACAAAGGTTAAACCAATAGTGTGTATTTCTGCTGTGCTGAGATGATGTTCTGTCTCTTTTTTTGTGGAAAGAATTTGGAGAGCCAGTTTCTCTGACCTATTTCACCATCTTCCCAGTATCCTCTCCTATTTGTATTTTAATAAGGAAAAATGTTAGATGTTCCAGAAAATATCCAAATGTAAAATTTTAGTTCCCATGGACGAGAGAGAAAATTTTTTGTGGACAGGAGAGCAAGAGAGAGATCACATAATAGCAGTCTTTCTTGGAATTTAATTATTATCTTTCTTAATATCACTAATACAATATAGCCATGACAGTACTTCTAGGAGTATTCATGTCAGTGTATAATGATTTATTACATGGATCTATGTGTGTTAATGTACAGATATATATGTGTATATGTATATGTGTATATACATATCTAGATGTCACTATGTACAAAATATTTCAAAGGGTATCTCCAAGTCTAAATGCAATATGCTCGATTATATGTATTCATATATAGATCCATATATCCATACACACACAAATCCACACATACATAGATATATAGACATATATATATGAGTATGTGTATACATATATATGTATATACAAGTATATTTTATATCCTTTTTCTTTCTAAATAAATGTGCCTTAAATGCCTTTTTGAAATATGTTCCCTATTAAGGGAAGAAATCAGTCCTTGTTCTATTATGAGTCCTATATTATTACAGATTTTGAACTTTGCAGCTCCAGCTGTCCAATTGGCCCATAACTGAAAACTTACTTCACACAAGTCCTTCTGAAGCATAAATGATTATCATATGGGAAAAGAGTGGTCTATCTTTTTGAAGCTGTTAATTTTGGCTCCTTTAATTTTTTTCTTTCATAACTTCCTTCTGTTAGCCCTTCAGATAAGTTAGTGTACCTGATAGGTATTTCTTTCTTGTTTTCCCTATATTGCACTTATGTTTTAAGGTGATGACTACAAATACATTACTTGAAAAATTATTCAAACTCCTATGATTTTGTTAGGTTTGAGATTCTCAACACAGATTCACATGGAAACTCTTTTCTGTGTAAGCCCCACACAATTTGGGAGCTACTGTAGGGGAAAATTCATCATATTCTGTGGCACAACAAATGATGAGCCTTTCCAAAATTAAGTAGACTGGTCTCTAGATCTCCAAGTTGATATTCGGTGTCTTGCCAGCTGAGCAAACCTACCAGAGCCTGTGATTCATTGGTATAGACTTCAATCTTACCCATTATAATTCCCCTGCACCTGAAATTATTGTGTGTATGCAATAATTACTTATCTATCCATGCCAACGATCCTAACGAAATGTAAAATCCCTGACAACATAGACTGTATTTTTTTTTCTGATTTTCCCATATCTGACCCATAGTAGGTACTTAACAAGTAATTTCTAAATTTAATTGAAATCAAGGTCACCGGTACCTCACTAGAACATACTATGTTAGCTTCCGGATCCCATCAACATAAGTGTTTCTTCCTTGGAAATTTCTTCCCCTTCCATTTAGGGTATTAGGACCATTGGCTGTGGAATATGGACAAAAACAAAATTTTTTCATATATACCTCCTTTCCATCTCTGACACCACCACCATCAAGGTACAGGTCATCTTCCTCTCATCCTGAACTCTTTCCAGAGGCTTCTCATTGCTCTCTCTGACTTATGTCTCACCCCATTCCAATTAACCATCAAAGTAATATTCCTAAAACACAGGTCTGAAAATGTCACTCCTCCCATAAAACGCACCCAATATACACCAATGAGTGCTTACTACTTTCAGGATCAAATGTATAATTCCCTGTTTTACTTTTAATGATCTTCATGGCATGCAAAGACTTGCATGAAATGATGCAGACTGAAGTGAACAGAACAGAACAGAACAGAAGAGGAAAGGCAAAAACAGTAGTACTGTTTTAAAAATGACTTCAAGTGACTAAGTTCCAAGTCTTACATTTTATACCCCAGCAAGTCCTCATCCAGTGACACTGGCCTCTTTGCTGTTCCTCACCTTGTACACTGAGAAGATTCAGATAAATTCTGTATCTTATGGATCCTATTTACAAGTAATTGATTTTGTTTCATAATTGATTTTGTCCTATAGAAGCTTTAGTTATGGTTCTCTTTCTCAACTTGGTTCAAAGATACAGATGGCCCATAATGGGTTAAGTTTAAAAAAATCCAACTCTCCTGCTAATCACTGATTTATTCTTGTCTCAAGGAATTTAATTGAACGTGGGGGCTCTGTGTGAACACAAGGGAGTCTGGAGCGATATTTTTATACCACCAAGCTATCCTTCAAGGATGTCTGGTTTACTGTGTAAATGTCTAGCCTATCTCGCATCTGGACTTAAACTATGTACCTCTTCTTCTTCTTATGAGAGAAGGGGAGTTGATTTTAGCTCCATTACCAAACGTTCAACCAATCATGTTGCATCCTGTATTTTAGTTGAATAATCACAATATGCAGTAATTATGTTGCCCTCAGTTCCATTAAGTCATGTACCTATTCTATTATTTACTCTATAGCCCCACCCCATCCCCCAACCTATAAAAGAGGAGCTGTCCATCTACACAGGATATTTGGCATAACTGAAATATTTATTGGCAGGCAATATGGCCCTGGTAATAACTGGTATCATTTTAACCTTTTGCTAAATTTCAAATATGACAATACTGCATCTCCCAACTCTAGGGATTATCATTGGTTTCCCCCATTGTGGGAATACTTTTCCTGCCTTATTTCTGCATCCTGGCTTCTTTGGCCTTCTTCAACTGTCAGCTAAATTCTTGGCTCATCAAGATGTCTTTTCCAGTCCTCTTTAATCTTGGTGTCATTGATTAATGTCACTAAAATTAGGAGATTTTCTAAGTTTCTGGGTGTAAACTTGATCTAGAAATAGTATGACAGGCATCTCACCCAAATAAGACAGATTTTTTTATGCCATGGAAACCTTTACTGTAACTAAAGATTATATTAATATATGTGTGTGTTCCTCCTTCGTTGCTGAAGAAGACCATGCCATCAGAGTAATAATGACATGACTTGCACTTGACTTTGTTTTGAGTGAGAGAGGGCTGTACAGGTCACCAGCCTTACTGCTCCTCCAGCATCATCTGAATCCAGTGACTAGATATTCATCAGGATAACTGGAGATGACCCAGGATGAGACAATTGGGGTTAAGTGACTTGCCCAAGGTCACACAGCTAATAAATGTCAAGTGTCTGAGGTAAGATTTGAACTCAGGTCCTCCTGACTCCTGCACTGGTGCTCTACCCACTGTACCACTTAGCTACCCCTATATTAGTATAAAACATTCAATGAAGATTTAAAGGCAAAGTAAAGCAAAACTAGTCATCCGCATATGTCTTAGAGCTAGAAAGCCCCTTAGAAGTCATCTAGTTAACGTTGTAATACTTCTCTAAAACATGACCTACACAAAATGAATATGCCGCAAATTTACTGCTTGGGCAAATACTTACATGCTTTCTGTTTAACTCTAAGTCTGATACTTGATAAGGTATAATACTAATTTTCAGGCTAATTCCTCAGGAAAAATTGCAAGTTATTTGGAATTTTAATAATGCAAACGACCAATCTGCTATAAGATAACATAGCACCATGAACAATGAGGATAAATGATAAAAATTCACAGTTTTATATTACTAAAAAAGATTATAAAATACTTTCCATAGAGTACCTCATATGAATTTTAAAACAAACCTGTGTGGTAGGTAACTGATAAAACTATATATTTTAGAGATGAGAAAACTGAAAGTCACAAAAAGCAAATGTAACTAAGTGACAAGTAATTTCCTATCGTTGCCCAACTATTACAGAAAGTTTCTGAGGAAGGGCTTCAGCCAAAGTCTTTCCTGACTAATTGCAGTAACTTTCTTATTATAACATGAGACAATTTCCATTTGATTTAGAACTACAAATTAGAGAATCATCCCAACTAAGTATGGGGAAGGATAACAGGGTCTTTCTAGTCCAACCCATTTCAGATAAATGATCATCCGACCTTTCTAGGAAGCCTTCCAGTGTAAGGAAATCCACTATTTCTCGTGGTAAATTCTATTTTTAGATAGCTCTAGTTATTTGGAAATCCTGTGGCTTGATTTTGTTTTGCTTTCATTCACATAAAGCTAATAGTTCTCTCTTTGGGATTTCTAGCCATTGCTTTCAGTTCTGCCCTCTCCAGCTATCATTTTCTAGTTCAGCCCTCTTCAACTAAGGAGTAGTCATTTTTGTCTCTGTCATCCTTATTGTAACTAACATTTATACAAGTTTTAAATTTCCAAAGTGCTTTATATATAGTCTCTCATGTGCTCCTCCCAAGAACCTTAGGAAATGGGTGCTATTATCCCCGTTTTACAGATGAGGAAATAGAGACATTTAGTGAATTGTCTAGGTTTACATACCTAGGGTCAGAGGCTAAGTTGAACCAGTCTAATCTCTGTTACATGGAGGGCCAGTCCTTCAGATACTTGAAACCTGTACCATCATGCCCTATTATCTTCTCTTACCCATACTGAACAGTTGTAATTTCTTCAAAAGATCCTTAGAGAGAAGGATCTATAAATGCTTTCATGAATGCCCTCTATGTTCCTCACCACCACTTCCCTGACTTGTTCTCTATAGTTTATCAATGTTCTTAAAATGTGCTTCCACACTGAATATGATATTCCAGAGGTTGTCTGATTAAGGAACATGTCATCTGAACTATTCTCTCACTTATTCTGGATACCATGCTTCTCTTAATGTAGGCAGTTTACTTCAGGTTTGCTTGGCTGCCATTATCACACTGGTTACTTACACTGAACTTGCAATCTATTGCACTTAGTCACCATTTTGTCATCAGGAGTCCTGGGTTCCCTTGGCAGGCTGGAACAACTTTCACCAAGTTAATTCCTGTTGGTTTAGCACATTTTACCAGGCTTAATTTCCCCAATGCTGTGAGAGAGCTGCTGCTGCAAGAGAAGGCTCACATCTCACTTGCTCATCAGCTTGTCCTAGACTCAGTCAGCAGAATTCACATTTGCCTTTCTTCTATTAACCTCTTCCTTTACTAATTATCTATTTTATGAAGTATTGTCAATCTGACTTGATGATCACGGAGGAGTTTTAAGGTAAGAACTGCCTCAAAAGATGTTTTACTCAAATTACCTAGGAATGCTGATAATTTTCCAGTTGTCAAAGGAGAATTACTCTTTCCTTGCTCAAAACTTATGCCAAGTTCTCCTTGCAATCTGACAAGCTAACATGGAGGAAAAATAATGTATGTAGTCACATTATACATGGCCCCTTCTGTGTCATTAGCATTTTGCATTGTGAGCAATATTTCTCAAAATATTGTATCTCTGTGTTGTTTTGCCAAAGCTGGCTTTCATAAATAAAATTGTGCATTTTGCAAAATATCCTTCAATGCTATACTAAAGTATTAGTGTAAAATGCATCAAACCATAAGAAAGAAACAGCAGGAGGTAAATGAATTCTCCTAAAAAAAGATGACCAGAGATTTCTTTGCCTTATGTCTATTTCTGTCTGACAAACCTGAAAGAATTAACTCTTCAATAAATTTGTGAAATCAGAGTCATAACGTCATCCAATTAAAAGCATTGATGGAATAACTAATCTTATAAATGTTTTAATATATCAAAAACTCATATTTTCATGCATCTTCCCACACTCCCTTCAAGATTGCAGATCTTGGCCCCTCAATTATGTGCTACTGTTTCGAAGCCATGAATTATGACAATTACCAAAGTTAATAAGATTGAACCTCAGATGATAAGTACATAGTCTTTTGCTAGTGATATACTAGAAGGCTGTCCAACTTCTGGGAATGGCTTGGGCCCTACTCTTGTGACCTTTGAAAACTCAGAACAACCTTCAAATCACAATGAAGCTTTGGAGTAGGACTTCAGTGAAATGGTAAATACACATCTGTTCTAAAATAAGTTAAGCTATTTAAAACTATTTATACATCTTAATTGATGATTTTTCTTTAGTTATCATTCCTTTTTTTGATCAAATATCATTGTTTAATAACCCATTTAACTGAACTATACTGAAGAGCAGTTTAACTGATTGCAAATATAATGGAAAAAGAATGAAATATTTTTAGTCTGTAACTTTTCCTTTGAAAATATGCAGTAGTCATACAAAGTTGATTGGAATTGATTGAGATAGACTGAAAGTAATGCACTATTTCTTTCTTATTTAGAAGGTACTTTTCTTTCCAGTATGAAATTTTCAAAAGGGGAATAAACAGGTCTCAAAAGATACCTAACAAATAACAAATGCCCACCACAGTACCTAGTACATAGTGGACGTTTAATAAATGATTAGTTATTGAAGGAAATGTAGAAATTTATTTTAATATGTTAAAAATGCCTACTGACAAGATTTTCTTTAAAAACCTGATTGTTTTTATTTACCTCTTAGCATTTGTTCTTACACTAGCATCTTTTATAAAAAAATACATTTTATTGATGACTTTTTTACATGTCATTTATATATAGATATATAGATTATAAACATAGTTTTCCCCAGGACAGAACTGAACTTTCCCCTATAACTAAGGGGAAACACAGAATTCAAGATGAATAACTCATTCAGTGGCCATGTTTAATGATGCATCCAATATTTTGCTTGAATAGTCTGATACTTCTGTCCAAGTTGAGTAGTCTGTTCTCCACACCCAAAATTGCTTCAATTACTCAGAATTTTACTTCCTTTTAATGATATTTTTTCTTATATTTTTGAAGTCATTATGTATAGTATTCTAGTTCTGCCTATTTTACTTGGGACTGGACTATAAAAATCTTCTCCCATTTCTATAAATTCCTCATATTTATCTTTTCTGTGCAATACTATTCCATTACATTCATATACTAATATTTTCTTGACCATTCTCCAAGTCAATATATGCCAACAGAAGTGCTGCTATGAATATTTTGGAACAGATTAGAATATTGAAAAGACCAAATATCTCCTAATTGTCAATTTAAGTCATCCTTTTAATTCTCATCCTTGGAGTTTTTCAAAGTGAACTTTTCTCTCCCAAGTTACCAATGCTCTCTTAATTTTCAAATCTAAAGACCTTTATTCAATTCTCATCCTTGTTAGCCTTCTTCTACAGCCTTTGATATAGCCAACCACCCCTATCTGTTGACCAACTGCTATCAATACACACAGAAGCACATTAGCCCTAAGAGTGGTGGCAAGACCAATATCAATATTTCTGCTTTCAGTCCAATCCTCCCTACCATTATCTGGGGAAGCAATACCTATGGATAAAGTACCAACCATTCCTGTCTACACACAACTATCTGGAATATGTAGTGCAAAAAAAGTCTACTTAACTGAAGCAGCAAGATACCCCAAGAGAAAGATGGAAGGAAGTATATACCAGGAAAGTCAGACCACTACCACTATCCTGACCACAGTCTTCACTAAGACTCTGATGGGGGCAGCCCAGAAGACTGAACCCAAGAGTTCTGGAAATGGCTATATCAAATATCAACATTAAAAAGGGGCATTAACAGGGGTAGAGTCAAGATTGTAGAACAGAAGCAGGGATCTGCTATGACTTTCCCCCCAACTCTTCAAAAAACCTGTAAAAAATCATTCTAACCAAATTCTAGAGCAGCAGAAACCACAAAATGACAGACTGAAGCAAATTTCCAGCCCAAGACAATCTGAGAAGCTGATAGACAGGGTCTATCACACTAGGCTCAGAATGGAGCACAGTTTGGTGTGGGTGGCAGGGATAGAACTGGAGCAGGCTTTAGGGGCCTAAATTGTTGGTGGCTGCTGTGGATTCCAGATTTCTAAACTCACAAATGCTAAAGACAGATTCAAAGGTCAGTGGTAAGGGTCTCTCACCTTGCTGAGGGGGGAGCACAGTCCAGTCCCTACCCTAGTCCTAAGAATACTGTAGTCAAATTCCAAAGTTCCCAGGTCAATGAGAAAATATTATGAGCAGACAGAAAGAAAAAATTCAAGTACTGTGAAAACACAATCAGGATAATACAGGACTTAGTAGCTTCTACACTAAGGGACTGGAGGGCTTGGGATATGATATTCCAGAAGTCAAAGGAGCTAGGATTAAAACCAAGAATCACCTACCCAGAAAAACTGAGTGTAATACTTCAGAGGAAAAAAAATAGAACTTCAATGAGAGGACTTCTAAGCATTCTTGTTGAAAAGACCAGAGCTGAGTAGAAAATTTGGCTTTCAAATACAAGAATCAAGAGCAGTATGAAAAGGTAAACAGGAAAGAGAAACAAAAAGAGACTTATTAAAGTTGAACTCTCTACATTCCTACATGGAAAGATATTTATAACTCGAGATCTTTCTCAGTATTAGGATAGTTGGAGGGAATACACACACACATATACACATATGTCTGTATGGATGTGTATATGCATGTGTATGTGTATACACACAATACACATACATGCATGCATACATATATATATATAGAGAAAGACAGAGAGAGGGCACGGGGGGGGGTGAATATGAAGGGATGATATCTTCAAAAAATTTAAGAGTTGAGAGGAATGTACTAGGAGAAAGAAAAAGGGAGAAGTAGAATGTAGTTAGTAAATCATCTCACATAAAAAGAGGCAAGGAAAAGCTTTTACAATGGATGGGAAGAATGGGAAGGTGAGAAGGAATGTTAGCCTTTCTTTCACTGGATTTGGCTTTATGAAGGAATAACATACACACTCAATTGGATATGGAAGTTCATCTTATCCTATAGGAAAACAGGCATGAAGGGGATAAGAAAGGGGGGATAATAGAAGGGATGGCAGATTGGGGGAAGGGATAATCAGATGCAAACCCTTTTGCAGAGGGACAGATCAAAGGAGACAACTGGATAAATAGAAGGCAGGACAGGATAGAGGGAAATATAATTTGTCTTTCATAACATCACTGTTATGGAGGTGTTTTGGATGACTACACATATAAAACCTTCATCTAATTGTTTGCCTTCTCAATGAGAGTGAGTGGGAAAAGGGGAAGGGAGAGATTGTGGAACTCAAAGCTTTAAAAATCATTGTTACAAGTTGTTTTTACATGAAACTAAGAAATAAAATATATAGGCAATGGGGTATAGAAATCTATCTTACTCTACAGGAAAATAAAAGGGAAGGGGATGGGGGGTGTGATAGAAAGGAGGCAGATTGGAAGAAAGGATATTCAGAATGCATGTTGTCCTGGGGTAGGAGTAGTGTGGAGATGGGGAGAAATTTTGAAATTCAAAATTTTGTAAAAGTGAATGTTGAAAACTGAAAATTTATATTGAAAAAATATGTTTTTAAAAAGAACCAGTAACATCTGCTTTGCTACCACATCGAAAGGACCTTGGAACTTTTCCATTTAACTTGCAGTTGAAATTTCCATATGACTCCCTCATTAGAATTTAATATCTTTAAGAGAAAGGAGGATTGTCTTAATTTCCAATTTGTATGCCTCAAGCTAGCACATTACTCTGCATATAATAAGTACATAATCCACAATAAGCATTTAATTCAAGCTTCATTCATTCATTCATTCTTTTAGTCATCCATTTATTCATTCATTCATCCCTTGATACCCTCAACACTTTGGGATTTTGTTTTTTTTTTACACTGCTGTCTTCTAATTCTCCCATCTGTCTGATCATTCCTTCTTCATCTCCTTTGCTGACCTTTATGCAGGACATTCCCACTAACTATGAAGAGGCACCAAGTTTCTTAACTGGACCCTTTTCTCTCCTTCCTCTCATGCTGATCTCCAGTTCCAAAGGGCCCAACTATCAGGTCTATCCAGATGATTCTCACATTTAGTCATGTATCACATCAACCTCTCTTCTGAATCTCTGGTTACTTCCTAGACATATTAATCTGTATGTCTAGCAGATATCTTAAACTCAGCATTTCCAAAACTAAACTCATCATCTTTCTTCCCAAACCTTCTCTTCTTCCAAATTTCCCTATTACTATCAGTAAAACCATCCTTGAGTCATCATTGCTCATAACCTAAGTGTCATCTTTGACTACTCTTTCTCATCCCACACATCCAATATGTTATCAAAACCTATTAGTACTACCTTCACATATTGCATTCTTTTCACTCACACAGCTGACACCCTGGTATAAAACCTCATCACCTTACACCTGGACCAAAGCCTCCAGTTTGTCCTCTTTTTCTCAAGTCTGTCTCCACTCCAGTCAACTACCAAAGAGATCTTCCTAAAGTATGGATCTGAATATATCACTTCTCTATTCAATAAGCTCTAGTGACTCCATAGTATCTCCAGGATGAATATAGACTCTTCTCTTTTTCCTTTAAAGCTCTTCAAAGTCTCATCCCTTTTTAACTCTCTAGCATTCTTACACTTTAGCCTTCCCTACATACTCAGCAAGGGAGTAACATTGGAATTTATGTTGCTCCTTTTCCACAAAACTCCACCTCCCAAGTCTGTGTCTTTTCACTATCCCAATACCTGCAATGTTCTTCCTTCTAGCCTTCTCCTCCTTGATTCTTACAAGTTTTTCAGCTCAAATTCAACATTTGTCAAGGCACTTTTCCTAGTCCCAATGTCAAAGCCTTCCCTCTGAGATTACTTCCAACTTAAACTGCAAATATTTTATATGTGTCTATTTGTTTGAATGTTGTTTTCCCTATTAGAATGTAAGCTCCGGGGGCGGAGCCAAGATGGCGGAGTAGAAGGACGCACATTTACGAGCTCCGAAACCAAAGCCCATAGAATTAATGTAAAAGGAGACCCCCATAACTTCTGGACCACTGAAAGGGGTACAGAAACGGAGTGGAAGAGATTTCTGTTCCAGGGAGCCTTGGAGACCCGTCCCCAGGGTCCATCGCGCCCCGGAAATCAGACCCCACTACCAGCGCTGCCCTGGCCGTGGCCCCAGAGAAGCTGACCCGAGCAGGCTTCAGGGACGGAAGCTCCGGCAGCTGGGAAAGTCCCTCCACCCACAGAAGCTACAGGTCAGTGAGGGAGGCTGGGCTGGAGGAGGGGAGCGGAGTGTCTCTGTGGCTCGGGCCCCCTCGGGAGGAAGCAGCGGCGGCAGAGATGGGGGCAGGAAGCAGCAGAGGCAGAGGTGCGGGCGGCAGTGGAGGCAGCAGCGGTGGCGGCCCCGGAACTCCCCAGCAGCAGGCAGGATCTTCATTACTGAAAGTCTCTGCATAAACAACCTGAGGGAGCTGAGCCTGGGAGACGGCCCTGCCCCACCCTGCTCCACTACTGAAGGCCTTTGCATAAAGCCCCTGGAGGAACTGAGCCTGGGAGGTGGCCCCCCCCACCCTCTCCATTCCTGAAAGTCTCTGCATAAAGCCCCTGAGGAGGCCGAGCCTGGGAGGCGGCCCTGCCCCCACCCCAGCACCAGAACTAAAGCTCATTGATTAGCAGCTGGGCGGGCAGAAAGCCCATTTGAATCTCAGAGTCCAAGCACTAGCTGGGCGGATCTAGGCAGGGGTAGACAGGAATCTCAGAAGTCAAGTAACTGGCTGGGAAAATGCCTAGAAAAGGGAAGAAAAATAAGACTATAGAGAGTTTTTTCCAACAAATGCAAATGATCCCAACATTCGGATCTGATGACGAGGACGTATTCTTGCCATCAGGGAAAGACGTGGAGGGCAGGGCCTCGGTACCCCAGACACCCCAGGGGGATGTCAGATGGGCTCAGGCCTTGGAAGAGCTCAAAAAGGATTTTGAAAAGCAAGTTAGACAGGTGGAGGAAAAACTGGGAGGAGAAATGAGAGAGATGCAAGAAAAGTATGAAAAACGGGTCAATACCTTGGTTAAGGAGACCCAAAAAAATGCTGAAGAAAATAACACCTTGAAGAATAGGCTCACTCAATTGGCAAAAGAGGTTCAAAAAGCCAATGAGGAGAAGAATGCTTTCAAAAGCAGAATTAGCCAAATGGAAAAAGAGGTTCAAAAACTCACTGAATTTAATAGTTCTCTCAAAATTAGAATGGAACAGATGGAGTCTAATGACTTTACGAGAAACCAAGAAATCACCAAACAAAACCAAAAGAATGAAAAAATGGAAGAGAATGTGAAGAATGTAAGCTCCTTGGGGCTAGGTATTGTACTTGTTGGTTAGAGCTTTTTGATTGTTTATTCGTTTTGTTTTGTTTTTGATTGGCATCCTTAACATTTGAGTTCTTGGCACATAATATGTCTGCTGGACTTTTCTTGACCTTTGGGGTGTATATGCTTAGTAGTGGGATCCTTACTTAACAATGTAATCACTTTTCCCAACTGTTATAATAATGGGGTATAATTCCAAACTGTTGTTGAGAATTTTGAACAAATTTATAATTCAGCCAACAGTGAATTAGATGCTTATCTTCCTATAGACACACCAAGAATTGACTATTTTCATTTTGGGGTCACTTTGTCACTTTTCAGTGTGTGAAGTAAAACCTCAGCATGGTTTAAATTAATTTTTTTCTGACTATGAATGATCTGAAGGATATTTTCGGATGGTTGTTTACATTTATTTCTTTTGAAAACCTATTATATCCTTTGACCATAGATCTATTGGGATACATTCTAGTATTTCTTCTTGACGTTATTTTTCAAGTACATTTTTTGAAAGACTTCCAAAAGATGGTGCGATTGTACTGCACTCATGTTTATTCCTTCTTGATTGCATAAATCCCTGCAAGTGTAGGAAGATATTCCTTATAGATTTTCACTCTTTAGGTGCTCAATCACCGACAAAATTTTAAAGATAACAGCAAATATTGTGAGGAAAAAAGCATAGCTTGTGGGAAAGAAATATATCTTCTAAGAGTACTTCTCTTTATTTCAAATCATCATGACCATAGCATTTCTATTTGTTTCTCCATGTTATGTTAATATTTTTCACTTTTTTAATAGTGTATCTCATAATTTTAAAGGAAAAAGAATATACTATGGATGAGAGATAGGCAAGTTACAGTTCTTGGATTAAAAAAATCTGTAAAAAATTTAAGCTCACCAGACACTACAAAACAAAAAAACAGTGTACTGAATTTAGGACAAACGTGAGCCAAGGTTATATTTTGCCAACCCCCCTTCTTTGGACTAGTTACTGTGACTTCTCTGTCAAAAGTAACGACAATGGATGTACTATATATCACTTTGTAGTAGGTAATGAACTTACTGATTTCAATTCTCATTTGCATTATTTTTTTAATCACTGACAATCAAACCTTTCAAAATGTGGAAAAAACTGGGGAGAACATTATATAAAAAAAACTACAAACTTCTATGTACAGTGTATCATTTAAAGAAATATGTATATAACTATATAGACATATAATTAATAAGATAGTATTATTTTTATTATAAGGCAGAATTTATTCTATTCATGTATCATTCTGTACCTTCCCTCCATTTTACCTGCACCTTTTAAATTGATTTAATTGATACTCTTTTTCTCCATCTATTGACATAACCTTCATTTGTGGCAAGTTAAAAATGTTGATGGAAATAGTTTATTACACCTTCAAATCAGAGACACTTGTTACACATCTACAATGTAAAAACTAGAATCCACCACTTAATTGTACCTATGATTCTAACTGAAAGTTTCTTAAATCTCTTGAACAACCATATTATTTTGAAGGTCTGTAGAGTAAAGCCACACATCAACTGTGTCATTACTTATATCTACTCTCTTCTGATGTGTGTTGGGGAAAATAGCGATGACCTTATTCCCCTGAAATCCATTCTCCAGATTCAGATGGGTATTGGACTCTACATAGAGAATGGTTTAATTAGGTCTGTTAATTCCAAAGTTAAAGATGGGAAAAGGGTAATAAACCTTCATATGGTATGATAGCATTGGTAATGTTTATCTTTGTATAAGCATCTGCTACTATAACCCATCTTTCTACTCGACACTCTATTTCCCCCAAGTATGAAATGAACACTCTCTTCAGCTCTATTTCTTAAACTCCTTAGCTTCCTTTCACACAAAAGGTGATGTATCCTGCCTTCAGTATTCCTCTTTGGCTGTTCAGTGCTTTCTCCTTTTTTGAAATTAGTTTGCCTCATTCCGTATATGCAATCTGTGCACATGATATAATGTCAGTTTATTTAGGGAAAGGATTTTTTTGCATTTTTCTCTTTCAGAGAGGACTTGCTCCTCAGTTGTGAGGCCTTACTGAGCCCTTTTCAGGACTGCTCATCCACCTTTGGTGGACCTAGAAAACAGGTGAAGGAGAAAAATAAAATCCAAGAATTAATGAACTTTTTGGATGTCATGAACCACAACAAAAAAAGATTCTGGATAGGTATTTTTTGAGAAATCATGAAGGAAAACTGTTCAAACATATCAGAGCCTGAAGGCCAAGAAAAATTGAAAGAATGCACTAGAAACTTCAGACAAAAGTACCATAATGAAAAAATCTTCAGAATATCAAAGCCAAAACCAAGAGATTCTAAGTCAAATAAATAGACTTAAAGTAACCAGAAGATCCAGGTCAAGTAACAAAGAACGATAATCAGGACCAGTCTTGATTTAAGAGCTACCACTATAAAGAAGAGAACATGCAATCCAATATATTAAAACACAAAATACATGGAATTAAAACCAAAAGTAACTTACTTGTCAAGATGAAAAAGTTTATATGGAAAAAAGATTAAAATCAAGAGTAAAAGCATAAAAGACTAACAGGGAAAGGATGAATTAAAAGGAGAGTTGGTAAAGGGCATCAAATAACCTCTAACTTTTGAGGATGGATCATGAAAATATTCAAGTGCTACATAAATGTTAGCTTTTGAAGTAACTAGGTGGCACAAGTACAAGCACTTGGCATGGAGTTAGGAAATCTTAAGTACAGACACTATCTCTGACACTTACTATCTGTGACCCTTGGCAAATAACTTAAATTTCCTCTGTAAAACAAAGACAATAATAGCTCTTACTTCACAGAACTGTTGTGAGTATCAAATGAGATAACACGTATGGCACTTTGTAAACTGTAAAGTACTATACAAATACTAACAATTATCATTATTTTATTTACTTCTGATTGACTTAAAAGACTTAGAAGTTGTAACTAAGGGCTAGATAGAAGTTTGCATCAAAAAAGATTCAAAAGAAAAAAAACAAAGAATCAGAATCTGTGACTGAGGTCTGAGCTGGAAGTTGACTGCAAAACCATTGAACACTTTCATCGAGCACACTCCTTTTCTGTCATCAACTTTCTCCTCTTTCTCCTTCACCTCTTCCTTACACTGTATATCAAAATAAGGCTAAAATAGATAAATGATTAAGAGAGAAAGGGTGATGTCAAAAGCAAATTAGGGGAGCATGGGAAAATTCTCCTGTCAGTCAGAGCTATTGATAAGGGAAGAGTTTATGTCCAAACAAGAAACAGGGATGATTACAGGAAATGAAATAAATAATTTTGAGTACATGAAATTAAAAATCTTTTGCACAAACAAAACTAATTCATAAAAAATTAGAAGAAAAGCAGGAAACTGGGGAACAGGGGATTTACAGCAATTTTCTCTGATAAGGGTCTCATTTCTCAAATACATAGGGAACTAAACAGAATTTATAAAATAAAAACCACTCCCTAGCTGACAAATTGCAAAAGTATGAGGATAGGCAATTTTCAAAAGAAGAAATTAAAAGTATCAACAGTTATATTAAAAAGAAATGCTCTAACTCACTTATGATTAGAACAGACCTGCAACCTACAGGCTGCTTGCAGCACATCAATGGATTTTCTCTCCATTTTCCTCTACACTTCCTTACGCCATCTGAAATCCTTGGAGGTGCTGCAGGTTGTGCAGGCCTGCACTAGAGAAATGCAAATTAAAACAACTCTTAGATAGCACTTCACACCTATCAGATTGGCTAATACAACAGAAAAGGAAAATTAAAATATTGGAGAAGTTGTGTGAAAATTAGAACGCTGATACATTGTTGGTAGAGTTGTGAACTGATCCAACCATTATAGAGCACAGTCTGGAACTGTATCAAAGGGCTGTAAAACTATTCATACTTTTTGACCTAGCAATACCACATCTAGGTCTGTATCCTAAAGAGATCAAAGAGAAGGAAAGAGTATCTATTTGTACAAAAAATAATTGATAGCAAGTCTTGTGGTGGTGAGGAACTGGGAATTGAGGGGATGTCCATCAATTGCGGAAAGATTGAACAAGTTGATATATAAGACAATGAATGAATGAATACTATTGTGTTATAATAAATGATGAGCAGGGTGCTCTCAGAAAAACCTAAGACATATTAACTGATACAAAGTGAAGTGAATAGGACCTGAACATTGTACACATTAATAGCGATATTGTAAACAGGATCACTGTGAAAGACTTAGTTGCTGTGATCAAAACAATGGTCTGAGAAAATTCCAAAGGGCCCATGATAAAAAATTCTATCCTTCACCTCCAGAGGTAATTGATGAACCCTAAATGTGGACTGACACAATTTTTTTTTTACTTTTTGAATTTTTATTGTTTTGTTTGTGTCTACTCTTACAACATGGCTGATGTAGAAATATATTCTGCATAACTTCACATTTATAATCAAAATCAAATTGTTTGCCTTTTCAAGGAGGAAGGAAGATAAAGTTGTGAACTGAAAATCAAAAATTTTTAGAAAGATTGTTAAATTTTTTGCATGTCATTGAGAAATATTTAAATATGTAAATATTTTTTAAAAAATATAGAAAATTTTAATGTTTAAAAAACCCCATCAAAGTAAGTCTTAAATATATTGTTTATTGATTATAATGCCATAAAATTAAATTAAATTAAGGGATATTGAAAAAATATTGAAATCAATTAGAAATTAAATAAAGCCTAAGCAATTTGTAGGTCAAAGTACAAGTCACAAAAACAAAAACAAATTTCTTTGAAGATAGCACCAAGTAGGAAACATTTCAAAATTTGTGGCATGTAGCAAAAATAGGTCTTAAGAAAAAGTGTATATCTCTAAATAATTTCATCAAAAAAGAAATGAAGAGCATAATGATTAGAATCAGGAAAAAAGGAAAATAACAAGATAAAACCAATAAGGGAAATAAATAAATATCATGCTAGAAATTCTAAAAATAAGTGATGAACATTTTAAAGCAAATAAAAGACAAAATTAATAAATGAAGATGGAATCTTTGAGAGAGAGAGAGAGAGAAATCTTTAGCTAATTTGATTTTTAACAAGTAGAATAAAACCAAAATCCTTGTCTCAAAATTGAAGAAAGATGATTCCCAGGTAATGAAAAAAGAAATAAAGAAAAATTACAAATTATTTTGATGAAATATATTGCAACAAACTGGACAACTTATAAGAAATAGATGAATATTTACCAAAGGGGGAAAAAAATCTAAAATCTTTACCTTGTGAGCTCAAATAATTCAATATCAGAAAAAGTAACTGAACAAGTATAGTGCCAACGCAATATTCACAGCACCTATAATGGCTATGAATATGCCAGTGTAATTCTGAATTACAAATTATAGCAGACTCTACACATGGAAGACAGAACCAAAACATTTAAATACCAGAAAGTTGAATCCCAACACCAGAAAGTCAATCCATCACAGCAACAAAGAAAGCTGTGTGCAATAAAAATGCAGAGGCAACACCATCCTCAAGTCTTCCCCAATAGGTCTTCCCCACAAACATGCGCTCACAGCTCGCTGTCTGCTTCCTCTCTCTCCTTCAGTTCTAACTGTGGCAACCAGTTTCCTCTCAGCTTGGCTTCAACCTTTCTGCTCCACTCATTCAGCAAACTCTTCCCACCACAGACTCATGTGACACAGGTTTCCATGTGACTTAAGCAGGTCGCGTGAGCCTATTAATGGTTAGAAAAGATCTTCCCACCATGCAAAAATACATTAATAATACAAGTAATAAATGAATTCCCTAAAGAAAAACAAAACAAAACAGTACCAGGTGAATTTACAAGAGGATTCTATCAAACATTCAAAGAATAGGTAACTGCAATATTGTATGAAAGGTAAAAATAGAAAAAGAAGAGATTCTACCAAGTTTCTTCTTTAATGCAAATATAATCATGGCATCAAAACTAGGAAAAGACAAGTCAGAAAAATGTAGATGAATACCCCTAATGAATGTCAACACAAAAAGTTTAAATAAAGTATTAGGAAAGAGACTACAGAAACATATGCAAATAGTAGATACTGTGACCAAGAAGGAATTATGCTAGGAATAAAGGGTTGATTCCAGCCATTCAAACAAAATAGGCCACATTAACAGGAAAAAAAACAACACTAAAATCACATGACATATCAATAAGGGCATTTTTTTTTTAACAAAGTACACCTATTTCTGTTAACATATATACACATACAGAGCAACATAGGAATAAATCAGCCTTTCCTTAGAATGGTAAGTTGTTTCCAACTAAACCCAAGAGCCAACATTATATGTAATGAAATGAACTAGAGTCCTTTCCAGTATGATCAGTGGTAAAGCAAGAATCTTCTTTATCACTACTGCTATCTCAGGAAATTATATAAATGACAGCTGTAGTGATAAGACAAGAAAATATATTCAGGGCATAAACAAAAGCACAGGGGCAATAAAATGATCTTTTTTTTTTCAGATTACGTAACTCTTTTTTGACCAATAACACCATCAAGCAAAAATTGCAAAATATAAAGTAAACCCACATTAAATCACCAATATTTTTGTATTTAACCAACAAAACTTAGGAGATCAAAAGTTAAATGCCATTCAAATAATGTCAGAATATACAAATAAATTGAATTCTACCTATTGATACGTAAACAGGAACTGCATAAATGAATACACCTAGTTGAAACTGGCTATACAAATAGCAAAAATCATGAATCACTGGAGAAATATTAATGCTCATAGGTAGGCAAATATTTGATAATCCATAATTTAATTTACTTACTCATTATTGTGTCAAAGAATTGGAAAATAATATAGACATACCTTGGAATTTTTTGATTCCACATTATTTCAATAAATTAATATTACAATAAAGTGAGGCCCATGAATTATGTGGTTTGTCAGTGCCCATAAAAGTTACATTTATACTATACTGTAGTCAACAAAGCATACAATAGTATTATGTTGAAAAATGCATGTTACTTGATTTAAAACTATTTTATTTCTAAAAAAAGGCTAACCATTATCTGAGTTTTCAGTGAGTTTAATCTTCTTGCTGGTGGAATGGCTTGCCTTAATGTTGATGATTGCTGACTGATCAAGGTAGTGGCTGGTGAAGGCTGGAGTGGCTATGGCAGCTTCTTAAAATAAGATACAATGAAGTTTACCATAACAATCGAATCCTCCTTTTACAAAAGATTTTTCTGTAGCCTATGATGCTGTTTGATAGCATTTTACCCACAGTAGAACTTCTTTCAAATTGGAATCAATCCTCCGAAACTCTGCCATTACTTTATCAACTATGTTTATATAATATTCTGCAGTTTTATTTTTTCTCAGAGAAGCCCAAGGCCAGGGAGAGAAATAAGAATGCCTGGTCAGCTGAGCAGTCAGAAATGACATTTATTGATAAATTTTGCCTTTCTATGGCTGCTGTTTGTGGTGTCCCATAGCAATTACAATAGTAACATCAACTATCGCTGATTACTGATCCCCATAAGAGTTATGACAATAATGAAAAAAATCTGAAATATCACAAAGATTACCAAAATGTGACACAGAGACACAACGTGAGCACACGCTATTGGAATGGTGCCGATGGACTTGCTCAACATAGGGTATCCACAACCTTCAATTTGTAAAGGAACATAATAGCTGCAAAGCACAACAAAACAATGCACAATAAAATTAGATGTGCTTGTATAGAAATGTGTGAGGAAGAACAAAATATCAAGGATTTCATGGTTTCTTATGTAAAAAAAGTGGGGAAGGGAGGGATTTAGCAGTAATTGATCTTAAAGAATATTATAAAGCAGTAATCATCACGCTTAGATACAGGTTAAAAATAGAGGGGTCAATCAGTGGAAAAGATTAGGTTCAAAACATATAAAAGAAAATGAACATAGCATTTAATAAAGCCAAAGACAACAGATTCAGAGGTAAGGACTAACCATTTCAAAGAAAAAAATGGTGGGAAAATTGGAGAGCAATGTGGTAAAAATTTAATTTTGACTAATATACTTTGTTTTATTTTCTTCTCTCTGCTGAGAAAAGGTTAAAGTGGGGAGGAAGTAGAGGTATCTCTGCAACCTCTGATCATAGAATGTATGAAAGGGAATAAAATATAAGCTGATAAGTGTTTGTGATATGACTTGAACCTTCCTGTCTTGAAGTTCAGTATTCTTTGCACTTAAAATGGGTAAAAATCCTTGAAAGACTGGGACTGCTTGTGCCTTTCTTTGCTTTCCCAATGTCTATACACTGTAAATGCTTCATGAAAATATTTTCATTCCTTGATGGATTCTTCTTATTTTCATAGAAAAATAGAATTATAAATTTAGGACCAAACAGGAACTTTAAAGGATGAGTCAAAACCCCTTACTTTAAAATGTATGAGGAAACTGATGTCCAGATGTTTATAAGGGGTTTTGCCCAAGTTTACCCAGCTGTTAAGTAGTGGAGCCAGGATTTGAAACAAAGTCCCTAGATAGAAAATCTAGCATTCATTCCATTCATTATTCCACACTGCCTCATCTCAAAATATCTACACAAAACAATCCAATAGCATTTTCTGACTGACCACTTGCTGACTGATAGACTCTATCTCATGGGAAAAATTTAAACACAGATGCCTGGAAAAGTAAAGCCCTGCATCTGTTCTAGAATTTAACTTTTAAAGGCTTCTAAACAGGAACATTGTGTCCACTTTTCTAATGCTAAGCATTAAAGGACAATGAAGAAGACTAGATCCGTTTAGCATTGAGGTTACAAAAAAGATAAATATCACCAGAACATTTTCCTGTAATGTTTAGGAGTTATTTGCTTTTCTTTTTATCTACAACATCTGTGATATACAGTTAGAGAGGGAAAGGGTTTTTTTTTAAAAGAAAATTATAAAATCGACCTGTTTCAATCATCTGCTCTTGTGTTCTGGCTGTTAGCTGTCTTTTAAGTAAATCAGATTAGAGAAATTGCATTTACATGTGGATCAGGAAAAAAAAGAGAGAGAAAGATGCAAACTTCTGACTTTACAGATGGCTGTTTTTCTTAATTATATGGGTAACAGTTTAGAAATACCTAATTGGTCATGCCTGACAAGTAATAGCAGTTTTTCCAAGATAAACAAATGTTCACATTTTTCATACTTAATCAGGGACTTTATGTGCGAAAATGACCGAATGTATCATCTATTCTGAGCCTCCTGTGTTATTTTGTAATGAACGACCATCTGTACTTTCATTTGACTGAGTCTGTCTGGGATGACCACAGAATCTGATTACATGGCAGATGGTTTGGAGAGAAAAACTTGATTTTTGAGAAGTAAATACACACACACACACACACACACACACACTCAGTTTTTGAGAATGTCCCCTCCTCCACCATCACCAACTATCCGTCCAGCATCAGCTTTTTGGAATGGTTATAGAATAAGACCTGGCATGTTGCTAATGGACTTTTCTTTGCTAGAGTTGATTTCACACTCAAAGGTAAAATACGCAAGCAATCAAGTGGCTTCCAAATAGCAAAGGGGCATGACCGCAATGTTTATTTCATAAATGTGTGAAGAAAAAGAGTCAGAGTAGGTATGCATTTGGCAGGAGGTGGTTATCACCATGAGGAGATACATACACTGAACCTCTTCCATGGGCAACAAGGAACCATAACATTTCTCTCCAGGTTAGCACTTGCTGCTATTTACTGGGTCCGAAAGTTCTTCTAAGGAGCCTTAGCTCTCTCCTCCCTATGTTCCCTACAGCCACTTCCAAAGCTGATTATTTCAATGAAGTATTCAAATATAATAACACTGATTTTAATAATGATTTGCAAAGCATTTTTAATTACCATTTAGGTTTGACAACACTTTCACAGAAGTAGAAATGTTTTACTATATTTTACAAATGTGTCTCCTTACTATTTGATATTCCATCTCTTAATAGCACATCTTCCACTGAACAGGTTATCTCTTTTCCCCTGCTCCTATCTCCATTCTGTATTCCCCTCTTTCTCAGCCCTCCCTCCTCTTACCTCTTAGAATCTTTACCTTCCTTCAAGGCTCAGTTCAACTGCTACTTCCCCTTGGAAGCCTTTTCTGATCATCATATATCCCTCCAAGCCCAGTATTACCGTCCTCTATATTTTTAATATACATTATAATCACTTATAAGTTTCCTTATTTCCAGTGGAATGTAAGCTCCTTGAATACAAGGATTTTTTTTGGCAGAGGGGGTCTTTTTATCTCTTCTATCCCCAGGGCTTAGAACACAGTTAGTAGTTAAGAGTTATTGGTTGTATTGAAATGAAAGAGATTTAGTAGATTATTTCTAAAGGCTCATGGTAACTGCTAGAGTCAGGACTAACGCCTAGGTATTCTGAATCCCAATGTAACTACTCTCAATGAAGATAAAAAATAAGAAGGAAATAAGCAAAAACAATTGGGGGAGGAGACAGTAGAGGAGAAGGAAATGATAAACCCCTTCAACATCTTTGCCAAGAAAACGTGAAATGGAGTCAGACAAAGGTGAAACAACTGAAGGACAACTACAGTACAACAATATAGACTCAGTACAATATAAGGAGAATGGGTTTTCCCTCTCTTATCTATGACCTATAAAAATCTCTCCCTCCTAACTACACTACCACTTTTACCCCCGCCTCCATCATTTGTCTCACTTCCTTTTTTTCATCAAACTTACAGAAAACTTATCTATCTTGGCTGCTGCTATTTTCTTATCATTATTCATTCCTTCTACCCCTACAATGTTTTCCATCTGCATCATTCCCCTGAAAACACTTGTACCAAAGTCAAAATGGTATCAAACTTCCAAATTATAGAAGAGAATCCAGAAAGACCATAATTATTTTCTTCTTGCTTAACCTCCATAATTTTCCTACATATTTTTGCCTCTTCTGCCCTTCTTCTCAATCCCTCCTGACCTAATTAGGATGGATAGTCTATTCCAATTCTCATATCACTCTGCTCAGTTCTCTTCAGTCTTCTTTCCTTTTCTCCATTCAACACTTAAGTAGTTACCTCCAGTGTTTTGTCTTCAGTCACCTGTGCTCTTTATATATGTTCTTCCATGCCAATTTCACTGATTCTTATGGCTTAAAGTAATTCCATACAGAACCAGACTTCCTCAAAATAATAAAACGGATATGAGAAGAGGACGAGCATTTGTATAGTGCCTACTATGTGCCAGGTACTGCTTAAGTGCTTTATAAATATGATCTTTATAAATATGAAAAGCCTAGGAGATAGGTGCGTTTATAATCCCTATTTTACAGTTGAGAAAACTGAAGCAGACAGAAATTAAATGACCTGCCCAGGGTATTCAGTCAGTTAGGATCTAATGCTGGATTTAGATTCAAGTCTTCGTCATTACAGATCCAGCAGTCTATCCATTATAACACCTAGCTGCTTCCATTTCACCAAACTGGAAATTTTTACTATCTGTCCCTCATAACTGGAATTCTTTCTTCTCTCATACTTGTCTCCTGGTTTTCTTGGCTTCTGTCAAGTCAAAGCTAAAATCCCACATTCTATATGAAGCCTTTTCTCCAAACCCTTTAATATCGGTGTCTTCCCTCTGTTAGTACCTTCAGTTTATCCTGTATGTAGCTTCCTTGTACATAGCTGTTGGCTGTTATATTTTACCCATTGCACTGCAATCTCTTTGACAACAGGCACTCTTTGTTTCTTTTTCCTCGTTAGTTTTGTTTGTTTACTTTCTTTCCATCCCCAGTGCTTAAAATAGTGTCTGACACACGGTAGGTACTTAATAAACGCTTGTTGATTGACTGACATCCATCATGTTCCAATCTCTGTAATGGTCTTTCTCTGCTACAAGCTGATCAGCAGTTAGGGAGGAAATATTCTGAGACAGACTAGGCTTCCTTTTCTGAAGAGAAATGATGCTGTTAAGTTTGTCTATTTAGTGCGCATAAAATTCTCACATATCACATTTTAATTTGTAGTCTAATTTTGTTTTTGTGTGAGTATGTTTTCTTGTGCTTAATATATATTCCTGCCTTTCCTACTTTTCTTAGAAATTCAAAGCCATATTTATGATTGGGGGACTCAGCTCCTATGACATAATGAATATGGAAAAGTATAGAAAGTAGTGTAATCACATGGAGGTGGGGAGAAGAAGGGGGGAGGCTATTACTGAAGAGCAGAGTTGCTTCTTACTCATCCTCTTCAGATGGCTGAGCACAAAAACATCCACTCCAAGACAGAACCTAGAAAAAACTGTCTCTTTGTTTCCTATTCCCTGGGACAAATAGCCATTGCAGAAGACATAGTGTAGCCTGGAAGGAATGTTGGGCATCTTGGGAGTGATTTGAAGGAGATTACAGTACAGTAACTTCAGCTTGGAGTGCCATTTCCTTCACCAGAAAATGAAAGAGCTAGAGAGGACTATTTTGTATTCATAGTGCAGGTCATCAAGAAATAGAGATCAGTGGAAAGATTCACTTCTATGGTCCTCTATCAGTGTGTCAAATGGCATGCATATCTACAGGCAGAGCCTCCTGCGAATTGTTAGTGCCCCAAAGTGAGCTGAAGGTTACCAGTGCTGTCCTCTGGTTGGGCTGTGCTGAGCCAGGGAGTACGGATAAGAAACTTACTCTCTTTCCTGCACAATTTTCCATCTTGCCAGAGGCATGTCTGTCCTTAATGAAGTTGTGAAATAGACAGAGATGGTCTTCCATTCCTTTCCCCTGGCCCCTCCCTTTAGGTCTCATCTTCATTACAGGATGCACTCATTGGTCCAAAATGGCTCACTGCCTTCTCATCTTCTCACTTCTGCCTCTTAGAATTCTTTAGAATTCCAAGTTTTGCTCAGGACTCAGCTCAAGTGCCACTTTTTCCATGAAGCCTTTGCTATTCCACTCTACCACCCACCTGCTAGTGCCCTTTTCCCAAATATCACATTTTTGTATAAATATATTGTATATACATACATATATATATATATATATATATATATATGTATGTATATATATGTTTGTCTCCCCCAACAGAATACAAACAAGTGCTTGAGGACAGTTACATTTTTTTCATTGTTGTTCCCAAACCTGAAATATAGTGGGCACTCAAGAAATACTTGGTTACTGATTGACTTCTGGGTATCTTTTCAAACTACTTGGTTTTCTGTTGCTTCTCTTTCAATGGCTGGAGCCTCTCCTCAAAATGTATCCATGTTTTGTTCTGTATCCTTTTCCCTTCTAGCCTGGAAGATTCAATTATATAGAAATGAGTAGCAAATAGTGATGTGTTGGCTAAGTAATGAGCTACCCTTCCCAGGAAATAGGCCTCACCGTTGTTAAAAAGCAGACTCTACCTGTCAGATATAGAGCCAAAAATCATTTATTATGTGCATATCATGTGTCAGGCATTGTATTAAGCTCTAGGGATATAGAAAATGCGTGTCAGTCCCTTTCCTCAAAGATCTTACAATCTAATAAAGGAAGAAAACACATGAAAAGAAGTTGAAAATGAGGAGGAGCAAGGACCCAAGTCTGGGGCATGATCATATTCAGCAGCCAGGGTGGGAAATAATCTGAAGAGTTGTGAGCTACAGAATTGGTTTCATCTTGTAGGATGATGATATTTTTCTGAAAATCATGAAGTCCAGGAGAGCATTCAAATTGGAAGAGATGTGGTAAGTTCCATGGGCTCCTTCTTTAAATGGTGGAGGATCTGGAAGGAATTCTGCAGTCTCCCCTCTCTAACCAGAGGAAGCAAGGGACTGACCCAAGGGACAGGGGGTGCTGAGAAGGTGTGAGTTGTAAAGTTGAATTGTAGGATGATGGATGGATCATAGATTGTAGGACAGATGGATAGACTGATCTTGTAGGATGATGGATTTCTGATGAATATAAAGTCCAGGCGATCAGCCAGGTGGAAAATGATGCCCACATTGGGAAATCCAGGTGTGGTGAATCAGGCAGGGATTTCTTTCAAAGTCCTTCAAATCCTGCCAAGTAGCTGTTTACTCTGCCTTTGCATAAGGGATGCTTTCTTAATGAATGTAAAAATAGTATTGTCTTGAACTTTCATAAGATGCCATTTGATTTGGAGGAAAGAAAATTGAAATTGGATTGAGAAAAAATAAAACAAACAATTAAAAAAACCTATGCTTGATTTTGACCTCCAGTACTTATTACCTATGTAACCATTGTCAAGTTCTTCACATTCCCATCTATAAAATGGGGATACCTATAAAAAGGGTACATACTTTATGGGGTGATGGTAAAAGTAAAATGAGATGATGGATTTTATTGTGTTGTGTTGAGATAGGTAATATTTGCAAGCCCTTTTTCACTACACTAAACTATTCGCTATTCTTGTATAACTCACCTTCTTAAATATGTTTTCTTTGACATGATATTAAGTTTCTTTAAACTCATTGTGAACTCTTATTGAAGCAAAAGTTCACCTAGTAAGCAGGTGACATGGAGGGTAGTTTGGTTTAGAAAAACTGGAAGGGATATGAAGACTATAAAGCTGAAGCTGGAAATTTCTGAGGAGATTAGGAAGGGGAGAGGAATGAGTGAGGAGATGGTGAGGACTGGAGTCACTGGTCTACACAGACCAAAACCACTAGATAATTCCCAAATCCCATCAATTATATTCTACTTGGGTAGGCACAACTTGGTGGCACTGCATGTTAATTGAGTTTTTAGTCACAGGATACAGACATCAAAAACAGAAGACATTCTGTTATTCATTCCTTCTTCAACTGATTTTTATCATTTTTAAACTCAAAGTGTGGTATCTACATATATTTAATTATTTATATGTTTTTGGACAGGAAGTTCAAATTAATTCAAGAAGCAATTATTAAGCATCTACTACATGCAGGGCATGGTGGTAAGCACTAGGAGCACAAAAGCAAAAATGAAAATGATTTTCTCTCAACAAAGGGTTTGCATTCAAAAGGACAGTGATATAGTCCATACATAGATAGATATGATCGGGTGTGACCTGGTAAATGTTTAACAATTGGCTTTCCAGAAAAAAAAGAAAAATTAATTCTTCAACACAATAAGTTTAATATGCATTATCAATGTTCCCCCTAACAAGTTTTTTAAGTTAAGATAATTAACAAAACAGTAAATCAAGTCCTGGTTTGTAACACTTGTTGATTTCCAATGTATCAAATGCTCACGTTTGAAATGTAATAACGGCTACGCTAATGTGCGTCAGTATGAGTCAGTTCTAGCACAATCTTTATCACCAGGGCAAGGTAACAGAAAGGGGAAGGGGGTAGAATCAGGGAAGCGTTCATGCAACATGTGTCAAAATGGCACCAGAGATGAGTTTAAAGGGCACCAGAGATGAGTTTAAAGGAAGAGAAATAATGTACAAAAAGACAAAATCACTACTTTCATAGTAGAGTATTGAATCAGATCTTGCTGAAGAAGGAAAGTTTCTCACTGTCCTTTAAGGCATCTTTGATGCACCAGCCCCATTGGGAAGGCATGAATTCATAGTTATAGCAGACAGTTTAAGCAAGGATTTTGGGGGGAGTGGAGAGGTGATTTACTCAAGTGCTCTGGGGAACAGCATTGATCAACAGCCTTGATCTGGAACCCCAGGAACATTTTGTCATGAAGTTGTGCGAGGTGCCTGTTCATGAATACAGACCATGAGAAAGAGATTGTGGAGTAATAGGTTGTAACTTGGAAGGGACCTTAGCCACCATTTAGTGTAGTCCCCTCATTTTATATATGAAAAACACATTGGTTAAGTGACCAAAAATCATACAATCATATGATTCATATATTAGGTGCTCAAAGGGACTTTAGAAGTCCTCTGGTCAAAACCCCATTCAGTTACGGATGAGATAACTGAGACGAGAACAGGGAATAGACTTGCTCATGGTGACACAGGCTCCCTGACTAATTTCTGGGTTCTTTTCCCTATAATACAATGTCTCTCCATGGGAAACACTTGCCCGTGTATTGCTGATGACAGGGGTAGATGACTTGTATGTGAGTGTACTAAAGCAGAATGTTTTACAGCTGTGTAAACAACAAAATAGACTTTGTTATTATTATAGCTAACACTGACTGGAAAATTAGTGAAAATAATGTAGATGAAGATTGTCTTATAAATACTTAATGAAGTAGCAAATGTTTAAACTTGCTCTTTCATCTTACTTCTAATGGAAATACACTGCAACTGAGTGGAGGGGATAGAGCCAGGCATTTTGACTGTAGAGAAGTAACCCAGGGCTCTCTACAGTAATGGAATAGAAGTCCCAAAGACATGTTATGAAGATTGGAAGACGTTTTCTTGGGATACTCACAATAAATTACTGTGTGTTGTGCCTATATATGTGTGTACACACTTCTAGATCCATTTATCTATTTTCTATCTATGTACGATATATCCATCCACCTATCTATCTGTCTTTCAAACATACCTTCCAAATACAGGTTTAAGTTATTCATGCAGGTATAGGAGTATGGAGCCTTGATCTTCTTTAGAATCCTTGATAATAGACCCATATATTTCAAGCTGGAAGACTCAAAAGTCATCTAGTACAATGCCCATTGCTTTAAAAACAAAGAAACTGAGGTCCAGACAGGAAAAAATGATTTGTCCTAAATGGCAGGAATAATGAGTACAAAGGCCATGATTCAACTTTGATCTTTCAGATCTAAATCTAGAAATCTTTCCACTGTGCCACATGGCTAGATTCAATTCTATAAGTCGCTAGTGAATATCTACCATCTGTCCTAAAGAATATAATGGAATATGGCAGATAATCAAGACTCGTATAAATGAACATAATAGAGAGTCAGAAGCGTAGAAGAAATAAACAACTGCAAAATACAGTGAAAGGTTCTTTACTTCTACAGGTGAACGGTAAAAATGATGGGCTAGCCACACCCCGAAAACGAGGGTTAACAATAGATAACTAGTGTCCTTCACTGGTATCCATCCAATGTCAAGTGAACGAGCAGAGTGTCCCCATGCACAATCTCCATGTGCTCACAAATGAGACTGACACAGGATGGGTAGGCATAAATAGGTTGTAAGCGGCATTGCTGGAGGGAATATTCACACTGTTGGTATCACAGATCCCCTGGAGTAGATTGTGGGCCCAATCCTGAACTAGCCCCTGTGCAACATATGAAAGAAACTGAAGACAGACTGCCTGCTCTCCAATAGTTTACATCTAGCTAGGGAGGAAAAACAATTAGAAAATAATAAAAGATGGTAGATAATCAAGTGCTAGAGTCTGTGATACTGACAGTAAGTGCATTGGGATTTGTGATTTTCCACTTAAAAACATTTTCTCTACATTTTATCCTAGTAAAAATAGTTCATAAACAGAAACAAAATCAAATAAGCCCTCTATAGTTAATATTCAGGTTTCTTTTTTCCTTCTCTCTTGCTGGAAAGATATCATATTGAACCAAATAGTGCCAACTGAGGGATATTTGGCAAAGATTTATGCAAATTAACTGACAATCACCCTTGATCATAAGGGATAAAAAACAATGAACCACATAAAAGTAACTCACACAACACTAAGACTGATAATTACATAATAACACTACTGAGATAAAAAGACATAGCTAGAGAATAAAAATTAGCCCTGAAAGGAAGACTCACAAAACAGCATTGAGAAGCTATATAGCACTTATATTAACAAAAGAGCTGACAGGTTCCAACACGCATGTTAATGAGTTCCTATCTATTAATGCCCATTAATCTCACTCAGTTTGAAGGACATCTCACCAAGAACATCTCCAGTAACAAATGACAATCACAGGACAGATACCTATCCCATCTCATCCCATCCCCCTCCAGGAATTCATATCTGGACTAGCAGAGGTATTTGAGAAAAGAAAAAAAAAGCAATTGCATCTGCTGCTCTGATCAAAATTCAATAAGGAACACAATGGAAACAAAACTAAACAAACCCAAAGAAATTATCTAGAATAATAAAGAGAAAGAAGGCAGATAGCTTCTAGAGAAACAATAAATACACCTTGAAAAGCAATTGGTAATTTGTGGGGCGGGCGGCACAGGGAGGGCTAGGAGCAACAATTCTTTAAGAAATGAGAAATCCAAACTAGGTGATTTGCATTGTGCACCTGGCACCAGACACAATTAGTCATTTCTGAATATCATTCAGAGGCACTTTCCCCTCTGGAGGATGCAAATGCTGTGGACACATTGCAATGAAAAGATATATATTTTTTTCTTTCTGTGTCCATCCCTCCAAGGGACAGTGGATTTGGAGCACTGAGATGGGAGAGAAAAAAGGTAATTCCCTATGTTCTGAAATTGATTACCAGCTGTTGGGTGGGAGGCTCTGCTGAGTGCAGTGTGGTTTAGAACCATGAATATGAATCTGCTGATGATTGACAGGATGAGAAAGAAGAATACCTCCAAACCTTCACCTGTTTCATGGCCTAGATGGAAATCTTTCAAGAGGGCTGGACTTCATTTGAGTCTTCCAGTGAATGCAAAAGGAAGCAGCCAAGTGCCAATTGGCCCTATAGGTTTTATTGTTAATGAGCAAGTTAGCAAAAGGAACTTGCCTCTAGGGAAATTGTGTGGAAGCATGTATCATTAAAGTCCCACAAGAAGCAGTAGGCATTTCTTAGCTCCCACTTCCATCTATTAGGTAGGATTTTGTTTTGATGTTTTACATCCGTGTTTCTCTCTGATATCTGACAGTAGAATTCTCAACTTCACACATATTCTTTCCAGTTTTAGTAGGTTATGTGTGCATTTTCTGCAAGTACTTATTCTTACTTGATACCTTCCTGAAATCCCAATTCATTGCTACTTCCTTGGTGCTTTTGTTTTTTTTTTCTTTAGTTTCCCATGAAATATATAATCTTCAGTGTAAAGGGGGTCTCCTTTGAACTGAAAGACTATTTTCAAAGAGATAAACTGTTTTGATTTCTTCTAAAGTAGACTATAAAAGTACAACAGGTATTCACCCCATAATTACAACAGCAAAAGATACCTATTCTCTGCATTTATCTACCATCAGAAATTGAAGGATTTCCATGTCTTTGTACTGAGAAATAGTAGACTTAATTGAGTATTATAAAAATGAGTCCAAAAATTAAAACCTCATTGATAAAAGAAGTTGAGTGTTTTTGAAATTATTCAAAACCACAGTAAATAACTTCACACTTCATGTGATACTTGATTTATTTATCTCATTATTGAGTGGAAAAAGATAAAAAGGTAATTCATGCAATTATACTATTTCTAGCCTAAACTCTTCTGACAATCTCTTATTGCCCCTCAAAAATGGGAAATGGATAAAGATAAAGAAACTGATTTTGATAGTAAGCACTTTTTTTTGGAATAGTTACATTATAGCAAGGAAGAGGTAGTAAATTCCCTGAGCGGGTAACCTTGAACTCACTTGATCTCCAACCAAGCAGATAAACATGGCAATTAAGGACAACATGGATTTACAATGCAAACTTACTTGAAAAACCTTATGGAGAAGAATAACAGATGATTAGAAGAAGTGGTGCTTCACAAAATAGCAGTATAGAGTGAAAAGACTTTCACAGACACTAAGAACGAGACCCCAAATAGCCAAAGGCATTTACAGATTAAACTGGAAAGATTATGTGTTTGTAAATCTATAGACAGATATATGTATATTTAGGAACATATCAGCATTTCCACAATTTATTCTCATTACTATTGAACTCTTACAATTACTTAAGTCAACATACATTGATTATATGCTTATTAGCCAGGCACTATGCTAAATAGCAACTGGGGATACAAATCCAAAAATGAACAAATAAAAATAACAAAAAGCCCTTATTCTCAAGATGTAAATAGTCTAATTTAAAATCTTATCACCTCAGTTCTTGATTTGCTTATATAAGAACGTATTTTAAGAAGATCCAGAGGAAAAGAATGGCTTGACCACCTTGAGAAGAAATCCATGCCAGAGTCAACATAATTTTGAAAGCATTTATAGGATCAATATTCAAGATAACTAAAAGAGACACTCAAAAGACTTTTTTAAAGCTAGAATTCATATTAATTTTAAAGATAATTGAGAAGATATTAACAACCAACAAATCTATCACTCATGTCGATAAAATCTTTATGAGAATGATCAAAAATATGATAAATAGTTTATAGAAGATGCCATGGGAGATGGGATAATGCCTAGAAAAGAATGTTATACAACAATTATGGAAGGGACCTCAATCCACTGTACTCAAGCTAAGATATTAAATAATATGTCTAAGATCATAGAAAAAAATTTATAGCAGAATTAGAATTAGAAGCCAGAACCAATGATTGTAGGTCCAGTGTTGTTTCTCTGTGATAACAATAGTAACAGTTGAAATTAGCATTTTGAAATTTACAAATTTCTTTACATGTGTTATCTCATTTAAGTCTCCATCCTATCAGGTACTGTGGACACAGATGACAAAAGTAAAGCTCAGTTACATAGCTGTTAAACGTCAAAAGACATGTCTTGTAGCTTCAAATTCCATGTTCTTTTTGCATCATATGCTTGTTGTAGTACTACATGGTAGTAGTATCATCATTGAAGATCTGAGGAAAAACAGGGCCTTTCTTATCTTCAAATGTATAGCACAACTTCCAGAAATGTAAGATGGTCTAAATTAATTTTTACTTACTTTTACTTACTTGTTATTCAAAATAAACTGTAAAATTCTTATCAGCACCAGATATGTATAACCTAAAATTGGTGAAGTAATATACAGGGTCCTTTTGCAACATGGTACTGTGATAGTAGCTTCCTAAAGAGATTTCTGGGTAAGTAGGCTAATTACTCAAAGAAGTTTGGTCTAAAAAATCTACCACAAAGAAAACAAACAAGAAGTGAATGAATACAGTACATTTAATTAATGAGGCACTGGCTGTCAAGGAATGTGATTCCCTCTGGCTCTAAAAAGTGTATAAAGACTCTGATGGTGAGGTTTTACTTTGGGACTTACTGACTAGAAGTGTTTGGCCAAATGAGGACTCTGAGAAGCCTCTAAAGGAGTCCTTTGACTTTAAGACCCAGATGCTTCTCTCTTTGGTAACTATGGTCAGACAGTTTGACCGGTCTGTTCAATTACAGTCAGGCTGAAAAAGCCATGTCTGTTGACTTTTTGATTTCTCTGTATTTTCTTTGAAGTTCAGAGTGCTGATTCCCCTGAACTAGGTGAATGATATATGTGTTTGGTTAAAGAAATGATACGTGTGCTTGATTAAAGTGATGATTAACCCCTCAAAAGTTGCCATTCCTTTTATGTATGAAGATCCAAGAACCTGTGGTAGCAGGCCCCCCCTGTGTATGCTGGGGTGCTTACTGATACAATAACTCATCTGCTTATACATATTTCTTGAATAGAAGCTTGCTGCTGTTCGAGTTGTTTCCCTTATGTCCTACTTTTCATAACTCCATTTGGGGATTTCTTGACAAAGATACTAGAGTGTTTTGCTGTTTCCTTCCCCAGTTCATTTTAAGAATGAAGAAACTGAGCAAGCAGAGGTAAGTGACGTGTCCAGAATAACGGGGCTAATAAGTGTCTGCTGTTTGTCCTTCATTGCCGAAGACCATGTCATCAAAGAAATGATGACATGACTTGCACTTGACTTTGTTTTGAGTGAAGGAGGGCTGTGCAGGTCACCAGTCTCACTTCTCCAGAGCCATCTGAATCCAGTGACCACCAGATAGTCATCAGGATGACTGGAGATTGTTGAGGTGTAAGCTCAGTTTTCACGTGAACAGTCTTGGGTTAGGTAAAGGTGAGGGCTTCTAAACCACAGAGCTCTCACGAAGCCCCCCAGGGAAGAGCTGGGAATTGAGGAGTGAAACGCGGGCTATCTTGTTTTTCCACTTCTTCTCAGTGGAAACTTGCTGGGGAGAGCATCCCACCCTTGAGATTGGTCAGTGGTCTGAGCACACCTGCTGTCAATTGGCTAAGGGACTGAGAGCACGCACGGTGTCCATGAGTGAACTATGCAGCTGGAAGAGCTTAAATAGGGACAGGAAAGCCTGGGGGTTGGGATCCTCCCTCCTCTGGAAGGAGAAGGGGGCTCCTTGGAACTCGCCCTGCATGCTGACATGTAGCTGGTATCCGGAATAAAGCCTACACCTCTTCTTCACTCTGGCGGTCTCTTCTCTCATAAGTATATTCTGCTGATCACCGAAGACCTGGAATAGGTAAGAGGACCTGGCAGCCCATGACAGTTAGGCCGGACAGGAGATGACCCGGGATGCCCTGGGAGACCTTGGCCCCTTTAGACCAAGATCTATGCAGTTACTCACTTAGGGTGAGGTAACACCCATTCATTGAATTGGCCTGTTAAAGAAGTAGGTAAGGTATGACTCCTTTAATGAGGCAAAGAAAAAGAAAGACATCAGGATGAGAGGGAAACAGCAACAGCTACTATTGATAATCACTTTTAAGCCAGGAGAGTCCAAAAGAGTGGTTAGGTAGGGGCCCATTGCCTTCCAAGCTTCAGAGTGGGGAAGGGAAGGGAAGGGAAGGGAAGGGAAGGGAAGGGAAGGGAAGGGAAGGGAAGGGAAGGGAAGGGAAGGGAAGGGAAGGGAAGGGAAGGGAAGGGAAGGGAAGGGAAGGGAAGGGAAGGGAAGGGAAGGGAAGGGAAGGGAAGGGAAGGGAAGGGAAGGGAAGGGAAGGGAAGGGAAGGGAAGGGAAGGGAAGGGAAGGGAAGGGAAGGGAAGGGAAGGGAAGGGAAGGGAAGGGAAGGGAAGGGAAGGGAAGGGAAGGGAAGGGAAGGGAAGGGAAGGGAAGGGAAGGGAAGGGAAGGGAAGGGAAGGGAAGGGAAGGGAAGGGAAGGGAAGGGAAGGGAAGGGAAGGGAAGGGAAGGGAAGGGAAGGGAAGGGAAGGGAAGGGAAGGGAAGGGAAAGAATCTAGCCAGTAAAACCAAGTCAACTGGGCATCTTTTGACCATCCAAGTTTACCTTCCTTTGGAGAGGAGAAGGAAGGGGAAAGAGAGGCAGACAGGAGAGGAGGAGATGAGTTACCCATTCAGCCAGCTGCATCCACTAACAGAGTTGTATTCATCCTTCATTGCCAAAGAAGACCATGCCATCAGAGAGATGATGGTATGACTTGCACTTGACTTTGTTTTGAGTGAGGAAGGGCTGTGCAGATCACCAGCCTCACTTCTCTAGAGTCATCTGAATCCAGTGACCAGATATTCATCAGGATGACTGGATAAGTGTCTGAGGTCATATTTGAACACACAAAGATGAGTTTTTCTGACTTTAAGACTTTATTCACTATGCCTCTAGCTGCCCCTAAGAACCTACAAATGCGCAAAAAGCTAGGTCATGACTTGAACCAGAGGAGCATAAATGACTGAATTGCCTTTATAAACTATATCTTGTTTGTGAATGACCAATTCATCTATATTTCTACCAGTAATGTTGTCATGCAATATTAAAGCCTCTTAAGGATTAGAATTAAGGATTATCCAAAGATTAATGGAAAGATATATGGTGGTTATCAACAAGCTGTACCACTTTACAAATGAATAACTGTGAAAAAAAAGCAGCACAAAGAATGATCTTTAAGAAATATAAGAATGGAGCCATTCACTCAGCAAGAGAGAGAGAACCTGAATATAAGATCGGTATCTACATGAGGTCAAGGGAATATGAGAAAGTCCGCAGAAAATTGGGTGAACCCATGTCAAATGATTATGAGGGTAAGAAAGTATTTCTTGAAATGAGTAGACATGGATGTCTAGAACAAATTCACTGGCATTCTAGATTAGAAATAGTAACAACAGGTAATAGATAACATTTATATACTACTTGTCATGTACTGGGCACTGTGCTAAGCACTTTACAACAGCCCTGGGTGATAGATGCTATTATTATCCCTACTATACAGATGAGGAGATAGGCTAACAGAGGTTTAATGACTTGTCCAAGCTCAGTCTGAGGCTGAAATTGAACTCAAATCTTTTTTGACTCCACTCCCAGCACTCCACTCACTGAACCACTTAGCTGCAGTAGGTAAGTAAATAATTACAAAGACAAAGGTTTTTGAGAAACTGAAATTGATAATCCTGCAAATCTTACTCTTACACCCTTTAGTATTTATTTCAGTACTTTTTAATGGAATGAATTTCCATTTTTTCTATCTATTGCCTTCTGTTTGGTTCTTTGTATTTCATAATATTCATTTATCATACTGGAGCTGTTTTCTTCATCATTTTCTCAGTGATTTTTTATGCTTCTTCTGTAAGGCAGTTTTCCTTTTGAACTATTTTTGAAGTTATCAAAGGAGCTAGGTTTTCGTACAACCTCTCTCTTCACCAAAGTTATAAGATTGTTTTTCCCTACTTTTTAGTATAGTTTTCATGGAAGCCATTGTAAAAGAGGTGTGAAGGGGTTTATTAAGTTTTAGTATTTTAAAACTACCTAATCAACTGTAGCACCAATGCGATATTCACAGAGCCTACCACAGCCATCAATATCCCAGTGCACTTCTGAATCGTGAAATGTCACAGACTCTTCATATGGAAGACAGAACTAGAACATTTATTCAGATGCCAGAAAGCCAAATCCATCATAGTAACAAAAATATATACACAATAACAAGGCAGAGAACAACCCCATCCCCAAGTCCTCCCCTTGCTAGGCTTCCCACAAACCAACTCCATTAAACAAATCCCAAGCAATCATAAAATCACTGATGCTAGCCAGCAACCTGCATCCTTCCTAGCTCTGACTGCTCTCAAGACTAACTTCCTCTCTGCTCTATTATTGCCCCTTCCTGTTCCACCCATTCAGCAAACTTCTCCTACCACAGCCTTCATCAGACTCAGACTCATGTAACTCAGGCTTCCTTGTGACCCAGGACAGGTTACATAGGTATATTAATGAATATGAAAGATCTCCCCATTTTAAATTGCCATTGCACCAATCACTGTATGAGAGTGATTTTTGAAAATCAGATATCTGTTATATTTGAAGCTAATTTGGAATAACCCACTCAAAAAAAAAGTAACCTAGACTGACTTTAAACTCTAGATCCTATGAGTAGGTTAAATATATATCAACCATTCGGATTGTAGGATTTAAAATTAGACAAGACCTCAGATATTATCTAGTCCAAGCCTTCTATTTTTATAGTATGAAGAAACTGCAAACTAGAAACTTTTAAGTGACTTGTCTAAAGTCGAGAACCATCTTTAGAATTTTCACTCAAGTTCTCTGACTCTAAATCTAGTGACTTCCTCCTATGTCACTGCTTTTGAAAGGGAACTTAAGTTACCTCCTTCAGACATTCACATTTCTTCAATATATTCAATAACTCTTGTACTGAAAATATAAATGTTCTAACTGAAATCATTATAACTGAGTTGTAATTCTGATTCTTCAATTAATTAGGTGAGATACATTAGCCAAGTCCCTTAATATCACTGTCTCAGTTTATTCATCAGTAAAATGGGGTAAGAGTAAGGAGTAATTAATCCCTAGATCCCTTCTTGTTCTTAAGATATATATACATAGAGAGAGATGTATATATGTATACATGTGTGTGTATATATATATATATGTATATATATTTATATGAGAATCTTATTCAAGGTGACATCATTATTCCAGGTGATATTTCTTCTTTCAGCTCTCCTTGGCACAACAGCACATTATGATGTATGAGAGAAAAAAATTGATCATTATTAGTTTCTCCTCTTGTTAGGATGGAGATATAAATTCTGTCATCTTCCTTAAATCTGGAAAATGCTTCTTCACTCAGATTTATATTCCAGCCTTTGATAAACAGGGTAACACTAATAATAACATGAGAAATATGGTTTCTATATCTTCTTGTCTTTGTTGATGACAAGAATGTGACTAATTAATATGCTTACAATAAAGTTTAATATTCAGATAACAAAGTTGCATGACATATTAAAATAACAGCAAAAGAATAATAAATTCTGAGAGCTCAACAGAACCGGTGACTTTCCTCCCTGTGTTGTCGATGTGCCATAAGAAAACTGACAATGAAGCAGCTCTCCCCATTATAAATTAAGTTCTTAACAGGAAAACCCCTAGAGGAGGTGCCAACTATAAGTATTCCTTCTGTTTCCATCACATTGACCAATCATTGCTCATTCCCTTGAATTTTTTTTAATATCAAAAATTTCTGATTGAAATGAAGTTCAAGTTTCTATGTAGTGATTCAAGGTGACATAAATAGATCCAGTAAAATACTACACACAATGTCTACCCTAATATAAATGAAATGAGCACTAAAAGTAGTTTTTACTCACTATAATGAACAATCTAGATCAGAAAACACATACCTCTCACCTGTTGGAGGTAGATGACTACAGATATGCAGTGCATCATATAGCAACTGATTTTGTTTAACCATTTTTTCTTAGTAAAGGAAAGAGTTCTCAAATACGTAGGAAACTGAGTAAAACTTATAAAAACCAAGAACCATTTCCCCATATATAAATGGTCAAAGGAGACAAACACAAGAAATTTTTTTGAAGAAAGAAAAAATATAGCAATAATAAAAGAATAAATGATCAAGTACTATATAAATTTTTTTCTAAATAACTAATAATTAGAGAAATGTAAATTAAAAAAACTCCAGGGCACTCTCTCATACCCATTAGATTAGTGATAATATAGAAAATGAAAGTGACAAATTCTGGCAGTGATGTGAGATATTAGGGACATTTATACATTCTTGATGAAACCATTCATTCCTGAGCTATTCTCCTTTTTATTATACTATAGTATGGAAATATTTGCTTTATTCCATAAGTTAAAAATAAACCTTTTTTTTTTTTTTAAAAAAGAAGCAGATATAGTTCTGCAATCTTATTGCCTATACATTCATTTCAATAGGCAGAGAGGAGCACTTTTGACCAAGAGGGAGTGAGAAGAGCTGTTTCACTTTGGGTCACAATGAACAACATTACTTCCAGTTCCAAGAAATAAGGGATTCTGAGGAGGCAGTATCAGTTGTAATCCTAAAGGATGAGGGGTCCTTCCTGGGTAAGGATCAGAGTGCAGACCAGGAGAGCAGTGACCAAGCTTCTCCCCAGATCACACCACATTGGAAGCACCAAAAAATTCCAGCTCCTTAGAACTTCCCCCAGCTTTCTGCAAACATCAGTACAAAAAAGTATAAAGCTTGAAATAGTGCTTCTTTGACCCTTCTCCCTGTTCCACAGGAATGGAGACCAACTTTAACATGAAGTTAAAAATCAAAAAATATCATGGAAAAAATGAGGAGAGAACAAAAAGGAACCTGATCATAAAAAGTTATTATGGTGACAGGAAAGATCAAGACACACTCAGTAGAAGACAATGAAGTCACAAACAGCTACAAACATACCTGAAAAAAGAAATGTGAATTGGGCACAAGCCAAACAAGAATTTCTAAAAGAGCTAAAAACAATTTTCAAAATCAAATAAAAGTGATAGAGGGAAAATTGAGCAAAGAAAGAAATTATGAAAAAAATTAATTTGATAAAAGAGGCATAAAATACTGAAGAAAATATTGTCTTAAAAACAGAATTAATCAAATAGAAAAAAGGAATAAAAATTAACTGATATTATAGCAGAATTGGATTAATGGAAAAAGATGTATAAAAGTCCACTAAAGAAAATAATTCTTTAAAAATTAGAATCGAGGATTAGGCAGCTAGCTAATACCTCCATGAGACATTAAGAAATGAGAAAACAAAGCCAAAAGAATGAAAAAAAAGAAAAAGTGAAATATCTCATCAGAAAAACAATTAGCCTTAAACATAAGTCGGAAAGGGATAATTTTAAAATTTACTGGACTATCTGAAAGTCATGATCAAAGAAAGAACCTAGAAAAATATATTTCAAAAAATTGTCAAGGAAAGTTGCCTCAATATCCTCACACCAGAGGGTAAAGTAGAAATTGAAAGAGTATACCAATCACCAACTAAAAGAGATAGCAAAATGAAAACTACGAGAAATATTATAGCCAAATTAAAGCTTATAGAAAGCATTTAAATATCATGGAGCCACAGGCAAAATCACACAAAATTTAGCAGCTACCACAAAAATATTTACAGCATAAATACAGCAAATTTTGGTGGCAAAGAATTGGAAATAAAGGGTTTACCCATAAATTTCAGAATGGCTAAACAAGTTGTGGTATATGATTGCAAAGGAATACTATCGAACTATAAAAAAAATGACAAATAGAATTTTTTTCAGAAAAATCTTGGAAGAATTATATGAACCCAAGCAAAGCAAAGTGAAAAGCAGGAGAATATCATACATATTAACTGCAATATTATAAGGATAATTTACTATGAACTACTTAGCTACTCTGATCAAGATAGTGATCCAAGACAACTCCAAAGGATCCATGATGAAAAAGGCTATTCACCCCTAGCAAGAGAACTGATGAACACTGAATGCAGATTGATGCATATTTTTCAAACTTTATTTTTCTCCCTTTTTGGTCTGTGTTTTCTTTTTCAATATGACTATAAGGAAATGTGTTTTTGTATGACTACATATATAATTTATATCAACTTTCTTGCCTTCTCAAAGAGAATTGAGGAACCAGAGGAAGAGAGGGAATTTGGAATTCAAATTTTTTAAAAAAATGAATGTTAGATTGTTTTTACATATGATTGGAAAATATTTAATGAAGTAAGCAAAAATATACATTAGAAATGAGCCTATGTTTCTGAAATAATCTTGAGGTGATTAATAAGCTTTTACATATCCTAAAGGTAATAAAACCCTCTCCTCTCTCTCCTGTCCAATTCAGGCTTACTTCATTGTCCGTACTGTTGTTGCTAGATATTTCCTTCAAAGGGAACCAAATGGCTTAATGGATAGAGTACTTAGTGCTGCTATCAGGAATGCAGAGTTCAGATCTGTCCTCAGACACTTACTGGCTGTGTTATCCTAGGTAAGTCACTAAACTTCTGCCTGCCTGAGTTTTCTCCGTTGTTAAATGGGTTTAATAGTAATACCTACCTTATAGTGCTGTATCAGATGAGATATTTCTAAAGTGCTTAACATAGTACCCAGCACATATTAAGCATTTAAAAAATGCTCATTTCTTTCATTCCCCTAATTTTCCTCTTGTATAGAGAATTCCTAGTGCCTTCAGCAAATTTTCATTTCAAAGATTTCAGAAGTTTCCATATCATGAATTTCAGGACCTTTAATCATCTTGGTTGCTTTTCTATGAATGTGTTTCAATTTAAAATGTCTTTCCTAAAATGAGGGGTCCATAACACAATACAATATAATGCGGCCAAGAAAGACCAAAACAGATTCATCATTTTCTTCCACCGATACAGACCAAGAAAAATTAGCTTTATCAGCTGCTGTATTACATTGCTGTGTTGACTTAAAATGAATTTTCACTGTAACAGATAACAAATGAACGACTTGCATACTACATGGGTTGTCACTAAAACTTAATTAGATTAAGGTTTCTAGTGCATCCAAGGATCAATGGACAGTTCAAGCACAGGGAAGCAAAAGAGACTGAACATAAGCAGCTTTTCTTTGCACCAAAACCTAGACGCAAAATGAAATTGTATCCCTTAACATAGAAATTCCAGACTTTAGTAAATGTACTCGCATGTAAAAGAATATTTTACATAGTGAGTTTTAGAAAACTTTTCCTTTCTATATAGATACTGCTGCTTTAGCTAACAAAAGAATTTCTGAAGTAATTTTATTTTTCTGTTAAGATTTTAAAGAAACAGGTAATAGAACTGTATACACATTGCTCAAAGCTCACCAATCAACTAAGACATTCATGGGAAATCCCAATATTGGAACTGAGACTGACGAGGGCTTCTATGAACAAGGAATTGAGTTCAGTTTGCATGTTCTAAATCAGCATGAGAAAATTAAGTTTCAAATCTATAGCATGGACCTAGTATTAAGTGAATACATGCCTCCTTAGAGGCAGAAGGAAGACAGGACACAAATCATTTGTATGAAAACGTAAATAACTTTAAAGCAGAGTACATTCCTAGTTTTATGGGGAGGTGAATTCAGGTTATCTGGTCCAATTTTACTTGGCATTGCTTGAAAGGGTCAGGGTATCTTTTAACCACGTCATTGCTTGCAAAAAAGGTTTGTCCCATCACTGGAAGGATGTAGTAAAATGTGTGCTAGATTTAAATCAGAATACTAAAGTTCAGTTCTGCTGGCTGTGTGACCTTGTGCAAACCATTTACCTTCTGCCAGTTTCCTCATTTATAAAACGAGGGCTGGAGAACCTCTCAATTCATTCCCAGGTTAACCACTCTATGATACCTTGTGAAGGAATCTCAATAAAACTCGAGTCCAAATGAGCAAGTGGTTTTGCTTGTACCTTACAGGACTAAAAAGAATATGTGGCTGTTGTATAAAAACTATTTACAGGGTACTGGGTCTAGTTCAAGAGTTCCCATATTGGTATACATGAAGCTTGTCAAAAGGTTATGGGGAATATTTGGTAAGCATTGGAATATCTTACAACTAGAGCAGAGTTAGAAAAAAAGTTATGTTTTAATTATTTTTATTTATTATTTTATCTATTATCTTTATTATTGTATTATTATCCAATAATATTTCTTTATAAAATGTAATATCTTTATTTTTTTAATCTCATGAGCTGCCAATATGCATTTTTTAAGCCTCTGCTATGTACCAGGCACTGTGCTAAACACTGGAGATAGAAAGAAGGGAAAAAAAATGATTCTGGTTTCAAGGAAGTCTAAGGACAGTCTAAGGAAGAAAAAATATACAAATGACCATGTATATATCCAAATGTATGTATATGTTAAACTGAGAATGAGCAAGAGAGTGAAGGCACGAGCATTATAATGGATCTAGAAAGGTTGCTACTAGAACATGGGGTTTTAATTCATACTTGAAGGAAGCCAGGGAAGCCAGAAAGGGGAATTGAGCAGGGAGAAGATTCCAGGTATGGGAAACACTCCGTGGAAATGTCCAGAAGAGTGAAATGGAGTGTCCTGTATGATGAATATCTAGGGAACCAGCATTCCAAGATTGTGGGGCTTATGGGAGGGAGAGAGTAAAAAGAAGACTGGAAAGGTAGCAAATAGTGAGTTATGAGGACCTTTCAATGCCAAAAATAGGATTTTATATTTGAGGTCAGATGGAACCACTGGAGGGTTTTTGCTGTTTTGTTTTGCTTTGTTTTTTATATCTGTTTGTTTTCAGTGGGGTGGGGTGGTGTGGTCATTATCAGATATGTGTTTTCAGGAAATCAATTTGATAGCTGAATTGGAGACAAACTGGATTGGGCAGAGACTTAGGATGAAAAGACCACTAACCCAGGAATGAGGTGATGAGGGTCTGCACCAGGCTGGTGGCAGTGTCAGAGGAGAGAAGAGGGCATATACAAGAGATTTGGCGAACGCAAAACTGGCAACAAATTAGTTATGGTGTATGAGAGTGGGGTGTCCAAGATGATACCTAATTTGCAAGCCTGTGTGACCAGGAGGATGGTAGTAGCTTCTATAATAAAGGAGAAGTTTGGAAGAGTGGAAGGTTTGGGGGATGGCAGGAGAGATACTAAGTTCAGTTTGGGACAATGTTGAGTTTTAGATGTTAGTGGGACATTCAGTTAGAAATTTTCAAGAGTCAGTTGAAGTTTTCCTAAAATCCCCAGGAAGTGTGTGATTAATAAAAATGGTTGGAAATACCTAGTCTAAGAGGAAGGAACACTGAACTTGGAACTAAATGACCCAACTTTCAGGCCTTATTTCACAATTTATTAGCTATGAGATTGTGAGCAAATCATTCAGTCTTTCTGCAAGTGATCCCAGGTCTCTAAGTCTCAGTTTTTCACCTGTAAAGTAGAAAATATATCTCAAAGGGATTTTTAAAAATCCCACTTCATAAAACAAAAAGTGCTATTATTTTTAAAAAGACTTGTCTTACTTTTTTCCAGACACTCATTGAATAAGTTACTAGAAGAAGATTTAAACATCTGAAGATAAATTAAAATGCTAGGATTCTCAATACATGCAGCTTATTTTTCTGATCAAGGCTTTTCAAACAGAAATCCAAGCTGTCTTCAATTTCCAAAGGGAAGAAAGTTCTGGTGCTAGAATAAATAATAAAAAAAAGTTCATGTTTTAGAGCAAGATTAAACCTACGTGAAAAGAATGAAAAAAATGGGCAATGGCACTAGAGATGTTCAATGAAAGTTAAGTTCTAAGGTTAAGTCTTTGATGGGAATGGTCACTAATGTTTAGCACAAATGAGCTATCAATGAGCTGAAATTTTAAATTAAAATCTCTAATAGCTTGTGCAAGGAAATCTTGGGAAAAATTGCACCGACCATTATCATTTACATAGGAATGAAACCTCCAGGCTTCCTCCTCTCAATATTTTATTTTCTTATCAGTTTTAATGAAAAGAATGACAATACAGAATACTGACCTTAGAGAAACTGTCTTAAAAATTTGTTCATTTTGATAATATTTCTATAATCTATTTGTTGTACATGATGCAACGCATTGAGGCACCATTTGGCTATATGCCTTTCCTTTCTTTACAATAAATTTGAATGTGTGTTAAAGGAATAATTACAATTTTTTCTTTCAAATTATTCAAATTCTTAGATTGCATTATAGTAATAATGTAATTATGCATTGACAACTTTCTTTTTCAACTTATTCTTAACATAAAGATGAAATAAAATATTTCGTATCTAAAGGACACCGTAAGTTTAGAGAATATACTATTTCTTTTCATTTCTTTCACAAGAATGTGAGATAGGAGGATAACAGGATAAGGCAATGGGTCTGGAAGAATTCCAAAATAGATCATAGTTTTTCTTTCCTAACCTGGGTTGTAATTAATGGACACATTGCAGCATTGGCTTAGAATAGTCTGAGCTTGCATAGCCAAACTGATATTCTCCAAAGCATGTTGGTGCCTGCAGGCTGATATCTGCCTGTGGGTGTTTATCTAAAAAAACTCTATTGAAAGTGAATGAAAATCAAGGTGTTTTCCCCCCAGTAAGAATTAACCTTCATAAGCCTTGTAGATAGTGGTACCTATACCAAAACATATGCGATGCCATATGGGAAGCCCACCTCTAACTCTGTGCCAACATCAGTAAAATAGGTTTGGCAGTTTACCCAAAGAATTATATTTACCAGAAACAAATTGGAAAATAGTGACTCAAATGGTAATTTAATAGCAAGCTGTCTTTAAAAATACAGTCTATATCAACAAATATTTATGAGACAGGATGGAAAGAGATGAGACAGGGGAAAGGAAAGAGACAGGGGAAAGGATGGGGAAATGGAAGCAAATAGACATTTAGATGGTGCCTACTAGGTAACAGGGACTGTGCTAAGGGGAAGGGATGAAGGTGAGAACAGAGAGGAGGAACAGGGGAATGATTTGAACTAGAAGGTTGCTAAGTTCCCTTCCAACCTTCAGATTCTGTGATGGGAATGGAGGGACAATGATGGAGAGGAAAAGAAAGGGAAAGGAAGGAAGCAACAGAGAAGAAGGAAAGGATGAGCAAATGAATTACTGAGCTTTATTTTTTATTACATATTTTATATGACTATTTCTTTCATTTAGAAAGCTTGACTTTCAGGGTAGAGATGTATTTTGATCAGGGAAACAAAAATTATTTTAATATAAACAAAGTTATCTCTTTAACATCTTCTAAACAAACTTATGTGTCAGTTGTAAGAATTTCTCAGCAGTGTATTCCTGATACGAATAGAGCCCAAAGGTCTTGCTTATGGGATAGGGTGAACCAGATAACCCTACGAAAGACTCTGCTGAGGTCCAAAGATATATTAAAAAAAAAAAACATAACATGCCTCATATATTTTTTTGATGTTTCTTTTTTTAGTTTTTTTATTAATTTTATTTTCAGTGTTCTACAATCACTACCATATAACTTAGCTTTCTTTTCCCCTCCTTGTCCCTTACCTTCCCCCTCCCTCCCCGAGATGGCATATAATTTTATGCAGGTTCTACACATACATTCTTATTAAATACATTTTCACCATAGTTATGCTGAATAGAAAAAATTAAAGTGAATGGGTGAAATCATATAACAAACCAAAATATAATACAAAAGAAAATGATCTGCTACATTCTGTGATTGAACTCCATAGTTCTTTCTATGGATATGGAAGGCATTTTGTCTTAAAAGAACATTGGGAATTTTTTTAAGTCCCTGCATTGCCATGAAGTTCCAAATCTACTAGAAAAAAACTCTTGCACACTGTTGTTTTTGTTGTGTACAAAGTTCTCCTGGTTCTGCTCCTTTTGCTCAGCATTAGTTCATATAAGTCCTTCCAGGCTTCTCTGAAGTCTTCCTGTTCATTATTTCCTAAAGTACAATAGTATTCCATTACATTCATATACCATAATTTATTCAGCCATTCCTCAATTGATGGGCATTTTTATGATCTCTTGAGGATACAGTCCTAGAAGGGATATTGTTGGGTCAAAGGGTACACACATTTTTGTAGCCCTTTGGCTACAGTAACCTTCCCTCTTTGCAGTGTATGAAATTCAATTATATTATGCTATCGCCATTTTGTTTTTGTTGCTCTCCTGGCTTTCTCAATTATTTTAGTAATGAGTTCAATATTCTCTACCAGTTCTCAAAGACCTGCTCTCCAAGTCTGTTATCATTATTGTTCAGTGGTTTTTCAGTCGCATTTGACTCTTCATGAATGTATTTGGGGTCTTCTTGGCAAAGACACTGAAGCAATTTGCCATTTTCTTCTGCAGCACAGTTTACAGTTGAGGAAACTGAGGCAAACAGGATTAAATGACTTGCCCAGGATCACAGCTAGTGTCTGTGACCAAATGTGAACTCAGGCAGATGAGTCCTCCTGACTCCAGGACAAGTATTTTATCAACTGTTCCACTCAGGTGCCCCATCTCCAAGTCTAATACAAGCCAAAAGGCATTTCTTAAATTTCTGCTAAGTGAAAAAAAAATTGTTTTCATTCCTGGGAACACAGAAAGAAAAATCAAAGTCATCTCCTACTCTCAAGGAGCTTACATAGTTACAACTTTGTAACTCATCTTTACTTGACTTATATTACTCCATTTCCAAAGATAACAGCATTTTTCCATAGGATGTCATGGAAATGTCTTTACCCACTACAAATTCATATTATCTAATCTCAACTGACTCTCTGTTGCTTATCAATATTTCGTTTACTCCAGTCTTCCGGATTTCTTAGCTCGTTCCCCATAGGAACTCTTCCAAAACTTTGCATGCAAAACTTTTAAGATTTTATTCTTTTCTCACCTCTTATCCTTCTATCTCTCACACTTGCTCTATGCCCTTAATTTGTTCTTATCATGTCTTCTGATCTATTGCCCCATACACATTCTCCTATCACAATTTCTACTTACTTGCCTCTGTACCCAGCTGCCATTTTAACGTCTCTTCAGCAACTATTGTAGAAGTCTTGTCCTCTTAGGCTTACTTTCATTCCTGTCCTTATTCTTCGATTAACCCTCTCCTTTCAATTTATCTATTCCTACTGTGCTCTGCTGGGGAAAAAATCATAAAATGAGGCTGGTTTCATCCCCTATTTATTATTATTGTAATTACAATTGTATGTTTTAAACACCATTGTTACATTTGGATTGTTAAATATCAATAATAGTTTAATGATGATGATGATAGCTAGTATTTATATAGTACTTTAAGGTTTGCAAAAGACATTACATATATGACTCATTCATGGTACATAATGTCAACTGGGCCCTTGCTATTACTTGACAATACCACTCCACTCAGTAACCATTTTAAACTTGCCTGCCCTGTTTTTGGTACCAGTCCAACTGATTCCAATTTTTAACATACTGAGGCCATCTGATTTTAAATTCCCAGGTTCCTTACTATCTTTGAAGCTTTCCAACATCAGCACACAATCTCTTTTTATTCCTTTGGGTCACAAAAGAGGCATTACTATACACAGAATCACAAAGTTGGAATGAACTGCATGGGCTATCTCCTTATCAAAGTTAAACATTTGGTGTTCCATTCTTTCCTATCAACTCCATCACTTTGTTTCAGTGGTCATATTTTCTTTCTCTCATTCCTTTCCTATTCCTCCCTCTCCACCAAGGCTTTTCCAACTACTGAAAATTTCCCTGATCCTAAATAATTCCTTTAGTTTCTTCTATCCCATAATTCCATTCTCAAACTGCTAAACTTCTTGGAAAAAATATCTACACAAAATGTCTAAATGACACTTCCTCATTACTTATTCTCTAATAAACTCTTTCATGTGACTTTCAGACACCACCTGGTTAATAAATGTACTTCCTCAAAAGTCACCAAAGACCTCCATGTTGCCAAATTCAATGAGCATTTTATCAGTCTTCCTCCTTAATTGTACTTGAGCATATGGCAGCATCAAACACCCACTCTATAGATAAATCTCTCTTCTCTTGACTTAGGAGACATCTTGTTCTACTCTGTCTTTAATTTCTTCTGGTCTGTCTCCTACACTTCTTATGCTTCCTCTCCACCCCCTTAATGTAACTATTTTCCAAGAAAATCTATCTAGACTGGCTATCTTTTCTTCTCTACTTTCTTTATTTTACCCTCTCCTAACTTACCTCATTTACTCCAAATCTTTAATAACTGCATCCTTCCAAATCATTTCCAAAATTAACCTTTCTACCTCTTCTGAGGTAAAGGCACATTTACAACTTCATTAAGGACATCTCCACCTGAATATCTAATCAACAGCACAAATTCTCCCTTTCCCAGTTGAACTTAGGGAGAAAGTCAAATTCTGCTTCCATCATGAGGCTTCCCCCTCCCAATTCCAATGGAAAGAAGGGAAAGGAGATGAAATTTTTCTTTTTACACCTCACATAATATTTTGTTCTGCAACTCTTTAATATATGCATCATATGATATTATAATTATGTGTTAATATTTTATCCTCTTATTAGGCTCAAATGTATATAACAGCAGGGCTCAAGTCCTATTCAAAGTCTCCCATCACCTAGCACAGTCCTCTCCATATGGTAATTATATTGATTGAATGAATAAAGGAGAATTAAGCTCCATTTGCCTTCTCAATGCTTTAGGAAACTAAGATTATCAATTACAAATACATTTGTCAAACTGCATGACAGAGAGAATTTTTACATAAGGAGCTGCCCTGCAATGATGAAATCACAAGATCAAATACCATCTCCCTTTCAAAGGGGAGAGATAGTTGATATAAAAACACATACGATCAAACTGAAGCAATAAGAATCTATCTTATGAATTCTGCAACCACTTTCAAAATTATTTATATATTGTATATTTGGCAAAGACTAAACCTATTAAATTACAATCTTTTCAGTTAATTGCAATATTTAAAGTTATAGCTGACAGACTCTTCACAAAGCTTTAAAAAGACGTGACTTACTGTGGAAGAAACAGAAGAGCTTCCCTTGAGTAAAAACAAACTGTCAAATGTCATTTGAGATTTACAAATGGTACTCATGCTTAAGATTAAACATAAAAGCATAAATCTTTGGATATAGACTTTTTCCTAGTGTTACAAGGCAGAAGTAAAAGAAAAGAGATGGAAAAATAGCCTAAAGGAAACCATCCTTTTTTTCTTTTCTGCTATATAATGATAATACTCGGTCATAAAATGATATTACTGTGAAAAAGTGGTACCTTTTTTGTAATATTAAAGTCCATCCATTGATAATTTTTATGTCTTTTACCTGAAGCCATATTTGCTTTAAAAGAATACAGTAAAATGTCAACAATTTGAAATAATGGGAAAGGACACTCTGAATAGTGAGAAGTCTGAATTCAAGGTTTTTTGTTTAAGAAATGCAATAGTTAATAATCAAACGAAAAATGATGAAATTTCTAAAAATCAGAAAGCTACAAAGCAAGGTAACCTTAAGGCACCATCTAATTTCTACAAAAATGGCCAAAAATAGAGTGGAAATAGGAAATAACATTGTTGGGGCTACATGAAAATAGTTACATGAACACATTGTTGGTGGGATTGTGCATTTGGTGCAAATGTTAAATGGCAGTCCGGCAGCCTACAATGGGTCACAAAACTAATTACATCTTCTGCTAGTGATTTCACTGCCCTCACTTATGGGAAAATATAGTTATGGATTATCCTCTAGTAATTATAAAGTTACTGGATTATATACGGACATGTGAACACAGGTAATACATTTTGTTTTGATCCGTAATCTCCTAAAATGTAAAAATGGCATGGTACTTTGATTTCATTAGTATTAGGAACTCGAAAATGAGAAAACCCTTACCACCAATAGATGTGGGCACCTCTTCTTAAACTTATAGTGTACCCCAGGACATTTAGAGCTTAAGTAACTTTTCTCAAAGTCACATGTACACCAGTTGAAAAACTTGAACCTAGACCTTTATAGCTTGAAAATATGCTCTCCTCCCTATCCACTATGAAACACTGTCTCTAAGTAGTAAATGGGAATTGATGTCTCTTGGTATTGAGTTATCAGATTTTCTTTTTTGCTTATCAAATAGAATAAAACAATAGTGTTTCTGAGACCTTAACATGTGATTTAAATTATCAAATCCTGAAACGGTTCTGTGATCTCACAGATTTTGAAATTTCTTCCAACGAGGATGTTAACTTACCTATGAATGCCCATGTTATGTGAACCCTCTCCATATTCTCCCAAAAATTCATCATCAGAGCAAAACTCACCAAAAAGTCACCATTACAACATACAGGAGATCTTCTTTTATTCTTTTGACATTAAGAGGACAGTAGCAGAGAATTACGAATTTTCACCTAGCATCCTAAATTATCAGCTTGCCTCCTCTACTCACCATATAATTCCATGATGATATCCCTTATTCTCCCTTTTTTCCCCGAGAGTTCCTTTTTTTATGTTGCAGACCATTCTCTCAATCCACACACCTCTCCTTTGTGTAAAATTTATATTTAGTTCTTTGTCAGTGGTATTCCACATGTTTACATAGAAACACCAATAAAATGTGAGAATTGATAGGTCTTTGGTTTCATAAGAAAAGTGTTTCCAGTTACTTAAAGCAATCTAATCTGTTCCCTTCCTCCTTTTAAACTCTAAGCCTGGTTTATTCCGCACCTAAACCTATTTACTTCTATATGTTTATATGTTGATAACATCTCTATATCTATCTTCTTATCTAACTACCTATCGACTTATCTCTGCCTAATTTCTAGAGGGTGTCCATTAAAAGGCATGTTAAAATCCAGGCACCAGATATTTCTATCCACTTGGTTTTTCTTCCATAGGTGGACAGAACCAGTTCCTCTGTATAGGTATAAATCTATTCTAAGAATTTTGCAATATCCTTGAGCTTTATGCAATTAGCTTAATGTCATCCACAATAAGGAGCATCTGGAAGACTTTCCCATCTACAGAGCATGACTGTTGGATGATCTTTCCACTAAAATTCCTCCCTTTCTGGAGTTTTCATGCCCTTGGAAAGGTTATATCTCTTTTTCATGCTTCATTTGATTTTTATTAACAGAGGGTTATTATGATTTCTTCCAAGGAATCCTGAATGATATATGGATAAGAAAAAATCTTGATATAAAAGATTTTTAATAACATATTTTGTTCTACTTAATCAATTTTCCCATAATCAAAGTCAGCAAACGTAATTGGATATAATATCAGTATCAATTAGAATCATTGTTGAATAGTGGTCATTTGGTAAAACAGTGTAGGAGCTTGACTCTTTCACAGGTCTTTGTAGCACCGAATAAGATAGAAATAAATGAATTGGCCAAGAAAGAAGGACTGGCTTCCAGCTATGACCTATGACTACAGAAAGTGACTAAACATGACAAACCCTGTGTAGCTGTGAGGACAGTGGTTGGGGGAAGAAGGGAACTTGGTAGGATATTGTACTTTTTAATCTATTATTAGAAAAGGTGATAGACAAGAGTTGAAAATCACTCCTCATAAAGCTGAGGAGAAAAGGAATAGGGCTCCTATTGTTAGCATAGGAAAGCAGGTCAGAAATGCCTATTTTGAAATGAAAATGAAAAGGTCCATTTAATGAATTTCAGATGGAGAAATATTCAACTATCATAAGTCAATATGACTCCTGGCAAAGAACAAAATATTCAAAAAATAAAGAATTCACTGGCAATAATTCTCTTTGGAAATCAGTTGTGGATCTGTTTACAAGTTTTATTTTCTCAGTAAAATATAAACTTTTGGAGGGCAAGGATTATTTTTTTTCATTTCATCTTGTTCTCCCAGGACCTAGCACAGAGTCTTGTATAACAAATCATGTTACAATTAGATTTGGTAGCTATCTCCATACTGAGATAGAATAAACTCCCTAAGGCAATAAGTAGTGAGGTAGTAGTAGGAAGAATCCAAGACTGAACTTAGTGTGAAGAAGGATGGGTACTAAGCCAGAGCCAGAAGGAAATCATTGATGACTTTAGCAAAAGTACGTTGAGTGGAGTTCATCATAGCCATAGTTGATTAACGCAAGTTTTTGTCTGCAAAGGAAGTTTTGGTAGAGTATTATTGCAGGTGATTTGCCCTTTACTTCTTTGCCAGAAATCACTGTCAATGCAGTTTATTATGAGTCATCCTATAGAGAAATGACCAGAAGTATAAAAACGTAATAGAAAAAACTAGATTCCAAGTGTTCAAGAACATCTCTCCATTACTCTGGGTTCTAGCTCAATGTTCAACCATTCTGACAATACGTGATAAATAAAAAGCAAAATCTCAGTCTGTCGAGTTTCACAATCTCTACTTGAGAGCTCCTACTGACCTATAACACTGGGAAAATGGGAATGATGCTCAAATAGAGCTTCTGTGTTGTTTATAAATATGTCACCCAGTCATAGATTAAACATGATAATAAGCAAAGAGAAACATGATGAAACTGTGAGGTTACATGTAGTCATCATTAAAAATAATATTCTGGGATGCTTAATAATATACAAATTACTCTTCTTGATTCTTTTTCCAAAACAACAATCATAAACAGATCTTTATCTAGGTATTTTTATACCCTGGGCAAGGAGCACAAAATAGACCCAAGGCAATCAACCCTCAACTGAGTTTGGATGCATGGCGTAAAGAAGGGAGAAGGCACTACTTCATCAAAGGAAGACATGATGCTACAGCACATGGAGGAAGCAAGGTTAGGGCAGCAAAGTATTTCACTCAAACCCACCATCTGGTTGCTTCCCATTTTAATTAAAATTAGTGCTAACTACCTACTAAGCACTATTGTTACTTTCTAGGTTGCTGTATGACCGCAGGTGCTATGTGTGCTCTAAATCTGACATCCTCTGCCAAAGTCTCAGAGCTTCACCCTCATGGATCTGACTATAATTCTGTTTTATTAATTTACATTTCTGACATGACAGAGCTCCTCAGATTATTTTCCCAGTGCAAATGGTGATGATAGCAAAGTGATTTCCTGAAAAGAATGTTGGTTTTGGAGTCAGAGGACTTAGGCTCCAAATGATGGTGCCTCTGCCACTTATCATGTCCACTCTGTGGACATTAGTAATTCTTTCATGTATATAATGAAGGATTTGAACTAAATGATGTCTATGTCCACATCTGGCTCTAAATTCTTGATTGAAGGCATAAATCTTATTATCAGATCTGATGCTGTGAGTTCAGCTAAACTAATTTGACTTTTAATTGGGAGTTCCCCATTACCATTTTTTAAAAATATAATATTTTGACCATTGATACTGAGGAAGACAGAAAACTACAAATACTTAGAAAAAATAAAAAATAGTGCCTGACACAAGATGGTAGCTCCCATTCATATAGAAAAACCCAATGAACTACACAGATGGAACTGGGAGCCTAAAGCTCTGATTTGTCCACATAGCCATAATAACAGCACTTCTTGGTGATAATTAAGATGCCCATGGAGACACATTTATTTTTTCAGGACACTAATGCATCATTCCATATTCAGGGCAGTGGTATGCTGAATGGTAGGCACCCTTGCCATCCTCTCTGTCATTAGCAGGTAGAGGGCAATATTGTTACAAAGGAAATTGTAAAGAAAAAACTCCTAGAGAAACTTTATAGATTAACTGAAATTTTCCTTCTGATGTCAGCTTTAATTAACTTAAGCTACTTGGCTGGGATGCCACCCTACAAGCACAAATTAATAGGATTTATTTAAAATGAGGCTGTTCCTGTACTATTTCCAGTTTCAAATTTATAAATCTCAAAAAGACTATAGGGAATTTGGGGATCTGAGTCACAATCACTATCCATTGATTAAAAAAGAAAGAAAGAAACTTACCTAGAAATGACATGTGACAAAATTATTCCACTCTTTTGTTTCATAGCACAGCTGCAGGACAGATGCACACCAAATGCCAGTCATTCTGTCAGAGAAAGATCAGCAGTGATCAAGTTGGGCACTGGGCTTTCCATGTTTTTCAGTCTTTTTGTCACCAGCAGATACTGGGAAATGATGATTCTCTCAAATAACTCAAAAGGTGAGTAAGGAGAAGAAGCCTAAATAACTCCATTTATTTAAAAAAAACATATGTAAGGGATTTAATTTATGCAATCTCTGATTTATTTTTGCAGAAAGTATATACAACTATTACTCCAATCAATAAATGCCCTTATACTACCTGTTCCCTCAAAAGTATTATTTTATATTACTTCCCAAAGTGTTTTCTTTATTATGTGTATTTCCTTTATACTCCCAGCAGGTAACAAATCACTATTTTGCCAAGGAGAGCCAGTTGTTCCACAGGGGTACAATAGCTTTTCGTCTTCAGAAGAGGAAGCAAGAGAAAGGAACTCACGAAAAAGGGCAGGGAGCTCTCCAAACATGAATTTGATCTATAAAGAAAGACAAGGTCTGCAGTCCAGTCAAAATGATAAATTGTGAACACAATGAGCTTGATTTATTGTGTTACCATTAAAATAATCTCCCTACCAAAAGAAAAATATTTGTTAAAAGATTTGACACAAGTCAACAGATTTTTTTTTTAGACTTAAGGGTGTGTTCATCTTGAGTTTGAGTCCCTTAAAATTTCTCACTCTCTTACATGACCTTGGAACTTTGAAAAATGTTTTTTATGTGTCTTTCTTTTGGCACGTTTTTTGTAATGTTAATTTTTTTAATCCAAAAAATCCATTAATTTTAAACAATCAATAAATATTTATTACATGCCTGCCACATATTAAGCACTGTGATAAGTCCTGAAGATACAAAATTAAAAGAAATAACTTCTGCCCTCAGCAGGCTTATATTCTAGGGGCAAACAACAAATTCATAGAAGTAAATATGAAATAATTTAGGTGGGTATATTGACTGATCACTTCAACTTCAATGGACCAGGAATTATGAGTTGCTTGGGATGTCAGATAGATTGAAAAGAAGGGGAAAATGTCACCTTGAAAACTATCAAGAAGAAACAGAAACACAGAGATGTAGTGCCAACATGATATTCCTAGTGCCTATGGCAGCTATGAATCTGCTAGTGTAATTGTGAATTGTGAACCACAACAGACTCTCCACATGGAAGACAGAACCAAAACATTTATTCAAACACCAGAAAGTCAAGTCTATCATAGCAACAAAGAAATCTGTACACAATAACAATGCAGAGGGCAACACCATCCTCAGTTTTCCCACAAACAAGCTCTCTCACTAATGCTAGTTGCTATCCCAGGTGGCTGCTTTCTCTGTCCTTCTCAGCTCTTAGTGTCACCAATTTCCTCTCAGCTCTGCTCCAGTTTTGCCTCTTTCTGTTCCACCCTTCCTGCTCCACCCCTTCTTGTTCTACCCTTTCAGAGAACTCTTCCCACCACATGTGATTTAGACTTCCAGGTGATTTAAGCAGGTGACATGTGCCTATTGATGGATGGGAAAGATCTTCAAATTAAGCCAAAAAAAAAGATGCATTAACAATACAACAGAACATTGGGATCATTTAAACTGGGATAAAAAGATTTTCCAATGATTTTTTCTTCAATCTATTTTCTCCTGCTCAAGTTCCTGAGAATGGAGACCTTGATGATGATATAGAAGTTATTCTTGCTACAGACTTCAAAATTCAAAAAATATACATGAGACTATATTCCTAAGATCAGTATTATACTCCACAAGAGAAGCAACTGAAAATGGTGATGATGATGATGACAATTATGACGAAGAAGGCAAAAGGATGATGATGATGATGATGATGAGATAGGAGAAGCTGATGAGGAAAATGATCCAGAATATAATCCAAATATCCAAGCCTAGCTGAGTGCAAGCAGCAGTGAGCAGTGTGTGCTCTGGCTTTAAAGATTACTACATTCCCACCCTAAGCACATCTAGTAGCTACTTGCAGCCTTGTCTTTTGTATTTTCTTAAAATCAAATAAACATTGCTTCTGTTGAGAAAGGGGAAAAATATAAAGCAGTTCAAACCACAGGTTCACTTCATCCAGCATTTTAAGAGAATAATTCCTGCTGTTGAATGTAGAATGTGGTGAGCCTTTTAACACGTGCCAATTGGTCCATAGTTTAGTTTTTGTGAAGTCTTTTGTCATGTATCTACTGGATTGCTGCTGCAAAAATTATCCAAACTGATCGTTGAGATCAGTATTGGTTTAGAGAAAAAAGAAATCATTCTGAAGAACCAACCAAAGTATTTTTTCAGCCCAGTAGTTGAATGGGTTTAAGTTTGCTTGTGCTAGATGAGCTTTTATTACTTTCTTAGAGAAATGCAGGGATTTTTATTAACTAGGAGACAAAGTACTCTGAAATTTCATTTGAGAATAGGTTAGTATATGATTAAGAATTTTCCATAAGACTTGCTTTAACATTCTTAACGTTAGTTTATGTATTTTTTAATTTTAATGTAACACAATGATCTACGAAGAAACTTAGCTATCTTATTAAGGTTATTGTTTACCGTTGGGGTGTGAATAAAACCTGATATTTTCAGAAATTGCCATCCTCCTATACTTGTGTAACTGTACATTCAAACTGAAAGCACTTTTCCTTTTCTTAGTAGCACTGTGGCTTACCTTCACTGAAAATGATCAGTTATATCACTATTTATAAGCCCATTTCAAGTTTCTTTTTTTTTTTTGCTGCAATTTTAAAATAAATTACCAAGAAGAAGGTTAGTTCACAGCATAATGTCTTTATTTGGCCCATCTGGAAGTCTACCTTGATAGTTAGAACTAACAGACATTATTTGGAGAAAGGTATTTCTTCCAAAAAAAGTATTTCTGCATCTGCAAGTGTGAATAAAAGACAAAATTTGTAATCATAATAACCCTTTAAAGGTCATTATTGTTAAAGCTGAATATATTATGATTTGGGAGATGAAATTAGAGAAAGAGTTCTATTCCAATTCTCATTGCTTAATATATGAGTATATTATTTACACATACTCCTATCTACTCACATATTTAATTGTGTAGTATTGCCTATTTACCCACCTCACAGGAGTATTGAGGCATATTAAGTTACATTATATAAAAATTGGGAGGAAGGAAGGAAGGAACATGGAAAGGCTCTGAGTATGAACCTAGTGATAGGGCATATGGCTTTCTCCAGGTACCACCATAACTAGTTTCAAAGAGTATCATAGCTGGGTTGTCCACAGAGTCATGAAGTTTTCAGAAGTAGTGACTTTCCAAGAGTATCTCAATTACAGGAAAGATTAGGTAGAATCCTAAGATCTTCAGAGACTGAAGTCAGTGGGGAGGGTATGTGATACCTATGGTTTGGAGTGCCTAGTGCAGTCTCAAAATAGACCTTCTCACTGAAACAGGGAGAAGAAAATCTGTTTCTTACATTTGATTAAAAAAAAAGGATTGCACGCCCCAGGGCCAAAAGTAAGATAGTAAGTTTCTGTTCTCTTTATGACTTCCCACTACAACCAACATAGGCTGTCTCAGTATGTTTTCCTCAAAGGCCAAAAGAAAAAAAAAGAAAAAAAGAAAGGAAAAAAAAGCTTTCTGTACTTCTGTAGTACTTGATAAAGGTGCCTGTGTTTCAAAAACGTTCACAAAGTCATTCAGTCAGGTAATTGCATCGGTCTTTTCTACACTGTCTGTTCTGTGTTTTAAAACTGCAGGAGACAAGTTTGCTCTCTTGCTTCTCAGGCAGTACTTGTTAAGGGAATTAGATAGTGAACTCTTGAGAAGCAGGAAATAAATCTCATCTGTCCTAGTGTATATTCCATGCCTTGTGCATAATTAGAGATTAATGTGGAGTACTTCTAGTATCTTTCAAAGGCCCACTCAGGTTCTGCTTGCTACATGGGGCACCCCCTTCTTTATCTCACCTCTTTTGGGATTAGCATCTTCTCCTGATATAGGGCTTTTTTACCCTTTTTGAGCTATTGGTCCCTTTGGTAGAAACGCATGGATCTTTTCCCAGAAGAATGTCTAAGTGCATAAAATAAAATGAATAAGTATTAAAAGGAAATCAATTATGTCAAAATACAGTTATCAACTTTTTAAAAAATTCATGTATGGCAGGTTAAGAATTGCTGTCCTAGAAATCTTTCATATATAATTTGTCTATATTTATCCATATACCTCTAATCTCCTCCCCTATAGAGTGCAAGGTTCATGAGGGCAAGGGCTGTTTCTCTGCTGTCCTATCACTACCACAGCAACTTGTACGTCATATGTGCTTAATAAATGTGCCTTGTCATGGTATGAATTGTAGAACCTAAATGTTTGATGACATAATGCTATTTTCCTAATTGCTATTGCTGTTCAGTCATGCCCAAGTCTCCATGACTCCACTTGAGGAGATCCTACATCCCAGAGTGGTTTGCTATTTCCTTCTCCAGCCTATTTTACAGATGAAGAATCTGAGGCAAAGAGGGTGAAGTGACTTGTCCAGGGGCATTCAGCTTCTGTCTGAGGCCAGATTGGAAGCTGGTTCTAGACCTGGCACTACATCCACTGTGACATCTAGCAGCTCTTCTTCCTCCGTCTCTTCCTTTGCCTATCCTTCCTGCCCCTGACATATAGATTATTATCTGTAGGTACTAGATAGATAGCTAGGAAGCAATTGAGTAGCACAGTGGATAGATCACTGGATCTGGAATCTGGAAGATCTGAGATCAAATTTGACCTTGAAGTATAGCTGTGACCTTGGGCAAGTTAGATAATTGTTTACCTCAGTTTCCCCAACCATTAAATGGGGGTAATAATAGCATCTACCTCCTACGGTTGTTGTTGGAATCAAATGATATATTTGTAAAGTACTTAGCATAATGTCTGGCCATTAGTAGGCGATATGTAAATTGCTAGCTATTAATATTGTTAGGACTAGCCTCAGGGCCAGGGATATCTAAAGTCAAATCCCATCTATGACAAACATGGACTGAGTAACCTTCTAGTTACTAAACATCTCAGTGCATGCAGACAACTCCCTAAAACCATAATGAGTAGAATAAATACAGAACTGAAGCATTTGATGGACTTTCCTCATTTGAGAGTTCCCTACATCAACAAAATCACATCAGTTCTCTATTCCTATTATTGTAGATAAGTCTTGAGACATTAAATGCCTGTATATTTTCCTAGATGGAGGATAAAAAAATTGTATGAAGATTACTTCAATCAAATATTAGTAGTCTGGTTGGAATATATTTAAGGTCTTCCTTATTAGAATTAAAATATATATATATATATATATATGAACAAGGAAAATTTCAATTTTTCATAAAAATATTGCACTTTTCAAAAGTATTATGCAGAACTTAAGAAATATTGTTTCATAAGGAAAACATTTTTTCATTTTCAGAAAGATAAAAAGATAAGAGAAAAAATAAAACATTATGTGGTAAAGATATGGGGATTTATTATACAATTTTAAGCTCAGTTGCAATCTTAAAATATATTGTTTGAGGAGGTAAAGCTCTTCTGAACTTTAGCACTGACAAGGTGAAATTTTCAGCAATGAATGTGAATGAGAAACTTTCATAATATGTCTTGGCTAGCCCACTGAAGTTGATACTTCTTTCAGTAGTACAGCTTTCAAAGGATCCATTCCTGACATGCTCTCCTCCACATCCTGCACAGGGGATCCACATGGCTGGGGTTGTTCTTTTATAGCAGCCGTTCTCAAACTTTTGGGTCTCCAGGACCCCTTGACAATTAAAAATTGTAATTAAAAATTACTGAGGAGACTTTTTATACTGCAAAGGTATTGTATTTTTGTGGATTATATTTATCAATATTTGCTATATTAGAAATCACAACTGATAGATTTTTAAAATATTTATTAATTCATTTAAAAATAAAACTAGTACATGTTAATCAAAATCATTTCTTTTTCATGAAAATAGCAGTATTTTCCAAAACAAAAACAGTAAGAAGAGTGGTACTGCTCTTTTGGAGGGTGAAGAAAAACATAGATCTTGTGAATTTTGAGGAAACATTTTCTTCCAAGATAAAAGTGACCTCTAAAACAAAGGAAACAGAGCTATGGGGTTTGTACTTTATTTTCTTCTCTATTGGCTATGACAAGATCAACAAAAATGGTATTGCCAACACAAGGGGATTCTGAGAAGGCTAACTTCAGGAAAAATGAATTTCCCACAGGAATGAACCTGACCTTTAGCAATGCTTTCGACCCCAAGGCATGATCACTTCCCCTGGAAACCATTGATTGACTGTATCCAGTAAGGTAAAAAGCCATCAAAACCCCAATCTGTACTCTAAGAACTAGCCCCAGTGTTTTTTTTTTTTTTCTTAGTGCACTAATAAATTCATTTTTCTTTTCGTCTTTACTTTTTGACTTACAATATTAGAGAAGTCATAGTGGATCAAGTTTTCCCTTATCTCTCAAGGAATCCAAGTTGGGAAACTCCCACAAAAGCTTTACATATTTTTGCAAACCTTTTTAAAATCTGACTTATTAGAAGACAGCTGGTTTCTCATACCTGCTTCTGCATTCAATCTATTGCCACATAAATCCAGTCACACTTACATGTAGTTGGAAGTGTGGGGGGGATTATAAAGTACAAATAATGGCTTAGCATTATTATGGATAATCCTGGATACCCCCTCCAAAGAATGTCCAAAAGTCCTACCAAATGTTGAAAACCTCAGCTCTAGAGCTCTTCTGGGCAATGTAGGCATAGCTGAAGTGGCCTGTTTTTTGTTCTCCCTAGAAGACATTCCATCTCCAGTCTCTTGATATTTACACAGGCTTTACCCTCATACCTTTCTCACTTCCACCAAGAAGGGTTCTAGCTTTCTTCCAAGCTCAGCTCAAAAGCTCTTTCTGACCTCCACCGTCTTCCCTCTACACCCAATTGGAAGTGGGTCCCACCAACCTGTTCCTCCTCCCTTCCCCGATACCTTGGATTTTACACACACACACACACACACACACACACACACACACACACACACACACACTTTACTTGTATATGTGGTTCCCTGCCCTCCAGACACTGCTTAATTTTGCTTTTGTTTGTCCTGGTCCCTGACCCTAGATCACTCTTTACATCCAAAGGGCTGGAAATGCAACCGTGATTTCATAGGCATTCCATCTCTCCCAGTTAAAGAAGTTCCCTAGAATAAAACAGGTCATGGATGGGACATGAATGAATACAGATCTCTCGTATGCTGAAGCATTCTGCCTGTCCATTACTCCAAGCTGCCTCTCTTGCCCCCGCCCAGCCCAGCCCAGCCCAGCCCAGCCCAGCCCAGCCCAGCCCAACCCCGCCCAGCCCAGCCCAGCCCAGCCCAGCCCAACCCCGCCCAGCCCAGCCCAGCCCAGCCCAGCCCAGCCCAACCCCGCCCAGCCCAGCCCAGCCCAGCCCAGCCCAGCCCAGCCCAACCCCGCCCAGCCCAGCCCAGCCCAACCCCGCCCAGCCCAGCCCAGCCCAGCCCAGCCCCAAGCCTGTGCCAGACGCTGCAGAGCGCGAGGGCTGATGAGGAGGGGCTGAGAGGCACGTGCATGGAGGGTGGTTGGCCTCAGTCTCCTTCCCTCCCCTACCAGGGAGGGGCAGGAATGGTTTGAGTCAACCTGGTGGGACAGGACAGGAAGTAGGGCCAGGCTCCCGAGACTGGAAGGGCAAGGGTTTATTGGGCAGCCAGGGACTGCGAACTCTTCCATGGAGGAGGAGATGTTCATCAAAGAGCTGGCCCAGTGGATAAAACGGCTGAACGGCTGTGAAGTCCTCAGGGAGAACCAAGTGCAGACTCTGTGCAAGAAGGCTAAGGAAATCCTAATGAGAGAGTCAAACGTTCAGGAGATCGCTTGTCCCGTTATTGTCTGCGGAGACATTCATGGTCAATTTCAGGATCTTTTGCAAATCTTTACGATTGGTGGGGAAATACCACACAAAAACTACTTGTTTTTGGGTGACTATGTTGACAGAGGCTTGTACTCAGTGGAGACTGTGACTTTACTTGTATCTATAAAAGTGCGGTATCCAGAGCGCATTACACTCTTGAGAGGAAACCACGAGAGTCGGGAAGTTACGCAAGTTTATGGTTTTTACGATGAATGCCAAAAGAAGTATGGAAATGCCAATGTCTGGAAATATTTTACAGACTTATTCGATTATCTCCCCCTTACAGCTTTAGTTGACAGCCAGATATTTTGCGTCCATGGGGGTCTGTCTCCCTCCATAGATACCCTGGATCATGTAAGAGCTTTGGATCGCTTTAGAGATATACCTAGAAGTGGACCGATGTGCGATCTGTTATGGTCTGATCCAGACGATTTTGAGGGTTGGGGGCCCTCTCCAAGAGGGGCTGGCTACACATTTGGACCAGACATTTCTGAAATATTTAACCGGACCAATGATCTTTCACTGATTACCCGGGGTCACCAACTTGTAGAGCAGGGTTATTTCTGGAATCATAATGAAAAGGTGGTGACCATTTTCAGTGCACCCAATTATTGTAACCGTTTTGTGAACCGGGCTGCTATCATGGAACTGGATCATCCTGGAAAGTATTCCTTCATACAGTTTGACCAAGCACCTCAAGGAAAGTGTCCTGCCATCTCACTTCTACCTTTTTCCTATAGACAGCCTTGGGCAAAACCCAGGGTAAATAAGTGGCAGTATTTACCGAGTCTTTTTAAAAAGCAAACATAATTTTCTTCTGTGCATTGAAATGTGTCAGAATAAAATCCCACTCAGGGACAAAATGGCCCATATTGATAATAATGAGCAGTGAACTAAATTTGAGGATGAAATAATAGGACAGCATTGTTTGAAATGAGTTCAACAGTTTGCCTGCTATGCATAGTTTTTGGAGTAATTTTTCTTCTCTTTTTAGGACTGATCAAACAGAAAAGGTTACCAATAACTTCATTATGGGGGGACAATTGATATATAATTTTAGTTGTAGAATTTAGCATGAATTATAGAATTTATTTTTGTTTAACTTTCATTTGCCATATTAACCTCTACCTTTCATCAAAATTTAGAAATTTAACTAGAGAAAAGAAAATTTTGAACTGAACTGACTTCACATGATGCAGTGATGTGTCAGGGAATGTTGTCAGCACCAAAATAAAACAAAAAGGTGGTCCAAGGAGGAAAGGTACGTGAAGGGCACTATATTTGGAAATAAACACAGAAAAAAAGTACTTAAAAAGTGATACTTTTGATTTTTAACCGTAACTGCAGAAAAAAAAAAAAAAAAACATTTAAATGTCTTATATCGGTCCATTTTTGGTAACCCTATTTCAATGGTGTGAGTAGTCCTATAAAAGCCCCTTATCCAGGCATACCTAGTTTGTATTTATTGTCTACACTTTCTTCTAAGCCATCCTTCCGGGATTCAACCAGCATTTTGGGATCCTTACTTGAGATATTTTTTTCAATCTATCAGTGGACATTTAAGAGCCTACTAGTTGCCAGGCACTATATTAAGGAGATACAGAAAAAGGCAAAAGACCTCAAGGAGGTTACAGATGGAGAAAATAACATGCAAACAAATATATATATATATATATATATATATATATATATATATATATATATATATATATATATATGCAAGTTATGTGCAAGATTAACAGGAAATAATTAACAAAGGGAAGGCACTGGAAATGAGAAATTCGGGAAGTAGAAAAGGTGGTAGATACCTGTGGAAATAACAGGGTATCCAAGTGCTAGGGGGGAAAAACGTATTGTCAACAACAGGTTGGGTTTTTTATTACATTATTTTTGATACATTTTAGAAGAAAAAAAGAATAGTTTGAATCTTTCCTCTTCTTTTAAGGAACTGTGCCTGTACCACTGATAAACTATTTTCCCAACTGTGATGGTTTTAAAATGTCTTGTTTTATTACCATTTTGTTCTTAGTAAAAAAAAAATTATGAAAATTTTCCACTTTATACTGGAGTTCTGTTAAAAAAAAATACAACTTATGAACACTATAAAGTAAGCATTTTTCTTTCACCTGGAAAGATTTTTTTCTTTTTTCCCTAGCAAGGTATAATTCTTATTAGCTAATTTTTAAAAAAGTGAACTTAGGGATACTTTTCTTTAAATACACATCTTTATTTGTGATAATTCCCCTAGCTCACCAAAACATGTAAGAAGGTATATAGTATTGATTAATTTCTTTTCCTAGTTTCAAGTCCAGTATTAAATTCTCCACTCCATCTAGCTGCTTACACTTAAAGACTTTGTTCATAGTAGTTTGTGGGTCAGTGTTATTGTGACATGCAAGTGGTCATGAACGACGAGTCTATTTGTGATAATTTTCCAATACAGTTTGCTTGTTGAATTCTAAATGATATTTTTCATTCTATATTAATGGCTGTTATTATTCATCTAATTTTCATCTTTTTTTGGTGGAGTCAACTGGGAACAACTTAAGGACAAAGTCTCTATCCTGCTATTAGTCTTTTATATTTAATGCTCTGCAGGTTATTTTGCAGATAGATAAGATGATTGCAGTTTGTAATTGAATCAGAGTATTGAATGAAAGCTCATGTCATTATTAATATCATATAATTATATTAATATATATATATAAATTATTATACAAGTAAAGCGCTGCTTCAGCTCTTTGCTTGATCTAGCTGACACAGCTCTAGACAAGGATGCTAGTTTTATCACTGTCCTATTAGGACTGAAGCTTGGATCACTGAAGGGATGGTTTCAGGTGTTCCTGATGCTAGGAAGTAGGTGGAAGGCAGAGGATTTTTAGCAAGGTTCAGTAAATCAAGAAAGAGATTAAGGCTGAGAATACCGAGGAGTCAAAGAAGCCTTCTACTACCCATTTGATGATTATATTGTGACAGCCACACATAATCCAAAGCCAAAAGAACATTCCTTTTCAATTTGAGGAGACTCAAAATTTTTAACTAATCATTAACACCGTATTCTTTCCCCTCCTCTTCCTTGTTATGATGCTATAATTGGTACTTATCATCACACCAATATAAGCTGAATATGCTATCTATAACACATTCTTTCCACTTGTTCAATCTTTGCAGTCATGTCTGACTTTTTGTGGCCCTCTTTGAGGTTTTCGTGCAAAGATCCTGGAATGGTTTATCATTTCCTTCTCTAGCTCAATTTGTAGATGAGGAAACTGAGGCAAACAGTTAAGTGACTTATCCAAGGTTACACAGCTAATAAATATGTAAGGACAGATTTGAACTTAGCAAGATTAGTTTTTCTGATTCCAGACCTGACATTCAATTTATTGAGCCATCTAACTACCCTACAAATTGGTTACATTTGTACTCTAATAAAAGCTCTGAATCCCCAATCCTTTTGCATTCCTTTCTTATAACCAGTCTATAATAACATAATATCACAAAGAGATTGTGAAAAATGACAATTTACTTAGAGTTGCATCATAAAATCAAGAAATGCATTCATAGACAACACTATAAATTCCACTTTCCCAGAAAAAATTTCCTCTCACATTTGTATCGCTAAGAAGTCTCAGAGCTTTGCTTCTCACTCCCTCATGATGCCTTATTGGCATAATATTCTTTAAGTATTAATAAATTGATACTCATAAATATCATAAGTGATATTTAATCTTTATGTTCTTCAGTATCTTCTTCTGGAATGGAAGAGTGAGTTCTACCCAAAGTATTACTTCATCAAATCTTGCATTGCTGGTGTAGGGGAAAATGCCTGAAAACCAGAGCAGAAGGTGACATGACACAAGTATAAGGCTTGGAATCCATTACTTTTGAAACCATTTCTTTCTCCTAGCTTCTGTTTCTTCCTCCTTTTCTCCTTCTCTTCCTCAGTCTAGAGATGTCTTCACGCTGTATGTTTACAGGAATCCTTCTGGGAGCAGTCAGAATCTCTGAAGTCCCAAAGCCTTGGTGGACCTCTGGTGAGAACACCTTTCATTTACCATTACTATTATAATTAATATAAAAATTTCACATTTTAATGTGAATCACATAATTTGAGAGTTGGAAGCACATCATTAGCCATCTTGTTTGTTTAATCATTTTTTTTTAATTGTATCTGACACTTCATGACCCCATTTGAGATTTTCTTGGCAAAGACACTGGAATGATTTGCCATATCCTTTTCTAGCTCATTTTACAGATAAGGCAGTTGAGACAAACAGTGGTGAGTGACTTGCCCAGGGTCACACAGTAAGTGTCTGAGTCAGATCTTCCTGACTCCACGGCAGAGCACTTTATCCATGGCCCTGCCTAGCAGCCTCATTAACCACCTAGTTCAAATCATATCCAAAAAGAATCCTCACCATAATAACCAAAAAATGGTCATACAGTTATTATTGAACATCTCCAAAATGGAGAGGCATGAGATGGGAGTGGGAAGCTCATTACCTGTAGTGGCAACTAGTTCTACTTTTTAAAACTTTGTTAAAAATTTGTTTGTTTTTAATGACACTTATTTTTTTTATTATATAAATCAAGTTACCCAGAACAATCATAGAAGTTAGAGGATAATCTTGTATGATAATCCTGTGTAGGCAATTTTAGAAGAAAGTGAGCCTAAGCGACTTGTCCATGGTCACACAGCCAAAGGTTTCTCTGAGAAATAAAACCATGATCTTTTTTTTAAAATTAGAGATGAGAGTCAAACATGTCTCAGAATCAAAACTTCAACACACTTTCAAAATAGGAGCTGCCATTTTATGTCCAGGCAGTTGTATTTCTTATACATTTTAATTCAAATGGTAATTTATTTGATGTTAACAGCTGGCAATAGGTGAACTTTGTGTTGAATTATTCTTTGTGTTGTATATTCATGTATATATTTATAAAAAAAATTAAATCACATTAATGAAAGACTGACTTTATCTCAGTATCAATTATAACTTAAGGTACATAAATCACAGGTATAATATCCCTAAAGGTTATTATCAATCTGTAGAGTGCATTCCTAGGTAATTAACTCCTTCCCAATAATGTTTGATGAGAGCATCAGCATTGAGACTCTGGGAATGTATGAAAATAGAGATAGAGAGACACTGAATTTGAGAAAAGAAAATCCTGTGATAGTCACAAACAAGTGAGTCTTAGAGGAGGGATAAAAGGGAAACGACAGCTGAAAAAAAAGTTGTCAGAATAAAGCTGCCTTAAAAGTGCACCCATGGAATCATGTAGTAGAACTGAGATTGTATTACAGCTACTTTATAAAACTTGACTACTGTTCATTGTACAAGTACCTAATAAGTAGAGTAGATATCACTGTCAAAAGAAGAAGCCTATATTGTAACTCAGGACTATTCACTGATGACTCCTTGACCTTAGAAAATACCTTTCATTTCTCTGAGTTGATGCTGCTTGATCTTTTCAAGTAGATATTTTTCAGTATTTAACAAAATCAGTTTACATTGGTTAAACCATTGATAGATTATCTCAGTAACTATTATTTTCCTTTTCCTTCATAGCTTTCTTTCTTTTTCTGTTTTTACCATTTTCTTTCAATTAGTATAAGAGCAGACCAAATATTATTATGTTCAATATGTTTATTAAACACATCAGCAGCTAAATTCTTGATGTGAGAAAACAAGCAAACAACTGAAATTACTAGCTAATGTCAAAACTGGAGATTATCTGTAGTGTTTAACCAATTCTCCAGTCACCTTGCTTTTGCCCAGGCATTACACAACCTTGAAATACATTATTTTCCTACGTCTGCTTTTCAAAATCATTATGTTCCTTTAAGGGGAAGTTCAGGTGACTCTTCCTCAATGGAATCATATCTGATAAGAAATCTTCCCCATATAAAATTCCCTTGTATTTACTTCTCTGTGTACATGGTGTGTCTAGAATACATCATGTTATACACTTTAAGGACAAAAGCTGTTTCATTTTTTTGGTCTTCATAGCCCCACCACTGATTACAACAATTACATACAAATGTGTCTTTTAATGTAAATCAGTTACAAGACAATCATAAGAACCAAGAGAAAACCTGAGTCAAAAACAATCATTTGATCTCACTGAAAGCAAAGATATGGCAATCAAAGGCAAAGTCAGCTTATAATATGGTCATGTTGGTCCAATAAAGTGCCACGCCTAGAATCAGGAATCCTCCTCTTTCTGAGTTCACATCTGCCCTCAGACTTACTAGCTGTGTGACTCTGGGCAAGTCACTCAAGCCTGTGTGCCTCAGTTCCTCATATGTAAATTGAGCTGGAGAAAGAAATGTTTAAATCACTCCAGTATCCTTGCCAAGAAAACTTCAAATGGGGTCATAGAGAATGAGACACAACTGAAAAAACAACTCAATAAGAGCAAATATATTATGTAGAAGTATTATAAAATTATGAATATTATTTTATTAACCTTAAGAAGACATTTGAAATGGGGAAAATGAGTTTTAAAAAAGTTTGGTAAAAAAAAATCCAACTAAGTAAAGTCATCCCATGGGGCTATTAAGAATAAAACTGGAAAGAGAACAACAAACAGATAAAAAAGTGAAAATAAAGATCTGGAAAAATATTCATATGAATTTCATTTTGTCATCAATGACAGTGGATCACTTGGTCTATCAGCCTGTTGAAACCCTTGCCATGAGACTAGCACATCTTTTTCTCTTAGATAATTCCCAATGGCATTACTCCTCTTCCTTAAAATTCTTATTAGTTAATATATTCCAATCTGATCACATTTACCATGGGAACTTTGTTGCCTTCTGTGTGATGTCATTTTCAATTTTTTGAAGACTGTTGTGTTCTTTGTCTCATGATCAGTACTATATTGGGTTTTTTTAAATGATACCTTGTTTCTAGGAGACAAACTAGAACACACATTATCTGTAATGGGTATAAACTATAAGATTTTCCAGTATGATCAGGAGGGAAGAAAAGATATCCATTATCACCATTATTATTCAGTATCATGCTAGAAATGCTGGCTATTGCAATAAGCTACGAAAAAAGAAATTCAATGAGTAAGAATAGGCAACAAGGAAACAAAACTATCAATTTTTGCTGGTGGTATGATTTACTTAACCCTAGAGAATCCACAAAAAAAGAACTAGATGAAATAATAAGCCGCTTTAGCATGTTTCAAGATATAAAATAAATCCACATAAATCATCAGGGTTTCTACATAGTACCAATAAAGCCAAACAGGAAGGAAGAAATAGAAAGAGAAAGTCTATTTAAAATAATTGCAAAGTAGGTAAAATATTTGTCAGTCTACCTTCTGAGACACAGAAACACAAAGGAACTATATGAAAACAATTATAAAACACTCTTCATACACAATAAAGACAGAACCCAAATAATTGGAGGATTATTAATTGTTCATGAGTAGGTTGAGACAACATAATAAAAATGACAGTACTACCTGAATTAATTCACTTATTCAATTCCATACCAAACTACCAAAAACTATTTTACAAAGCTAGAAAAAATAATAAAAGTCATCTGGAGAAATAGAAAATCAAGAATATTAAGAAAAGTTTTAAAAAAAGGGAAAAGGAAAGGAGCCTAGTCACAGTAGATTTCAAACTATATGACACAGTAGTAATCATCACGTAGTGATCATCAAAACAATTTCTTACTGGATAAGCAATAGAGAAGTTGATTAATGGAATAGATGTTTTACTTATTGTACAGAAGTAAATGAGTACAGTACCTGATAAAGATTCTAGATGATTTGGTAAGAACTCACTATTTGACAAAACTTACTGGGAAACTAGAAAGCAGTTGAATATAAACCAGACATTGATCGTATGACTACACCAAATATTCATATAAATTCAAAATTTGCACATAATTTAAATGCAAAATATATAAGAAAATTACAGGTGTATGGGAAAAAGTACCTGTTAGATCTATGGATGTGGGAGAGTTCATTGCCAAGTAAGAGACAGAGAGCTTCATGGGAAATTAAAATGGGTAGTTTTGATTACACTATTTTAAAAAGGCTTTGCACAAACAAAACCAATGCAGCAAAAGTGAGAAGAAAGTCATGAGAGTAGGAGGAAAATTGCATCGTTTCTCTTTTAAAGACCACATTTCTCAAATATATAGATAACTAAGTCAAATTCATTTTAAAAAATGAGTCAATCACCAGTTGACAGATAGTGAAAAGATATGAACAGTCATTTTCAGAATAAATCAATAGCCACATTAAAAATGTTCAAAATCCCTATTAATTAGATAAATGGAAATTCAAACAACACTAGGGTAACACTTTGTATCCGTCAGATTGTCTAATGGAAATGATAAATGCTGGATGGAATTGGGAAAATAAATAAATTAATATACTTTTGGTAGAGCTGTGAAGAAGTCCAATCATTCTGAAGAATAATTTGGAACTATGCTCAAAGAGTTATAAAACTGGGGATACCCTTTGATCTTGACCAAGCAATACCACTACTAGGTTTGTAATACAAAAATATCAAAGAAAAATAAAAAGGAACCATATGTACAAAAATATTTATAATAGCTCTTTTTATAGTAGCAAAGAATCGGAAATTGAGGGGATGTCCATCAATTGGAGAGTGACTAAATAAATTATAGTATATTAATGTGATGGAATACTATTGTGCTCTAAGAAATGAGGAAGGGAATGGTTTCAGACACTCTTGGGGAGACTTATATGAAGTGACAGTAAGGGAAGTATGGAGAATCAGAATAACATGTACACAATAGTAGCAGTACCGTGACAATAATCAACTATGAGTGATAGCTAATGCAGAAATATTATTTTATAATGCTTTGATGTGTAATGGATATAATACTTCTTGCCTCCTCAATAAATAAGCGAGGGAATAAAGGAAAGGAGAGAATTTGGAACTGAAAATAAAAAATTGAGGGAAAGATAAAGAATTGAATGGCATTTGTGGCAGTTGATAGTACACTGAATTTGGCAGCAATTAATAGAAGCTGTTTGGTTGTGTGATTTCCATCCTTTATTACACCTAATCATCCATTTTTCCCTTTATGTGTATTTGAAGAATTATAAATGACAAAGGTGGGGTGTAGAGTGTGTTCAGGAAAGACTCTAGTATCTGTGGTGTGAGGGCTGCCAAGACCTTTTCAGGGCTGCTTTCTACCTTTGGTGTCCACCTGACCTGCCTAACTCTCTCCTGTGACTATAAGAAACTTGCACAGTGGCCACATCCTGGTAAGCCATTCCTTTGGATAAGCTAAAAAGGTAGCTGAAGTGTCTCTAACCTTTCAGTGAGTTAGGGGTGTGTCATGTGAAGACTTGGTCTGGTGGAATGGGCAGATGAGAACAATTTGTTCCAGTTGCCATGAAGGCAGCTGACACAGGCAATGTGGAACTTGTAGAGATTTGTTAGACATTGAAGATGCCAAGGTCATCCACCGTACCTTGAGCCATCACCAGTCATCCTGACTGTCCTACCACTAGACGGTGATGACTCTGGAAGAGAGAGCAAGGTTGATGGCTTCATGCATCTGTGCCTCGCTTAAATTCAATGTATGAAAGAATCAGAAGACATCACCATACCATTTCAACATTTTTATCTATCTCAAAGTCCTATCGCAAAAAAGCAAGTGATGAAGCAGCAGGTGTGGATATACTGGGATCTGTAGTCACAATCCTACATAGAGACAGCCCAGACCATAGAGTTGTTTTCTCACCGGAAGCAGCAGTGGGATTCAGCAGCCCCCCGGGTATCTAAGCAGGCTTTTAAGGATCACACTGCTCATCCCCTGGTGTGAGGAAAGGGCTAGAAATGGTGCTTTAAAAATTGTCTGCAAAGATATATGGAAAGATGATTCCACTCGGCCTCAGTGCATGGAATGTACGCACACTTATAGACAACACAAAAATCCAAAAGACACAGAAGAGAAAGAGCTTTTGTTGTGAGATAACTTAGCAGGTATCACATCCAAATAACAGCCCTGAGTGTAGCAAGACTGGCAAATGAAGACCAGCTTACTGAAGTTTTAACTGGACATATGTTTTTATGTAGTGGCCACAGTAAAGGGGAGCACTATGAAGCTGGTGTCAGTTTTGCAATCAAAACTAATTTAGTCAACAAACTTGTATGCCTACTAGAAGGAGCGAATGAAGAATTCACTTGCAGGAAAATGCCATCATCAGTGCCTATGATGAACCCTGATGAGGTCAAAGAAAAATTTTATGAATGGAGCTCCTTATCATTGAGGTAGCAAACAAGGACATACTTATAAATCTGAGTGACTTTAATATTAGACTTGACTCAGACAATCAGACGTGGCAGGGAGTCCTTGGCAGGAATGGAGTTGGAAAAAGCAACAGCAATGGTCACTTACTACTAAAAATATATGCATCTCATGACTTTCCCATCACTAACACTGTCTTCTTTTTACCTAAATGCAATAAAATATTGTGGAAGCGTCCTTGCAACAAACATTGGCATTTAATAGACTATGTGATTGTAAGAAGAGACAGGATGTGAGAGTAACGAAGGCAATGTGTGGCACAGGGTGGTGGACACATAAACTAAAGCAGCTGTTCTAAGGCAGTATGAGAATCAGAAGAAATAATGTCAACAGATTAGAGTGCTTCTCTGAGAGGGAGCAGTTTGTTGCTAACTTGAAGTTAAAGTTGAGCCAACACCTAGTTAGAAACAGTGGAGCAGAAAAGAAATGGACAGCTTTCAGAGGTCTGGTGGATAGCACTGGATTTTCTTATCTGGGTCAGAAGACTCACAAATAACAAGACTGGGTTGAAGAACATTATGAGGAAATTTGGAAGCTGCTAAAGCAAAAGGAGAACTCTGTTTACCAACAGAATAGTTCATCCATCTCTAAGGCAGCATATAATTCCATCAAAAGTAAAGTATGAGTGAAGGTTAGAGAGAGGCAAGATTGCTAGCTCAGTAAGAAGCTAGATGAAATTCAGTTTTATGCTTAGAGTAGCAATTCAAAGAACATTTTTTAAACTTATTTTTTGTTTATAAATTAATTATTCCTGGTTTTCAACATTCATTTCCACAAGATGTTGAGTTCCAAATTTTCTCCCCATCTCTCCCTTCTCCCCCAAACAAGATGGCATGCATTCTGATTACCCCTTCCCCCAGTTGGCCCTCCCTTATGTCATTCCACCTCAATCCCTTTCCCTTTACTTTCTTGAATGGCAAGATAGATTTCTATACCGTATTGCTTGTAGATCTTATTTTCTAGTTGCTTGTAAAAGCATTTTTTAACATTTGTTTTTAAAACTTTGAGTTCCAAATTCTCTCCCCTTCTCCCCTCCCCACTCACCCTCATTGAGAAGGCAAACAATTCAATATAGGTTAGACATGTATATATATAGTATATATGTATAGTTATGCAAAACATTTCCATATTAGTCATGTTTTGAAAGACTAACTACATTTCCCTCCATCCTATCTGACCTTCTACCTATTTTTTTCCTTTGCCCCTGTCCCTTTTCAAAAGTGTTTGCTTCTGACTACCCCTCCCCAAATCTGCCCTCCCTTCTGTCATACCCCACTCTTATCTCCTTCCCCACTACTTTCCTGTAGGGTGACATACCCAATTGAGGGTGTGTTTTCCCTCCTTAAGTTAATTCTGATGAGAGTAAGGTTCACTCATTCCTTCTCTCCTCCCTCTCTTTTCCCTCCATTGTGAAACCTTTTTCTTGCTTCTTTTATATGAGATAATTAAACCCATTCTATCTGTCCCTTTCTCTTTCTTCCATTATATTCCTCTCTCACATCTTCATTTTATTTTTAGATATCACGCCTGCATATTCAACTCACCCTGTGCCATCTATCTATCTATCTATCTATCTATCTATCTATCTATCTATCTATCTATCTATCTATCTATCTATCTGTCTATCTATCCATCATCTATCATCTATCTATCTTCTACAACTACCCTAATAATGAGAAAGGTCTTATGAGCTACAAATGTCATCTTTCCATGTAGAAATGTAAACAGTTTAACTTTCAAAAGTCTGTTATGATCTCTTTACTGTTCACCTTTTCATGTTTCTCTTGATTCCTGTATTTGAAAGTCAAATTTTCTATTCAGCTCTGGTCTTTTCAGCAAGAATGCTTGAAAGTCCTCTATTTCATTGAATATTCATTTTTCCCCTCATGTTTTTCTTGTAAGCTTTGGACACAGAAACTTTGACTCTGTTGTCTTCCTCTGGTTGTATGTTTTGATTTTCTTTGTCACCAAAGTAAGACTATAATCTGAGGTTTGGTTTTTTTAAATGCTATTTCCTCTTCTTCTCAGACAAATACTTGACTTTCTAACTCTTTGCCAATGTAGGACTTTGCTTCCAGTTGGGAAGAGAGGTGTACTGTCCACAGCTTGAGGGGTTTTGTATCTGCTTCTTGATTCCCTATTGTTCATAGGTCTGCAGATCCAAAAGCAACTGCTGCTGCTATTGCTCCCCATCACTGCCACTGCCCACACCACCCCCAGCACCTCAGGTCTATGATCAGACTCCATCCAGACTGGCACTCCTCTTTTACTCAGGTCCCACAGATTTTTTGCACTGAACTTTTATGCTGTCTTTGGCATTTGTGGGTGGAGAGGTCTGGAAACTACCACCACTGCCAGTGATTCAGTCTCCTAAGGCCTGTTCCAGCTGTGCTGACAAGACCCTTGCTGGATTGTGCTCTACTCCCTGCCCATTGCGATATACCCTTCCTGTCGACTTTCCAAGTTGTCTCATGCTGGAGATTTTTTTTCCTTCTGTCATTTTATGGGTTCTGTAACTCTAAAATTTGTTCAGAGTAATTTTTACAGGTATTTGGAGGGCTTTGGGGGAGTTCTCAGAGAAGTCCTTGCTTTTACCTTCACCATCTTGGCTCTGCTCCAAAGAAATTTTATGATGCCCTGAAGGCTATTTATGAGTCAAAGATCTATGGCACATCTCAACTACTCGGTGTTGATGAAGCCACATTGATTAGCGACAAGGACATATCCTGGAGAGATGTGCTGAACACTTTCATAGTGTTCTCAACAGACCATCATTAATCAATGCTGAGGCCATTGACTGTTTACCTCAGATTGAAGTCAACCCCTCCCTAGCTGAAGTTCCAGCTGAAGAAAAACACCTGGTGCTGATTCAATTCCATTGAGATTTACAAGGTGGGGAATCCATTGTTCAAAAATAAGCTGAATGAAATTTTCTGGGGTATATAGCAAGAGGAAGTTAACTCCAAGGAGTTCAAGGATGCCTCCATTATCCATTTTAAAGTAAAGGAAATAGATTGTCCTGTGACAACGACAGGAGAGGGTTTCTCTCTTAGTCATTGCTGGCAAAATTCTTCCCAGAGTCCTAATATTAATATCCTTCACCTGAAATATGGTTATCTATATGAAAGTCAGTATGGTTTCAGAAAGGGTCAAGGAACAGTCAACATGGTGTTTGCAGCCAGGAGACATGCCAGGAGACAATGCCAGGTAAAATGCCAGGAGCAGAACAGACATCTGTACACAATATTTGAAGATCTGACCAAAGCCTTTGAAACTGTCAGTCCTGAGGGCTTATGAAAATCATGTCAAAATGTGGTTGCCTGGAGAAGTTCATAAGCATTGTCTATCAATTTCGTGATGATGGTATTATTGCCTATGCTTTGGACAATGGACACTGCTCTCTTGCTTTCCCATCAATAGTGGAATGAAACAAGGCTGTGTGTTTGCTCCCATGCTTTTTAGTATGATATTTTCAAACATGTTGTCAAAAGCCTTCAATAAGGATGGACACGATATCAAGGTCAGCTACTGCAATGGTGGTAAAGTCTTCAACTTCAATCAAGACCAAAATGCAAGGAGTACTGGTGCATGATTTTTTTTTTGTTTTATTGCGGATGATTGTAAACTTAATGTAGCCTCTGAAGCTGAGATACAGCAAAGTATGGATTCACTGTTGCTTATGCTAATTTTGGCCTAACAACACTGAGAAAACACGTGTTCCATTAGCTAGCACCATAGTATCCATGCATGAAACCATTAGCTGTAGTAAATGGAGAAGTTTTGAATGCTGTGGATAATTTCACTTTCCTTGCCAGTATATTTTATAGGGATGTACACACTGACAATGTTGTTGATGCACACATTGCAAGAGCTAGCTCAGTGTTTGGAAGACTCCGAAGGAAAGTATAGAAAAGGCATTAGATTGACTATCGGACTGAAAATCTACAGAGCTGTTGTGCTGATCTCATTGTTGTATGCCTGTGTAACCTGGATAGTATACGGTGCCATACCAAGAAACTGAATCACTTCCATATGAATTGTCTTAGGAAGATTCTGATGATCACCTGGAAGGATAAGGTACCAGATGCTGAGGTCCTTTTTCAAACTAAACTGCCAAGCATTCAAACTGTACTGCACAGTTAAACTATGATGGAATGGCCATGTTGTTCAAGTGCCAAATATATTTTCCAGAAAGACTATTTTGTAAAGAACTCACACAGAGCAAACACTCACATGCTGGTCAGAGGAAGTGTTACAAGGACGCTCTCATCGGAGAAGATGCTGTGCTCTCTGAGCAAAGCAGAACTGAAGTAGCTCAAAAGAAATTCAAGATGTGCAAAATTAAAATTTATTGTTTGGTTGAAAGCCGTTCCAATTTTAAAAGGAACGTCATTTAAAGCTACTCTATAACACTTTTTTGATCTCTCTGGGTACACTAAGAGGCAAAGCTGCTTCCTTTCCTGTAAGCTTCTTTGAGACAACTGCTGAATCTACTTCACTTTATACTTCCTAGAGAAAAGCAAAAAACAAACCGACACTTTGCCCTATAGAAAACAAAGCTATCTTCTTCTTCCTCTTCTCCTGCTTCATCATTATTAAATTTATTTGTGATCATTTGTATAGCCATTCCCAAGTAGCTATTATTGACACAAAATAGTCAGTTTCGAGTTTAGTTGCGTATTTCCTGTTGTAAGAAACTTCACCTTCTCCCTGATTCCATACACTTAAAAGTGATCAATAGGCATCTCAACATTGACCTGCTACTCTAGTTACAAAAGCTGGGACCCACTTGGCTGAAGATTTTTTTTTTCTGGTTGATATTTGGTTGTAGTGGAAGGATATTTTGGTCCATTTTCAGAATTTTTGCTATCCTTTAGTTGTTTACATGATAAGTAAGGTTTTTACCTTTTTTATGGGCCTGCAAAATTTTCTAGAACTATGGAACACTAACTGGACTTTGTCTTATTTAATTCAATTAAAAAAAAACCCAAACCAGCAACTTATTCTACACTTACTGTGTGCAAAGCATTAGATTGGAAATATAAGGTCAAAAAGAAAGAAGTGACTCTTCTTGTCTTCTTGTCAGGAAGCTTCATTCTTGTCACCATGATGTGTATGCAGGCCACACAGAGATCATACAAAGTACTCTCATAAAAAAACAATGCAAAGTGCATACGGAGTCATTTTAGAGAACAGCAATAACCTGGGGAGCATCAGTTGCCAATAGCACTGAGACTTTTAGAGAGTTAGGGCTTCCAGGAGATGGAGTTCAAGAGTGGAAACTGCTCTGGAAAAGTCTATTCAGGCAAAAGAATGGAAACCAGGTGATGATATTAGGTGGACATTGCTTTGACATTTCAGTGGAATTGTGTTATAGGATGTGGGTACTCCCTCAAATGGTGCAGACCATCATTTCGTCTGTTGTAGATTTTGTCCATGTCCTCCTTTCAGTCTTCCCTGGGGCATTTATTTAATATGCTATCTTATTTTAAGACTCTTAAAATGTGGCTTCTGATGGGAATCCATGGAATGTCAGTCTTCCTCATTATCATCTGGTCCCACTTTCCTTTCCAGTCATACATCTCCTTGAAGATATCTTTAAAGATGCTTCTTGTGTGTAGATCCTCACTGGAAATGTCCTACAGTCTATTTTCTCTCTTTCCCCCATGCATCTCCCTATTGCTTTTTGTGTGACTTGGAATTTAGGTTCTTTGGAGATTATGATATTCCATGATTGGCAGTCATACAACATCAGCTGAAGATTTATTTTGTTATTGTTGCTCAGGAGAAGGGAAAATTCCAGTTATCTACTGTTATTGGTGTAGAAGATTCAGACTGATGAAACGCTATGATGTTTGAAAACTAGAGTAAACTGAAAGACCATGGTCTGAACACAATCAAGGTATTAGTTAGGCTAAAAATAAATAATAAATGGGCTCAATGGTCTCTCTCAGCATCCAAAAGGCTGAATGAAAGTGAAAAGGTGAAACCTAGGTGTGTCTTCCTTCTGACTGGCCATCATGTGAACTTCCCCTTACAAAGGTAAAACAATCCCAACTGGTAGACTGGTAACTAGGAAGTGGATTAAAAGTCACCTCAGCTCTTCCCTATTGCTTCCTCTCTGAGAGATGAGAGTAATTTTCAAATGATAGGATTAGTCTGCAGACATGGATACAGTCTGCAATGGCTTTGTTAGACTCTTCCTGAATTTGAGTTATAGGTTGTAGGTGTAGCACCAGTGCGATACTGACAGCACCTACAGTAGCCATGAATATCCCAGTGCAATTCTGAATCACGAAATACCACATTCTCTCCACATGGAAGGCAGAAGAAAAACATTTATTCAGACACCAGAAAGTCAAATCTATCATAGTAACAAAAATCTATACTCAATAACATTGCAGAGAACAACATGATCCCCACGCCTTCCCCTGCTAGGCTTCCCAGAAACCAGCTCCATTAAACAAATCACAAACGAGCTCTTTCACTCATACTAGCCACCAGTCTGCATCCTTCCTAGCTCTAACTACTCTCAAGACTAACTTTTCCTTAGCTCTGCTCTTCCTCTTCCTTTACCTCTACCCTTCCTATTCCACCCCTTCGGCAAACTCCTCCCACCACCGGGTCCATGAGACTGACTCATGTGACACAGCTTTCATGTGATTCAAGCAGGTCACATGGACCTATTCATGGATAGTAAGGATCTTTCCAATATGCAAAAATATATTAACAGTACATTAGACTCCAAGATCTTTCTTATCCATTACATAGGTCAATGGAGCAACTGGTATCAACAGAACTTTACGGCAATATAATAGGCATCACACAAAATAAGCACATAACAATTTTTAGGGTGGAACTCCCTTTGAATGAACGGGGTCCAAAATCTTGGGGTAAGGAGAGGTCTCTTCTTCCACAGATACTTCGTGTTGAGACTGGATATAGAGCTATCCCTACCTGAAGAGGTCCCATTTGAAGGATCATTTCCTGAGCTAGCATCTGGAGTTGGTTGATGCCATCCAGTCTTGGACAGGGGGTGACATCCAGCTTAAACAATCAGGCATCCACAGGAGGAGGGTACTAGACCTGCCAAAAACAAATCTGACAAACAATGGGAACAGACAAAAGCCAAAAAGAAACAAGGAGACCTTAACCAGACCTTAACCAGACCTTAACCAGAAACTGGGTAGATAAACAGTCAGCTATGCTTCTGGAGTCAATGGGCATACTATCATAGCCTCATTCAGGGCTGTTTACTGTTTTCCAGTTTGCAGTTCCACGGTCATCATTCTGGCTAGAGGTACACCCTCATTAATATGAGCTAGGGCTTGGCCAGTCCCCCATTCTCCCTGCAAGTGTGATGAACCTGGATATAATGTTTTAGAGTGGTCGGCTGGGACTGCTCCTATCTCCCTGCTCAGTGTAAAGTCAAGTCTCTTTGCTTGATACATTTTATATGGTTTGTTAGAGTGCCATCTTTTCTTCCAAAATCTACCCTTTCTCTCAATGGAGCAGTAAACAATTCTTTTCTTGTCAATCTATTCTGACTTTGAATCTGCTGGCTATTTATATTTTTCTCTTGAAGAAATTTATCTTTTTCACTAATTTTCCCTGTCCAAGGTACCAATGATTTTCGCATCCTTTGGGTGACCTCCTGCTGAGTAAAATCCTCAATTACCTCCCGAAACGCTGTGGGCGGCCCTGATTCTCCTGCTTCCTTAGCTCTGGCCAAATCTCAGCCTCCTCATTTGTTTCATTCTCCTCCCACACATCCTCCTGGTCTGTGTTTAGTCCTGTGCAAGGCCTACATTCGATTTCCCATTGTTAACTTTTCATCTCCTTTGAGCCAAACCAGCAGCACCTTTTTCTTCCATCACTTGAAATTCTCTAGCTTCCTCTACTGAAGGTCAGTGTGACACTGCGGAATAAAAAGTTTCTCCAGCAAACCAGCCAGCTCCCTTTCCATCTGAGTTTTCTCCTCCAGCGTCTTGTCTCTGCTTTTACATATGATTCTATGGCTTGTTAGCAAGGCCCAGCTTCTACACACCTCTGCCGTTTCTTTCCCTGATTCTAATGGTATTCCCTGCAAACATCTTTCTAAGCCTCTGGATTCTCCCTTCTGTAACCTCAGTTCCCAGTTTCCACAAAGTCCTGAGCCTTTTGTCCATTCTCTTACCTGGAAATTGCTTCTGCAGGTCCTAAGGATTGCTCCTGAGCAACTGTCATAGCTACTGAACAACCAGAAAAGAGGATTCCTTAAACCAACATTTTTGGATATGTCAAATTGTTGAAAATAAAACATATCTATAGCTATATCTGTCTCTCTTTATCTATATTATAATTTTAATCAACAGAAAGGACTTTAAAGATGTATTAGAATCTTCTTTGACACTTAGTTTAAGGTTTTTCCATAAAATTTTTCCACGACTTGTAGCTGAAATCTCTTCTATTCTATACAACATATTTCATTATATTGTAAGCTCCATGAGAGCAGAGATTGTTTCAACTTTCCTTTTTTGAATTCCCACAGCTTAGCACAATACTTTGTACATATTAACTGTTAATTAGTGTTTTTTCACGTGTTCATTACTTCATTCATTGAACTACTTAGGAAAATAATTTGGAACCTTCTAAAGTGGTCACCATACTTGACTAACCTCTTTGCCCCTGTAATATTATTCTTTTTCACATGCCCCACATCAGGATGTCAGGGACAGAAGGAAAGTACCCATCATATATAAGAATATGGATAGCAACACTTTTCATTTTGTCAAAGAACAAGAAATGAAATACATTTCCATTTATTGAGAATATGCGAACAGATTCTGCTAAGGAGGCAGTGTGACACAGTGGAGAAAGCACTGTTTTTAGAGATAAAGGACCTGGATTCAAGTGTTACTCCTGATGTCCCCTAAAAGGATGACCTAGGTAGTCAATTATCCTCTCCTAGCCTTAATTTCCTTCTTTCTAAAATGAGAGATTTGGACTAGGTAACTGTGAGATCTCCTCTAGCACTAGATTTATAACCCTATTGTATCTGAATATAGTGAAATTATATTGACCTATATTAAATGATGAATATGACAGTTTCAAAGAAATATGGAAAGATATATTAACACATATTGTACAAAGTGAGTAGGGCCAGAAAGACAGTGTTACAATGGACACAACAATGTGAAGGGAAAAGAATTCAAAGTATTGGCTAAAGCATTCACCAATCATGGTTTCATGCTAAAGCATATCTTGTACCTCTTCTTAGAGTGGCGATAGACCAGAGGAACACTCTTAGATATGGCAATATCTTGGTTTGTTTACTCAAGTATATGTTGTTCAGTTGTTTCAATCACGTCTGACTCTTCATGACCTCATTTGGGTTTTTTTTTTTATTTGTTTGTTTTTTGCAAAGACACTAGAACGGTTTGCCTTTTGTTTCTCCAGCTCATTTTACAGATGAGGAAACTCAGGAAAACCCTAAAGTGATTTACTAAAGACCACACAGCTAGGGTCTAAGGCCAGATTTGAACTCAAAGACATTAGTCTTCCTTACTCCAGGCCAGACAGTCTATCCACTGCACCACCTAACTGCCCCCTTGCTCAACTATATATAATTGTTATAGGAACAGACTTCTACTTGGGAGAAGAGGCGGTGGGGAATTGGTTAGAGGATAAAGAAAGATATTTAAAAAAAGGAAAATATTTTAAAAGTTAAAAACAATATTTGACCTAGAACTTTTGAAAAATGCCTATTTTCTGAAAACATGATTTTGCTTCTATAGAGATAAATTAATAAAATTATAGAAATCCCTAATTAATATGAATATAGAGTTATTTTAAGTATAAAATATTGGATTAATTGATGTCAATGCTAAATTTATAAGAAATAGTTTTTCAAATTAAACTAAAATTATTAAATCATAGTGCTTTATGAAACACCCATACATTTTGAACTCTTCATTACAAAGTTTCTTGTAGAAGGATAACTGAGTTTCACTTGCCGTTATGGTTTTATAAATATGTATAATAGCAGGCAAAGATGTAGATTCTCAAAGAACCATGAACAAATGAGTCATTATAGCCCATCTAACAAATAAAAGGACTCTGTTTGTACTTACATCCTTGATAAAGGTGATTTATTACTGTTAATGCATCTTAAAAGCTTTTATCCTTAAAAGTCAAGGTCCTTATTAATGAACTGAATAATCCTCTGCGAAAGTTTTCAGATTGGTCAACTTCTGAGATTCGATGACATAGAAGCATGAATTGTAAAGCAACATTGAAGGTTATCTGTCCTACCACTTAATTTTGCTGGGGTTTAAAGCCGGAAGCTGAGACTAAAAGAGGTTAACATGCTTTGAATGAGATTACATAACTTGCATTTGTGAGATGAAGCAGGAAATTCATGTCTTCCTCAAACTGATTCAATGTTATTTTAGACCCTGTGCCTATGGTTCTCCTAATTCTGCTTTCTTTCCTTTATATCAGTTCATGCATGCTTTACTATGCTTCTCTAAAGTCCTTATGTTCATCACACAACCATTTTCTCTCAGCACAATAATATTCCATTTTATTCATATATTTCAATGTCTTCAATCTTCTCCTGTTCATGAGTGTGTATTCTCCATTTTTATTTTGTACCACAAAAAAAGGGCTGCTGTGAGAATTTTGGTATTTTGAGAATATTTTTCCCTGTCTTTGACTTCTTTGGCGTAAATTAACATAAGCTATTGCTCAAACCTGAGTTTTGAATTCAGATCCTTAGAAATCTGTTAGTTGTGCCAAAAGATTATATTTCCTACACAAAAATGTACATGAAGTTGGAAAGATAATAATGTGACCTTTTATAACTCAAACATGGAATAAAGGAAATTTTTATTTCTCATACATAAGGATGCATGTACTTTGAAGGATGTAAGCCCAGTGCTTTTTCAGTCATGTCTTACTCTTCATTTACTTCATTGGGGTTTCGAGGGTTTTCTTGATAAAAGTAATTGGAATGGTTTGTCGTTTTCTTTTCTAGTTCATTTTACAGATGAGAAAATTGAGTTAAGTAACTTGCGCAGGGTCATATAACTAATGAGCACCTGGGGCCTGATTTGAACTCAGGAAGGTAAGTCTTCCTGATTCTAAGCCCAGGGCTCTATCTACTGTACCACCTTGCTGTCCCACTTAAACATTCAATTTCAAGTACTCAAATTGACTCAGTCAGCTGATAGCATTATCTGATAATGGTATGTCTTCCAAGTTACTCCCAAGTGTATCACTGAGAAAGGTGCATATGGAAGAATGAAAAAATAAAAAGAAATCAATATGTCCTTAATGATTAGTACACCACAGGATCATAAGTGTAAAGCATGATGTTGTAATAGGAATGCTGGACTGGAAATTACAGCTTCCGGTTTTCAATTTTTAATTCCAGCTTTAACATTTTCTTCTTGGACAATTTCTGTGAACCTCTCCAGGCTTCTAAAAATACTTAGGCTACTTGATATCTAATGACCTTTATTTAGTATAGATATGTTTGCTTGTTGTCTCTCCCATTAGATTACTCTGTCTTCTTGAGGTTAAGGGCTGTATTTTGCCTCTTTTTGTATCCCCCAAAGTGTCTGGCATTTAGTAGGCATTTAATAAGTGTTTATTGATTGACTGGGTTTATTGATAGGTAGTATGACATACACATACACTGAGCCAAACTTAGAATAAGGAAGACTTGAGTTCAAATGCTGCCTCTGACCCATATGGTACATGTGATGATGGTGATTCTTTAAGACTATAAATTGCAGAACCATGCTGATTTTAATTAATAGAGAAAGTTCCTTTTGCCAACGTTATCACAGGTCAGGGCCAAAGGAAAAAAAAGTTAAAATGCAATCTTAGGTAAATATGAGAAAGTCAGCGTCTTGTATACACTGACAGAGGACTGGAAATAGAAAGAACTGAGTTCAAGTTCCATCTTTGACACATACTAGCTTTGTGACGTGTTTAAGTCACTGTTTCCCCTTGGTACCTTGGCCTGTTTAAGATGAGTTACACAGGATTAGCATCTAAGACAAGGTCTGGAAAGTAACAACAAAAAATAGATATGGGCTTTTATTAAAACTGCATAATTCCTCCATTTTGCCTTGAAAAATGAAAGGTAATAATGAAAAAGATGACAGATTTTATCTCAAGAAGTTGGTGGGACAACAAAGATATTGCAAGGTTGGTGGGTGAAAAGGTAAATGAGACAGATAGCACTATTAGCCTCTTACCGGAAAGAGATAGAAGACAGGATTTATTCTGAAGGGATTTACTCAGTTACATTTTCTGTCTCCCTTCTCCCTTCACCTTCCCAATAAATATATTTTAAAGATAAAGTAGTTCAGATGTGTTTGGGCCTTTATTTATCAATGCACCCAACTTTTTAAAAAAAATGATTTTCTAAGAGTTTGCTATAGTGAAGAGGGCAGTAGACTCAGGGGCAGCAAGACAGGTTTAAATCCTGCCTCTTGAAATTGCCAGTTGTTTTTCTATAGGCAAATCCCTGAAGTTCCCTGGGCCTTGCACAACTCTCCTATAGTCAATCTTGTTTATTAAACACTAGAGTAAAAATTCTGTTGAATCTTTTTTTTTTAATTTGCTTTTCTCCTTTTGATGTTAGATATTGCTTTATTTGGTAGGTTGTACATTGAAATGTGTATTGGTGAAAGGAAGAATTTCCTATACTGAAATTTCTACTTGAACAAAATGGAATCATAGATCCTTCATATGTGTGTGTATTTTATATGACTTACATATATATGATTTATTTTACATATATGTATATATAAATATGATTTGTTTTACTTTAACAATTATATTACAAAATATTATCAGCTTTAGTAAAAATTGAACTTGCCTATAACGCTACACTTCTGAAAAGTAGTTACAGCTTACCATTGCACTAATAAATAATATCTATAATAGAATAGACTCAGGGAAAACATGACCATAAAGAAGTATGTATTTTTCTTTTATTTCACAGCTACCCTTTTTTCATGACTGGTGATATCTGGAATGTGGTAAAATAGCAATTGAAAAATAGCAAGAAAGAATTACATTATTACAAATGCCAGAGCATTTGTTAATAAAACATTTTATTTCATTCTATTTGAAATTATGTTATTACTTATTAAAACCAATACTAAAGGCTTCTATTTGGGGCACATTTCTTAGCTATTGTTCATATTTATTAAATATGGCCACTTCAATAAAAAGAACCATTATAATGATTTGATCATCATTAGGAGTTAAATATGTGAAAGCTAGTGATGTGTACCATTGACAGATCTCATTATTTTCTGGTAACTAAAAGCATCATACTTAGTGCTACCAAAAACACACATAGAATAAAAAAACCCCTCAAGATAAGGACAATTTAAATGTAGAAAATTACTAATGCCAAATCTGTATGCATATCTCTTTTTATGAAAATGTAGGCTATAAGTTAGAGAGTTTCATGTCACTCCCCCGATCAAGACCTTTCCATGTCTCCCTATTAACTGTAGGATGAATTATAAGTTCCTTGGTTTGGCATTAATAAAATGCTCATGATATGTTTCCAGCCTAATCTTAGATTTAAATGGACCACTCTACATAAAGCAATTTTTGTGCAATGCAGATTCTCCTGGGAATGTGGGGAAAGGAAGGAGGAAAGCAAGGAGGTAGGGAGTGGGACTCATGCCAGTGGAGGGATGGGGCCCACATACCCTTCAAGGACAAGTGTTAGGGCTGGGGTCAGACAGGCTTGAGACTAGATTTGGGGCCAGCTACATGGGGGCCTGGCCAGGAGCAGAGAAAAAGACACAGACAGGAAAGGACCAGGGAGGCTCAGGGGTGGGGACAGACAGGGTACCCGAGGGTAGACTGAGGGAAGACAGAAGCATGAGGCAGATCCTCAGGCAGGGTGGACTCAGAGGGGGAACATGTTCTCTCCAGGCACCAGAGGTCTCAAGCCAAGTCTCATTCTGTAGTTATAGTGGTCTTTCAACATGTGGGTTCTTCTGCTTTTACTTGAAGGTTTTTTATTTGCTTGTTGTTTTTTTTTTCTGGGGGAGGTTGGAGTGGGAGGTGGAGTAATAACCTCTCAGTAGAAGGAAGAATGGCCTATACCTGCTTGATGCTTGTATAGCTCCTACTTACCATATCATAAACCACCAAAAGCAGCAGCAGTCCTGAGCAGTACCCAAGATCTTGACTACAGCAATAGTATGTGTGTGAAAGTTCTAATAATCTCTCATCTCAGATTTTACTGAATGATTTTTACAGACTTTATAATTACTTTCTATTGAATCTTGCCAAAGGGGTCCACTTAAACAAACCCAAAGACTCACTTTTCATTACTGAGTTTCCCTGACCCAAGAAACCAAAACTGAAACACTGTTTCCCCTACTGTCTTGTGGCCACTGAACTAACCTGTGATCTATTATGGGTCAACCTACCTATCACCCTTGATACTGGCACCATATTATGGTTCCAACCCTATTATCTTCTTTTATTTCTTTCTACTCTTAGCCTTATAAAGGCCAGACAGAGTATGTTTTCTGGAGATTATTTAATTGAAGTTAGGGGTTATAGGGGGTAATACAGAAGGACAGAGTGGGCATGAACCCACTGGAACATAGAATAGAGAAGGAATCACAAAGGCAAGGTGGAATAAAGTACAGCTCAAAAAGATTTATTATTGAAAATAAATGACCTGGTTATGTAAGATGAGAAAAAGCTAACCAAATAATACTCTTTGTGAGTCATTGATTTTCATGTGATGCCAAGAGAATTTTCAGAAAGCCCCAGCACTTTAGATGGACTCCATCTGATAAAACTTTGAGAGGACAAGAGAGGCAGGAATGGGTGAATTACAAATCTACATGAAAGGACAGAATTGCACTTTGATCTATTGCAGAGCATCTTAACCTTGAGTCTATGAACTTGTTCTTTTAATATGTTGATAACCATATTGATAACTATAATGTTTGATAACTAAACCAACTATAATTGATTTCTTTTATAATCCTGTAGACCTTATTTTTTAAGGTACTTAAAAATGTGATTTTGAGAAGGGTCCATAGGTTTCGCCAGATTGCCATGGTTGTCTATGACACAAAGTAATGTAAAAATCACTGGAATATTGTACTATTGAAGTATTTGCAAGGAATGAGAATATAATCCAAAAGGAATAGTCATATAACTTAATTAGAAGTTTTATAAGCATATCTTATCCAGTTCAATGAAAAGAGACAACTAAACTTTCTAACTTAATACTTTACAAAAATGTTGGAGACCTAGCATGGGTCACATCCCTCATAGGGCTGAAAACACCAGGTAATGCAGTCTCTTCCTCTCTAATGACACTAGACAAAAATGGAGGTTCTCTTCACAGAACACTATGGTAGTGATATGAGGAAGGAACTTATGCATCAAAGCTTCTTAAGGAATTCATTGGACCTTTTCTCCCCCCAAATCAGGCTTGCCCAGACTTTCAAATGTAGACTTTTTCACTGAAGTCACACAAAAGTTTTATGTTTGCAAAGCCACAAGTAAAAGAAATTCTATGACCCCACAGAGACTATGGCTAGGGTCTTTAGATGGAGGTGATGAGAAATTGCATCTGCCAAGAACTGCAGACAGAGAAATTCCACTTAACTGCCTCCCAGCAGTGTACCTTGGGAGAAGGCAAAGAAAGCTATTGGGTTAGCCTAACTTTCTCTCCTCTTGTTTAAATGCCCTGTGGCCATTGAGTTTGCTTGAATGGCACCTGCAATCATGTTTTTCATTACCCACTGTTGTGTCTGGAGGAGAATTCACTGAGACAAAAGATGATCCAAGGGAGGAAGAAGGAACTAGATGTATTTGATTTTTCTAAAAGAAAAAAAAAAGAAAAGAAAAGAATTGAACTCATGGTACACCCAAATGGAACATGAGTCCTTAGTTTCAGGTAATGAAGAAATGTTTGTCAAGCACTCTAACTGCCTAATCCAAAAACATTTTGCTCCACATTAATAATTTCAGTAATTTATGTTCTTTAAGGGAATCAAGAGAAAGATAACTATGATTTAAAAAAAAGTTACATCCCTACCATTAGAATATAAACCTTTTGGGGAAGTGGCTGATTTTGTCTTTATACTTCCAGTGGTTAAGAACTTTGGAATCAACTGTTTGACATGGAAGACCCTATTTCAGGGCAGTCCCCCAAGGTGTTCCCACATCACAGAAGGTGCTGTGCCCTGTGAGCAAAGCACAATTGAAGGAACTGAAAAGAAATGCAAAATGTGCAAATTTCGAGAATCCACCCCAAATGTTCACATGAACTATTTGTGTTCAACCTGTGGTAGAATATTCTGATCATACTGGTATGATCAGCTACAGCCAGTTACTTAGTTCTAACATGGTAACGTCATTTCAGTCCTCATCAAAGTCAGACAACAACTTACCCATCTCCTGTGTGTAGCACAGTGAGGCCCACCTCATGCAAATGTTCTCAGAACTGATTCAAGTTAATCTTAACCCAATGAGTCATGAAATGGAATGCTGGGCCTACAGTCTTGAAGACCTGCTTTAAAAATCTGACCTCACACACTTACTAGCTATGCGACCCTAGACAAGGCATTTAACCTCCATTTACTTCAATTTCCTCAACTGTAAAATGGTGATTATAATAGTACCTATTTCCTAGGGTTTTTGTAAGGAGCAAATGAGATATTTTCAAAGTATTTATCCCAGTAATCACTTAAAATGCTTGTTCCCTTGCCTCTATTGCTTGCTTATTTCTACTGAAAAGGATTCCTGGGTTTGTAGAAAAGGCACGCCATGGAGAAAATCTAACCCAAAAACTCATTCACCCATGAGGAAATGTCCCAAGAGAGTCAGAAAGCTTCCTAAGTCATTCATTATTGAGACAGTTATTTTCTCTGAATAGTTTTAAAAAATGGCAAATTACCACACAGCCCTCTCAGAACTATTTTTTATAAGCTGCTTGGGAAAAATGATTCAGAATACTTGAGGTTCATGTGATATCATAAGACATCTCTCTGCATGCAAATTGACATTTTTTTTCTTTAATTTCAGCTACAAATAAAATAGCCCTGAACCAGGGAAAGATATCTTATTCCTGGTCATTGTTAGTTACTGGTATGCCCTGAATAATATCCATCTAGCACCTCTCCCAGGAAAATGCATTACAGGTATCTAACTGCCTCTCACAACACTCCTGTGGAAAGATACAGACAATCTACTCTTTGTAGGCTGAGATGGTGGCATATTAAGTTACTAGCCCAAGGACACAGAAGTGAATTAGTAGCAAATATAACAGTAAGAATCATCCTCTCTGTATCCATATAGCTCTACAGTTTTTCATAAATAGACTCAACTTCTAGTCAAGTGATATAGTTTGGAAGATGCTGATCATCTCAGAGGCTGGTTTGTGTTTCTTGAAAGGAAAGGGTCCAAAGTTACCTTGGTCAGAACCAGATCCAATCAAGAAGTACTGAGTCATAAATATTCATAGCGTCATAGCTATAGAACTGGAAAGAATTTTGAAGACTCAAGCATTTTGTGTTCTTGTATTTGGCATTTTTATGCTAATGTATAGCTGGAATCTATAATTTTTATTTGATTTTTTCAAATTAATGAAGAAAATATATTCATTAAAGTCTTCATTCACTTAGTAAACATGTACTGAACACTTGCTATGTGAGTTACCATGTCTGGTAGAATATAAACACCTTGAGACAGAACACCTTAAGGTCTGGAGGGGAACTTCCCAGCCAGTGAGCACAGTCACCTCATTTTACAAATGACCAAACTAAAGCTGAGGAGTTTAATGCCCAGTATGTGTCTGACATGGAATTTGAACTCAAGTTTTCCTGATTCTGAGCTTAGCACTCATCTATTTTACCATCTAGCTACCTTCTATTGATATATATGTATATATGTATATATTTAATGTATATATATATTTTTATATATAGTATCATATATGTATATATATATTATGCATACATATACATAAACAGATAGGTGGATAGATATAGATAGATAGGGTTTTTTTTTTGTTTTTTGCACAATAGATCATATATATTTAATGAGATGCCAAGGACTAGCATACCCCTCCCTGAGTTCTTGAGGATTATTGACTCCCACCTCTTCATTTTGCAAACAAGGAAATTGAGACCCAGAAAAATGAAATGTATTGCCCTGGGTCAGAAAGCAACTGTCTTATGTAGGACCTGACAGTAGCAGCTTTTTTTATTCATTTTTTGGGGAAACAAATGACACAGTGTATGTCCTCAAGGATCATATATTGTCTTATTTCTTTCAGCAGTAAATTCATGCTCTGATTTGCCTTTACTGAATAGCTTTACCAAATATATTTCCTATAAAAATCTTCTTGCACAGTTTTATGAAGCATATTTTTCTAAATGTTGCTTCTCAGTCTAAATGTATTGCAGCATAATCTCCACCAGTTACTGCACCCCATCCAACCACCTTTTGGATCTCTTGTCTACAAGTCACTCTAAGGAAGAACTTAATATAGAAATCTATCAGGGAATTTAATAAAAGTACCAATAAGTTATTTTTGTATGAAGAGTAACAGTTTGTAGTCTTTATAACACAGATTATATTTTATCCAGAAAATACGAATAGACAATACAGACGTCTTCATCTGAATAATAAACATGACAAATGACAGTGGGTAAACATACATTTTTTCTTGTTGGAGATCACAGGGACACAATCTCTAACAGGATGGACAGCTCACAGTGCTGATAATACATATATTCCCAGCATCATAGATTTAGAGTAGAAGGGACCTGAAAAGTCATGAAGTTCAATCCTTTAGTTTAAAGACTAGGATATTGACAACCGACATATTGAAGCAAATTTTCCAAGGTCAGCATCTGGTAAGAGTCTGAAGTAAGAGCTGAGCAAAGGTCTTCCTGACTCAGGGTCCAGTGCTCTATTCACTACCTTAGATAACAGAGTATAAAGTAGCACTACTAAGAGATTTCATTTATTTTGCATGACTAAGTCAAGAAGGCTGGAGAATTGATCTGAAGGGTGGGAAGGTGACCACTTTTGCCAATAAGCCAGATCAGATAACCAATCCTCTTTGCCCAGAAGGCTACTTGGAGTTAAACTCTAAGGTAGACCTGAGCTGTATTTCAGAACTAATGTTACTGAACCTACCCACTCACCTATGTGGTTGTCAAGGGGGAGAACAAGACAGTCAAGGAACAACTCTTCTCTGGCAGAGCAGAACTCCCTGGGGGATGGTGGTGGGAGATAGTTGGGATAATGTACAGAAAGTTCTTAGTGAATGTTCTTTGTCTCCGTGTCTCTGTCTGTCTCTCTCCCACTTTCCCCCCTCTCTCTGTATTTCTGCCTCTCTCTGTGAATCTCTCTGTCTCTCTGTCTCTCTGTCTCTCTGTCTCTCTCTCTCTCTCTTTCTCTCTCTGTCTTTAGCTCTCTCTCTGTCTGTTTCTCTCTCTCTGTCTCCTTTACTTTTTCTCTCTCTCCCCCCCACCCCAGCATCAGTTGCATCATGGTTTTCTCCAAAGAGCTGTGTCTGTGATCCTGCCTTGTTTTATATGTTCTTGGGGTCAGTTCCACATCATGACCAGTATGATAAACTACTAGAGGCCTAATCATGGCAAATGACAAAGGAATTGGAAAGTCATGAGTGACTGGTAATGCCTTTGAACGTTGCTTCTATTCTCTTAGGAAAATACGTGTCAGTTATAAGATCTTGGTATTCAGAATGCAAAAAACCCTGATATATTGTTCTTTGAGCATCTGTGGAACAATTTCCTCAAAAGAAACCTGAGAGGAAGGTGGTACAAGTAATATTATCTCCATTCTACAGATAAGGAAACTGAGGTTCACATAGTTTTGATGGTTTGACCAAGGTTAAGCAGATAAGAAGTGTTGGAGTCAGGGAATATCTTTTAGAGATTTTAATAGAAGATTTATCATCAATTTTATAAGACCGTATTTAATGTAAAGTTCTTCTCAAAATAACAAATCACCCTCTAAAGAAGGAAAAGATGACACCTACATCAAAGAATTTTCTCTATGTGTTTACCCATTCACAGGAATAAAATATCCATATTTGCATAGGGGTTCAAAAACTAGTGGCTTTGATGCCAGTCACACTTACTCATGAATGGCAATAACCTAGAACAAAGAAATAGATGTTTAAGGTGAAACACTGTCAGTGAGGTCCCTACTTCTCCTCTTTGTTCTTGCCATCCCTCCTTCCCCCATCAATTTGCTTTGTTGAAGTAGAGGAGCAAAGCAAGTTTAGTAGCTCTACCTCTACATAGCTTCTATGACTGTTTCTTTGGCTAAGGGAATCATTACATTGACTGAAAGGTCAGAAGATCCTCATAAGGAGTTAAAGGACTATAAAAATTGTAAGAAATCTTTAACTTCAAATCAAAGAGAAACTTGAGGCTAAAATGATAGCAGTGCTATGGGAGAAAGGAAACTGAAAAGACAGATTATTTTGATGGGTATCTCTTTGGGAGGCTGACTTCTCTGTGTTCAAAAAGAACTTTTTGTCTACAGACTAGGACTTTGGGAGCCTATAAGTTTACCTCTCCCTATTGAAAGAAAACCACTTTTGACTGGTCCAATGACTACATCGTACCTTTCTAAAAGAGACAAAGCTTGGCCTCTGTAATCTAAAAGAGAGAAGAAATGGCCTTTTCTTCCTTTTATGGGGGAGACTCCACACCAGGAAAAGGCAGCAGAGACATAAGGGAAACATTCCATATAGGATATTCCATTATTCCATTTTCCAGTAAGCACTAGTGAAGATGCCATACCCAATGGAGAACAACAGTTTTGGAACAGCTGGTAAGAATAAGCCTGTAAGGGAACAGGGGCAACAGAGAGGCAGGTTACCATTACCAAAAGTCATAGCAATCCCTGCAGCTGTGGTGGTACTTACGTATGTGGGGCCCCTCATAAAAAATGACCCGGTTCAAGTTTTACTTGTTAATGAACCCATACTAATGTGTATACTTTTTCAACTCAACCAAAAGACACCTGAGCTTCAAATGTCATCCTTCACTGATACATGTCTTTTCCAAAAGAGAAGTAGGTTCTGCCATCTCTATTTCAGATTAAATCTCAGACTAAGCTTTAGCTCTTTTAGAAAGGAATGGGGGAGCACTCCCTTGATTGGATAGGAGAAATTTTGTCTTCATAAGTAGAAAGAGTTCTGTAAACCCCCAGACTCTTAGCCTCTAAGAGCCAAGTTGTTTTGGAACTCAGCAAAGGAGCATTTGCAGATTTTGAATTCCTTTCATTCCCTAAGCCTGAAGTCAACTAAGTGTTACAGCATCCTTGCAGCTTCCATTAAATTCCTTATAGGGATTAATTTAACCTACAGACTCATTTCATGGAGTTTCCCTTGCCCCCAATTACATAGGTAGTATGTGGAACCTTAACTACAAAGCCAATAACTCTTAAGATCTTCCCTTCCCTAAAATACTAGGCAAAATGTCCAGTGATTTTTCATATCTCATTATTCATCCTGGTGTTTTGTAGGGCAAAATAAAAGAAGAGATCCCTGCAGCTGTGGAGAAGCCCTCTGTTGCATATCTATCCTTGCCTTCCTCCCAAATAGAGACAAGTGCCATAATGCCCTTAGAAAATCTACTATTAGGGATCACCTAGGTTAAAAAACCCTTCTTCTGACATTTTCTCATATCAGAAGATTATTATCATCTTTCATTTAAGTGATATTAAATGGCACAGCTTGTTGCACAATGCCATATCCATCTGCTGTTTTCTCTCTGATATTTTCACTTCAAAATGGAAGGTAAGGACTTTGGAGTCATGTGAATCATGTCCATTTTCTCAATACTTTAGCTTCATATTCTCATTTCTGGAGACCACAATAAAGTCAAGAAAATGGTAATCTAGATCTTTACAATGTCCCCTTTCTTTAACATTTTCTCCAAGTCCCCACCTGTTCCAGCTTTTTTGCGCTGTGAATTTCGCTGTACTGCTGCCTCCAGTGGGCTGCCAGGTGTCACCATAGTGCACAGAGTATGAAGCCTGGAGTCAGCAAGACTCATCTTCCTGAGTTCAAATCTGACCTCAGACACTTCCTAATGGTGTGACCCAAGGCAAATCACTTAACCCTGCTTATCTTAGTTTCCTCATCTGTTAAATGAGCTGGAGAAGAAAATGGCAGACCACTCCCAGATCTTTGCTGAGAAACTCCAAAATGGGGTCACGAAGAATCAGACATTATTGAAAAAAGTGGCCTCCATCAGTCCACCATGGACATTTCACAAAAGAATCAGACAGAACAGCAATATGTCAAGTAGTAGGCCTGGAATTACTAGTGTGTTTACCTCATAGAAGGAGAAACATGGAATATGACTTGAGACATCTAAGAGAAAGCACGAGGAAGACTGAAAGAAAGAGGTCAGAGCAAACAAAGCATGTTTTCTAAGTTTTCAATTTTTCTTTTTTTTGGGGGGGGTGGAGGAGGGTGGAGAATGGCCCCATAAAAGAAGAGAATTAATTTAAAAAAGCTTGTGAGAACAGTTGAATATGCCTTTACTGAATTTTACTTGGCCTCCAACTCTAAATAGATAGACAAATCAGGACCAAAATCTCCAAGAGAATCAGGTAATTTGAAACAGTACATAAATTCATCCAGTCCATTCGAAATGACCACAAATCTTTCAGATCATTTATTTCAAGGTAAATTTATGAACATCTTGTAGTCGACTCAGTTTCTGATCTATCTGTCTGTCTGTCTATCTGTCTATCTAATTATTCATCTACCTAGAATAGATGAAAGACAGATTTGAAATATATATTTCCAAAATATTACCGATCTATAAGATAAACATTTTAAAAAGGGGAAGCATGGGAGGATATTCCTTAAAAAATGGAAGGAATATAAATGAGAAGAAGTAGCTGTGTAACGCCTGTTCCAAGGCTCATTGGCTTGGAACTCTCTCATTTTTGGTGAAGACGAAGGCCCAGCCCTAAGTAAAGAGTGGGGTGGAGGTAATAAGAGACTAAAGAGTTCCAACCTTCAGAGCTCTCCATAAGAGAGTCATCTTCCAGCAAGCATCTAATCAGCTTCCAGCTTTGAGGAAAAAAAGGAAGAGGCAAACCTCACTTCAGACTGCTGAAAGAAAAGACCCTGGGAAGATGTGAAAGGAGCAGGAAGTTTCCATTATATTTGTGTATCCCACTTGCTAGTCTTGAAGCTTTGGGAAGTTTCTCCTAGGGTGAGTTCCAGGACCTTCTCTATTGGTTGAGCTGAATTACTTTGCTCCCAATGGAAGAGCTCTCTCCTTTTGTATTTTGTGGTATATGTTCTCCTATGTATATATTTTCTAATTTCTGTTTTGCTATGATTTGTATAAATGAGTTTCTTTGCTAACGCTATGTGTTTTCATTTGTGGGACTGATATTTGGTGGGAAAGGGATTAAGCTTTGGACATAGATCTTGGGGTCCCTTTCCCCCCAAAATGACAGTAATCAAAAGTTACATGGAATGGGACGATCTTCCCTAGATGAACAATATTTAAGGAAGCAGATAAATATCCTTCTAGCCCAGTACTCATCTCTCTCTGAGGAGAACAGAATGACTTCTGATCCCAATATCGTGATTCCCCTCCTAGAAGGCATGATAGTTTCTCTTAAAGAATGGGAGGAGTGGGAGAAGAGACTAGAAATGTCTATTGTACCTCCTTTTGAACCACACACAAGGATAGACCCTGCAACAGTTGGGCCTTCCTATATGTGGTGCCCCCACTTCCTCATACTACTATGTACTGAAAAGGCCAGCAATATGTAGGCCATCAAGGAATAGTTACAAGTAAAAGAGATAAATATGCTTTTATCTTCAAATAGAAGAAAACAGCAATTGTTATTTGCACAAACATAAGAGAATATTTTTTGAAAATTAAATTCCTTCTTAAGATAATACTCTTTCAGCTTGTACAGTCAATTAAATAATCTCTGTTCATAATTGATGATGACTAGAGTTTGGGTAAAATGGTCATTGGAAAATATTTATAATGAAATGCTTCTTGCCAGTATCCATACAAGAAAACACAAATGGTCTCCCGATTGTTATTTTACAGCAGAATGTTTTTCTACTTTGAACACCTGAATAAAATAACTGCATTCCAAATGTAGGGAGAAAAAAGAGGGAGATTAATATTTTCCTTTCCTATCATTTTTCCTCTAAGTCATCCATGGTTTTCTAAGTAATATGATCATTCCCTTTTGTGATGCATATTGTAACTCATGCATGCCGGCTCATCCTATGTAACTCTCATTTATGTCCTCTTGGAAATTCACACAGGGGATAAGCCCAACATGGTGAGTTTTCTTTTATTTAAATTTAGAGAAATTTAATATTTTTGATGGAATTTTACTTGTTTTCTTATAGAGAACTCCTTTACCCAAATGCCAGAACCAAACCAAACCAAAAGACAAATGATTCAGCTTTTCCTCGAGTCTATGACATGTCATAAACTTAAGAAATCTTATATCAAATATTGCTTAAAATTCCATCCTCATATTATTGAAAGATATTTGTTGAACATCCCCTGTCAATCAAATATCTTGCCAACACAAATGTGATTTGGGGTGAAGAAAAGAACACTGACAAACATATCCTCACAGAAACACAGTCTTGGTAAAAATTTAGACATGACTAATGAGTGAGCTAGCTAGCCTCTGGCGTGTGACAGTCCGATAATTGAGTCCCTGAAAGGTAATGAATGTGAAATGACTCCAGAAGAGGGATTTTAGGGGGAAAAGGAAAGAAAAGAAAACAAGTAACTCTCTATAATTTAGTTCTCCAATATTCCAGAAATGGTGTAGACCTGGATAAGTGGTAGAAGAAGGTCAGAAGGTTGAATCAAATGAGATGGGTATTGAAAATACAAGGTTTTCAACAAGAGGGAAAAAAAGAAAAGAAACGTATATCATTAGGGAAAGGGAGGGGGGAAACATGAATGATTAATGAGATTTTTTTTTTCAAAGGACCTCTTTCTCTTTAATTTTTAAATCACCGTGGATTTTGAAAACATTCTAGTCATATTAATTGTAAGTCTACCTGGTATTTTGAGTGCATCAGCATTCCCAAAAGTGTCTTTTCTTTGAAACTCATGTCATGCTTGGAAAAGAATCAGAGATTCAGTGGACTCTAAGTCTAACAAAGTCAAGTATAATTTGAAACTATGACCTTGTAAAATTATAAATTCAGAAATCAACACATCTAACTTACTATGTGTTCAGTCTCTCTCTTTCTTTCTGTCTGTCTCTCTTTCCTTCCCTTTCCCTCCTCCCTCCTTCTCTTCAGACCCCTTCTCTCCAACAAAGACCATACCCAAATGACTAAATTCCATCATTTTGCTATTGTAACTATTTATATGACAATTGCTTGATGTTAAATTCAAACAAACAAAACTTATGGTACCATGGTCAAAATAGAACCATATCTATTTGGTGCTTTTAATTTAACTTCAGCCTTTATTTTGTGGTACAGATTGACCTGCCTGGAGGTATGCGCCCATCCCAGCAAGTATCCTGAGAGAACTGCTTATCTGTAGGGAATGGTTCCTCATAGTAGTGCCTCATGTAAAGGTAATAGACCATATCACAAAAATACATATTTGTAGACTTTGAAAATTGACAGATATGCAAATTTTTGCAGTATTTAGATAGAAAGTTTTAAAAATGAGTATTTTGACCCAGGCCATCTGGGTAAATCTTGTAAATGTGTACATAGATCATTTTTAAAATGCATATTTTGCATTTGTGATGATAGGTAGAAACATTTCCAACAGGAAAAGTCTTCGCAAGTACACAGTCTGCTTCCCTTAAGCATTAGCAGCTTAATTTGCATTTAAGTTGCTTATGTGCAGTCTTGAGTATGAGCTCCTAAAACCTACAAAACATTGATGGATTGAAATTGGAAATAGCTTGAAAGAGATCATTGAGAGCTGCCATTCTCTTGCTATGTGGTTCTTCCAAATGTTTGAGCTCATGCCTGAGTCTCTCTCTAGCTCTGATGAAAAGAAGCAATAACTTCCAGATAACACACTATCCCCTCAATGACAAAGGTAGAGGGTGTGCTCCTCAAGAAATGATTACTTTTCCTTCAAATTAATCAAAGACAAAGCCGTAATGAAAATGAGTTGACTAGAGCTTTGGCAAAGGGTACTTAATGTACAGGGAGCTGAAAACACTTGTAGTCTTCCATCATGGTAGAAAACAATAGCTCTTAGCCCTTAGCAAAAATAATTAGTTGAAATGGGAAGTTACCAAATGAATGATTAGAATGAGCTCCTACCCATCCTGCTAACCTTCCCAACAATGACTCTGTGCTTCCGACTGTGGTCTTTGTCTTTCTCCTGTACAGCAATTATCTTCCCCAAATAAGGATGTAAGTGGAAATTTTACCCGAGACAACAAATGTTCCTAGTCTGAGTGCTTACTAAAACCAACTTCTGAAAGTTAATGTATTAAAACAGCATCAGCAACACTTTGTCTTCTGTGTCCTGCTCTGGACAGAGTTTAGTTTCCATTTTTAAGGCTGTCACTTGTGAATTCCACAGACTCCTGCAAAAACGCAACAGCCCTAGAATGAACATTCATCCTACAGTATTGTTAATAGCTGTTTCAAAGCAACTCTTTCCATCACTTTTAAACAAAACTGTCACTTTGCGAAATTAGATTATTAATTTCCACAAGGCATGAATCTCAACCTTTGTGGTATCTCCCCCCTACTATAATCACTAAGAAAAAGCTCATGAATACTTAATGACAAAGCAGACATTTGCATCATATAAATACCTTCCACCTCCTCCTCTGTATGCACTGGCTGTACTACCATCTGGCAAAGGATCCAGTTGACTGACACTGAAGCAATAAATTAATACAGTAAAAGATGCTACCAACAGTTTTAAGCCAATTAAAATGCTCTCTGCATGTTAACACGCTATGTCATGCTCCTGCCAAACAAGCAAGCACCAAAGCATAATGAGCCATCCCTAGTTGAAGGAAAGTTTGTTGGAATAGTGAAGTGGAGTTCCTTGTGGGCTCCCATTGGGTAGCAAAGTCTGATCACTGAGAGAAGTCTGGTGTGGGAGAGAGCTCAACTGGGAATCTCAGGACTGTACCTCAGATCCCAGCTCTGTCAATGTATGCTGTTGTTCAGTTGTTTTTCAGCTATGTTTGACATGACTCCATTTGGAGTTTTCTTGGCAAAGACACTGGAGTGGTTTGCCATTTCCTTCCCCAGCTCATTTTATAGGTGAGAAAACTGAGGCAAACAAGATTAAGTGATTTTCCCAGGATCAGACAGAGAGAAAGTATCTGAGGTCAGATTTAAACTGAGGAAAATGAGTCTTCCTGACTCCAGTCCTAACACACTATCCACTGAGCCACTTAGCTCTCTTTGTAATTGTACACTCGGGTGATACTGAGCAAGTCATTTACTTGCTCTAGATTTCACTTTCCTCATCTATGAAATGAAACTAATGATCAGGATAACTTGTAAGATTCCTTCTAGCTTTAGATATATCATTTTAAGATCAAGAGTCTGCAGAAAGCTAGCATACCTATCACCAGAGAACAGAATAAGTCATTCTTCTTACCTACTCTGTTAATATGAAGATCTTACAATGTAGATCTCCTATCCTAGACTCAAGTTGTAACCTCACATCCCTGAGACACTCGCAATTAGTCTCTGCCCGGGGAGAATTTTCTTCTGATTTTCAAACTGTCCAAAAAGTTTATCTATGCCAGGAAAGGGAAAAAAAATAGGATTTTTCTCTTAAGGAAATAGACATTGAATGTACTTTATCTATCGGTTTATGTATCTATATTTTATATTGTTTAAAAAGTTATTCTTCAGTCATGTTCAATTCTTTGTGATCCCATTTGGGGTTTTCTTGGCAAAGATACTGGAATTTTTTGTCATTTCCTTCTCTAGCTCATTTTCCAGATGAGGAAATGGAGACTAACAGAGTGAAATGACTTGCTCAGGGTCACGTAACTAATAGGTATTTGAGGTCTCATTTCAATTCAGGTTTTCCTGACTTAAGGCCCAGCATTGTATCCACTACATTGCATAGCTGCCCCATTATATTATAAAGCAAACTTCAAAGAAAAGTAATTGATTTAAGTAATTTTAAAAAAAAATGTTTTTTGAATGGATCATTCTTTTGAGAATAAACGTTTATAGAATCTACAGATTTATTCTTGTTTGTGACATGTACTAGCTTGCTGATACTCACCATGTGCCTGTCCATTTTAAGGAGAGCTACATCTTCAATTTTTCAGCATCTGTGCTGTTTAAAGACTGAAACCATATTGTACCAGCAGGGAAATATTGCTATTAAAAAAGATGAGCCTTTGTTTTAGCGAGGAGCTTGAGATCATGAAAAGAACTTGACAGTTTTGTAAAGAATGTTATAATAGTTATAGTTACGTCTGTGGCTGTAGATATAGACTTATATATAGATGTAGATATGTATCAATATAGATACACACAGATAGATACATGTATATAGGTAGAGATTAGATATGTATCAATGTATGTCAGTATGAATATCTGTGTGTATATACATAGAAAAATATAGGAAAAACAAGGGATGATTCAATAAAAAGTCTATATGTTTCACAAGTCAATGAAAGAGTTTCATTTCCTTATGTCTTAGTATACAATAAAAATGTTAACCTCAAAGATTGAAAATTTTGTGCATTGACTTTTGTGGGTATAATTAGTTCCTCAGGATAATAAAAGGAGTTCAAGGATTTTTTTCCTTTACATCAATATTGGCTAACATGACTTTGACTTGAATAATTGAATTGAAGAAACTTATAGGTCATTCACTTTAATGTTACCCCTGGAATGAAGCTACTGAACTACAAAACAAAAAAAAATCATTAAGAATTCCTTTCCCCTTTTTTAATCACAGCAAAAGTGATTGCCAACATGAAGAGCCTCCTTTCTTCTGTATTTTCTTACTTTGGTATTATATATGGTCATTTTAAGTCATTGTGGAAATCTACTTATGGTCTATAAATATCAATGTGTTGACCTTCCATATGCTGAAACTTTTTAGATGATGTGATTTGAAAATAAAATTTGAAGTTACTATGATCAAGCAACTCCTAAAACTACTTTCCCTCTCTAATTAGTCTCTAGAGATGGGATAATATATTTTGATACTGTGCTTTCCTTGGTCGCTGTATTTATTTGCCTTTCTTGTGCTTCTGTTATCTGCTCACTTACAAAGTGAATAATCTGCTTATGTTGTTTTTTAATGTTTCAAATACATCTTTTATGTAATATCCATTTTTTGAGGGGAATGGTTGAACAATGATGTATATTTGATGAATATTATTGTGCTATAAGAAATGATAAGCAGGATGGTCTCAGAAAAACTTGGGAAGGTTTATATCAACTGATGCAAAGTCATGTGATACCGTTATCCACAGTAACAGCAATATTGTCATGATAATCAATTGTGAAATAATTAGCTACTTTGATTAAGACAATGAAAAAAATGAGTGTATTTTTTTAAAATGTATTTGGCAAATGTTTAACAAAATAAATAAAAAATATGTTTTAATAAAAAGAAAACAGTGAAAGGAGAGAAAATTCAGCCACCTATTGTAGAAAGTCTTTTTGAGAAGCTTTTCTACCAAGGGTAGAAAAGATACAGACAAGCCTACACAACTTGCAGTCTGAGAAATGCCAAAGCATTTCGTCAAATAAAAACAATGTTTTCTTCTATATTTTTCAAGGGTACTGAAAATCCTTTGATGTGTCATAAGTGGCCTAAAGGCCATAAGCATCCTGTAGGTTGCAACTTGTGCAGGTCTGATATAGGATAACACTTATCTAATGATCAAGTGAGGGTTTTTGCAAGATGGCTAATATATGGGCATGTTGGTAGGCAGAAGGGAAGAGCCGAGAGGCAAGGAGAGACTAGAAACTAAAGTGATAACTTGCATAGAAAACATTCTGTTGGAGGAGAGAGGATATAATGAGATCACTTTAGCAGGGAGAGGAGTTAGTCTTGGTAAGGATTAAGGTCTCATCATGTCTTACAAGGGTAGAATGTGTATGAATGATAAGAGATGAAGAAGGGAGAAGAAGCTCATGGCGAATGGCCTTACTTTTTTTGTATACGAGTCAAGGTTCTTGACTGAGTGGGTTGGAGCCTCTAGAATTATGAGAGGTTTGAGGAAGAATAAAAAGATTTAGGAAAACCTCTGTGGAGAGCAGGGTAGTGATCTGGTAGGAATGGATTACTTAGCATCACGGAGGGCCCATCTGAGGTAGTATACCTCAGATATGTAGTGAATCCCATGATTTTCTCCACTTTTGTTCAGCAGCACTTGTGCAGGAGTGAAGGCAATGAATGGTGAGAATGATTGAAAGGTAAGGGTTGGCAGGGATTAATCAGCAAAATAATAAGGGACTAAGAACTCAAGAGAGGAGGACAGTCCAGATTAAATGGATTCACCAAGAAGTTGAGATAGGGAAAAGAGGAGAGTAGTTAGTGCAGGAGAGATGGCGTGAGAGAGAATTGAGGGGTCATAGTGCTGACTGAAGAGTATTTCATAAGACAAGGCAAAGAAAGGTGAAAAATCAGTTGGTTGTGGTCTGATAAGGGAATTTGGGAATTATTAAACATGGAGGTGTATTTTTGCACAATCAAGTATATGAACATTTTTCTGTGTAGCTGAGGTAAGGTGGAGGAGTACCCCATGGGACATGAATAGGTGTGGAACTAATTGGTTAGAGTGTTTGATGGGGAGTCAGTTTGTATGTTGAAGTTCCCTAATATGAGGGCAACAATTAGGGAGAAGAAGAAAAATTGTGAGATACATCCCAAATTCATTGACATAAGAAAGGTAGTAATCTGGGGGTTTGGGGGTAGTAGTGACCAAGATTTCAATTGGCTGGTAGATATGCATAGCATATAAACCTCAAAGGAGCAGATGTAATCTGATTAACATCTATAATTACAAAATCATAAATGGTGATCGCCAGTAATAGAATCTTAGCAGTAGAAGGCACCTGTGAGGTCATTTTACCTCACACCTGAACTAGAGTTCCCTTTACAACTTCCTTAAGAAATAATCATATAGCCTCCATTTAAATATCTGAGGATGAAAAGTCATTGTCTGTCAAGACAATTCACTCCACATTTGATTACATCTAACTATAAGAAAAGATTTTTTCTAACCTGTGACTCTGTGACTTTGTTGCATCTAATCTTTTGTATCTTCTTTTGTACTTCTGTGTACAAAGTATTAACAGGTCTAATGCCTTTCTACAAAACTTCCCTTCAAATATTTAAATAAATCTGTCATGATCACACTCTTCTTAACTCTACAATTTGGCTTCTGACCTCATTTTTCAAGTGAAATTCCATTCTCCAAAGTAACCAATTATCTCTTAATTTTCAAATAAATAATGACCTTTTCTCAATTCTCACTTATCCCTTTTGAACTCTCTGTAGCTCCTGGCTCCATCAACCACCAACCACCATCATTTCCTGGATGTTCCTTTCTTCTCTCCAGGTTTTCAGGTAAACCAAATACCTGTATGACCACTCATTCTTGGTTTCTTTTGCTGGATTATAATCCACGTTTCCCATGAAACTCTGTCCTGGATTCTCTTCTCTTCTTACTCTGTATTATTTTGCTTGGTGATCTCATCAGTTTCCATGGATTCATTTATCATCTCTAGTAGATGATTCTCAGATTTATCCAGCCCTAATCTCTGTCCTGAACTCCAGTCTTATCTCCAGTTCTAATTAGGAAATGGGTTGTCTCATAAACATCTTAAATTTGACAAGTCCAAAATGTAACTTATGTCTTTCCCTCCAAATACTTCTCTTTCTAAATTTCAAATTTCTATGGAAAGCACCATTATCCTCCAGGTCACCAAAGCTTGCAACCTAATGTCACCTTTAACTCCTCACTCTCTCATTTCTCTAACCTTATTATCTAATTAATTGCCCAGTCCTGCCAATTCCCCCTTAATGTCATTTCTCATGCTTGCCTCTTTTTTCTCCACTCACTGCCACCATTCTGGTGCGGACCCTTATCACCACAGGTCAGGTGTATTGCAACAGACTTCTGTTTCATCACTGTGCATTGTTTGACTCCTTCCCATCTTCCACTCAGCTGTCAAATTGATCTTCTTAATGGGTCACTCTGATCATCTTACCTCCCATCACCTGCCTCACTTCAGTAAATTTCAGTGGTTCCCTATCACCTCTAGGACCAAATACAGGCCCTAATAATGTTCTCTTCTGCTATATTTTATGCCGTATTCTCTATCACATACTGTGATCCAGGGAAATTGGCGTCCTCAGATAAGACAGTTCATCTCTCATCTCTATGAAGTTTCACTGGTTGTATACAACGTCAATACTTCTCTTCCTTCTGTCTCCTCCTCAGCTATCTGGACTTCCTTCAGGTCCCAGGTAATCTACCTTCTTCTGGAAGCCCATTTCATTGTAGGACATTTTAATTCTTCCATATAATAAATCAAAATCTGTCTTTCCTCTCCCTCTTCATGTATATTAAAATATGTGTGAATAATATGTTTATTACATATGCACACACACCCAAACATATAAAACTTTCTTCTAATTCAAATACTTCCAATACTACAGAATGGTATTTTTAATTTTAATCTTTATTGATATCTTTTTCTATCACTTTCATTATTGAATTTATTACTCTTCCCTCCCCCATCCAATGAGCCATCCTTGGTAAGAAAGCTTTTGAAAGAAAAACAGTTCAACAGAACCATCCAACATATTAACCATGACTGATAGTATATATGAAGAAGAGAAAGGTACACCTCAAATCTCATTAAGGAGCAGCCTTTGTCTCCATAACTGCAGGGCATTCAGTTTTCATATTTTTTTCACACAAGATAAATCTAATATCTCTTACATGTGAGTTCTCTTTATGCAGTTTAAAACAGTCTTTCCATTATCATTAAGTCTTCAGTTTTTTGGTTTAATAACTCCAGTGTTTCATATGGCCTGACTTTTAGGTACTACTTCATTCTGGTTACCTTTCTGGACATTCTAAAGAATGTCACCTCCATCACCTTCTTGCAGACAACTCTGCCCCCAAAACATGAACATATGAGTCTAGATGAGGTCTAAACAAGACAGTAAAGTAGTGTTATAAATTTTCATATCAGGCCATGATGATGCTACTAATGTTCCTAAGATCTTATTGGGCTGCTGACTTGAACATATTGACAACTGATCTAAAAGAGGACTTCTGCTCCTCTCCTCAAATAAGGCAGTCAGACCATATTTGAGGTATTTTGTTCTGTTCTACTTATAGAGAGGCAAATTTTATGAAGAATGAGGAGAGGGCAACCAGTAGAGTGAGGGGTCTTCAGTATATGTTATTAGAGTATCTTCTGAAGGAAGTGGTGAGAATTTACCTGGAGAAGAGGAGACTCTAGATAGGAGTGGGGAGCAGGCGTGGGGAATAATAGCTGTCTTCCAGTGTTTGAAGGGCTCTAGTTTCAAAAAGAATTTAGACTTGCTCATTTTGACTCAAGAGTGCGAAGGTGGAGGCGATAGGCAGTAGTAAGGAGACAAATTTAAGTTTATGCCTATGAGGGGAAACTAAGGATTCAGAATGACTTATAAGGTAAGATATCTACCATACTGGAGATATTCAAATAAAGGCTGAAATCTACTTCTCAAGTATGTTGTAGAAAGTACTCTCTTTTGGGTGTGACTTGGAGTAGATGGATAACAGCAAGGGGCCCTTTTTGGCTTGTAATTCTCTAAATCTTTTCAGCCCTTTAAGTTGAATGACTAGCTGCCTATACATAGTCAGGCAGATGATAAATATTTACTAAGCACCTACCTTCCCGGCACCTTGCTAAGCCCTGGAAGGGCAAAAGGGAATCTGCCTTCAAGGAATTCAGTCTAATGGGGTAAGCCCCACACAAAGTGCTATGTACAGCCAAGACTTTGCCAGGATAAATTGGAAATAACCAAAATGATTTACACTACAATCAAAGGTGATTAGAAAAGACATCCTGTGGGAGGTAGAATTTTTGCTCAGATTTGAAGGAAGTCAGGAAAACCAGAATGGAGAAGAGGAACAGCATTCCAGGCATGGGAATTGCTATTGATAATGGTTAGAGTACAAAGATGACATGTTTTATGTAAAGTACAGCACAGGGGTCAGTGTTCCTGGATAACAAATTACATGGTAGGCATAAAGTATAAGAAGATTGGAATGGTAGGGGATAAAGACTGGAAATATCATAAAGGGCTTTGAACTCTAAATGGAAGGTATTTTATTGATCTTGTATCAATAGAAAACCCCTGGATTTTATTGGGTGCGGGGAGACAGGGTCAGACATGTACTTTAGGAAGATCACTTTGATAGTGGGGTGGAAAGCAGACTGGAACAAAAAATGTAGGAGAACTAAAAAGAGTCCCATTGAATAATCTAGGTATCAGGTGATACATCAGGCCTACATCAGGTTAGGGCAGTATGAATAGAAGAGAAATATTAAGAAGGTAAAATTGACAGGACTTGGCAACAGATTGGATTTGAAAGGGTGAAAGAGAGTAAGGAGTTGTAGTTGATACTGAGTTTGCAAACCTGAGTGACCAGATGGTGGTATCCTCTACTGTAATTTGAAATTAAGGAAGAGAAGTGGGTTTGGGGGAAAAGGATAATGAATTCAGTTTGGGATGTATTGAGTTTAAGATGTTGACATGACATTCAGTTTGAGATATCCAATAGTAGTAGTTGAATTTGAGATTGGAGGTTAAGAAAAAGTGATTTTGAGAATCTTTCAAAGTAGAGATGATAATTGAATTCTGGTTGGGAGCTGGTCAGATGACCAAATGAAATAGTATAGAGAAAGAAGAGAAGAAGGCCTAGAGCAAAACTTTGAGGGCTACCCATTGTTAGTAGTTGTGATATGAATGAATATCCAGTAAAGGGGGCTAAGGAGAAGTTAGGAAAGAGAAAACACAGGATAGATAGTGTTTTAAAATTCTAGAGAGGAGGGTAACAAGGACAAGAAGGTGATCCATAGGGGCAAAGACTGCAGAGAGGTCAGGAAAGATGGGGACTGAGAAAAGGTCATTAGATTTGGCCCTCTGAGAGTAACTGAGCAGCCCAGTTAGTGAGGAGGTCTACCCCAAGCATGTGAAGACGCTCCTAGGCCTAATGGGTGGGTGAGATCAACTTGTTCCAAAAGGTCACTAGATTTGGCCCACCCATCTCCTCCTGAGAGTAACTGAGCAGCCCAATTAGTGAGGAGGTCTACCCCAAGCATGTGAAGACATTGCTTGACGGAATGGGTGGATGACACCAGCTTTCTTCAGTGACCATGAAGGTAGCTGAAGGATGCCACTGTGAGGCACTTAGAGCTTGGTCAGACACTGAAGGTGTCATGGTGTCCCACTGCATCGTGGGACCTCACAAGTTGTCCTGACTTTTTCTTGCCACTAGACTTCATTGGCTCTGGAAGAGAGAGTGAGGCTGATGGCTTTGTGTCACTCTGCCTCACTTAACTCCAATTAAAGTATAAGTCATGACATCACACCGTCTTGCCATCTTCACAAATAACAATTATATGCTATACCATGTGCTGGGGATTTACAAAGAAAAAAAACAAAACAGTCTCAAGTTTAAAATATACTGGGGAAACCAACGTACTAATAATTGTAGATAAGCAAGTATACACAGTACCAGCTGGAAAAAGGAGAGAGAAAGAAGGCACTCAGATGTAAGGTAGAGAGTGGGGAGAGTGGAGCTTTTTCCTACAGAGGGTGGGACTCTAGCAGAGATGTGACGGAAGCCAGGAGCAGTTAGGTAGTGCAGTGGTTAGAGTGCTGGGCCTGGAGTCAGGAAGATTCCTCTTCCTGAATTCAAATCTGACCTCAGATACTTGCTGGTTATGTGACCCTAAGTAAGTCACTTAACCCTGCTTGCCTCAGTTCTCCTCATGTGTAAAATTAGTTGGAGAAGGAAATGGCAAACCACTCCAGTATCTTTGGCAAGATCAACCTAAATGGAGTTACGAAGAATACAATACAAAGGAAAAATAACTGGCCAAGAACTGAAGGAAACCAGGGAAGGCAGAAGTCAGAGACAAGAAGGAAAAGGATTTGAGACATGAATGACAGTCAATGAAAATGTGGAATCTGGAGATGGAGAGCCTACTGTGAAGAACGGTAGCAAGGTCAGTGCCCACTGGATCTAAGAGTACCGGGGGGAGGTAGGACATGGGTAAGTCATAAGAAGGCTGGAAAGAGGAGGTGAGCAGGTTATAAAGGCCTTTTGAAAGCAAACAATTTATATTCTTCTAGTTTCAAAATATTTTAATCATTGCTTCAGTAGGAATTTATGGCATATGTTCTATACGTGAGGTATCCGTTGACTATATTGCTATCCATTTATATTGCAATAGAGTTATTAAAATATTACACAAAAACAAGTTCATTGACCTGACCTCAGGTTAAGAACCCTTATATTAGAGGTTTATGAATACCTCATTTCATTAAAATTTTGAACTTAAACTCTTAGGACTGAATTAGAACTAACCTCCTTTATCTCATGTCTTGGATCATCAAGTGGCATTTTGCTTGTTTCTGTACGTAGTGCCACTCTTGTGTTTCTGGCCACCTGCTACCCCACTTTGCCTGGATGCCCTGGCAACATGTGGAGCTATATTTGCTTCTCACTGCAGCTGACATTGCACACAACTGTTAACTATCCCCTCCCCAGCTTTCCAGTCATGGTCCTGCTGCCCCCACACAGCCAGTCTATATCCATTGCTCTCTGTTGGTTTCTGAAGATCATGCAGGGCTGACCTGGACCTGATTTAACCCCTTGTGTCCTGGCATATTGCCTCGCAGCCCAACACTCTAGGTAGTCCTCCTAGTTTTTGACCCACAGCTTGTCCAGACTGCCCTGCTGGGTTACAGTCCAGCTTAGACTGACTTCCATATTTGCGATCCCCCAGTATCATGCTGACTTTTGATATTGGCCTGCCTGGTACAGCTTCCTCAGCTCCAGCTGCTCATCTAACACCTAGCCTAGCACTTGTTAACAGCCTGTTCTCTTTTTTTTTTTATTTTTGCTCAAAGGCCTCTGCTTAGTCCTTTGTGTTTATCTTATCAGAATCTGCTTACTATTTTATCCCTTGGCTTATTTAAGGCAGATTTGCTTGGTTTCAATTTACTTACATTATTTCTCCTTGTTAATTCAATTACTTGTCACCTACTTTCTGAGTCAAACCTTGTCTTACTCTTACTGTCCTATTTACTTAAAAAATTCATTCATACATAGACCAATGACTATCACCGTGAAGGAAATCTAGCCTGGGAGATAGTCTGTGGTCCAAATATTTGAAATGAGATGTACATTTTCCCAGTTCACTCCACAGAGGTCCTGAAAACTGAGCTCCTACTCTTGTCCCAGATGGTTCTTTTAAATCTCAGAGACTAGCTAATCCTAAATGTTGACAGCTGCTTACCCAAAATTAGTGCTCTTGGCAACCCAAGGTGGTGGGCTAAGATTTCATTTTCCAGAAAGAGTAAAACCCTTTCCTAAAGCTAGGTCATTGGAGTCATTACTATAAGTAGGACAGTCGTTGAGCCTTTGTCCCTGAGCAGACTTTGGAAGAGTCTGAATTTAGAGAACCCTGAGAGCACCATTGCCTTAGGCTGCTCTCTAAAACTAAAAATTATTGAAGACTTGCTAATCTTCATTCACAGCAGGGGCTGTGTACATCAGTAGTTACCTACTCAGATGAAGGTCCTGGAGAAGCAAAAGGAAAAGAATTCTAATAATCCTCTTACTCTCCAGGAGTTTACATTCTACTGGTGGAATAAATCTGGGGAGAATTTCTCAAACATCACTAACCTGGAGGTCATGGTTGTTATCTAGTAATCAGTGCTTCATTAGTAAAATAGTTATCTCTTCTTGAGGTAAATATTTTGAACCATTGCTCTTTGGACTGCCCAAGTGATTTCACTGATCTGGGAACTTCCTTCTGCCACTGCAGACATCCCACGTCATTAATAAACTCACATAGAGTCCAACACAACTGAAAAATAACTAAACAACGGCTCTCAATCCACTATGCCACACTACATTCCACATTACTTAAATACTCAAACAGATCTATGATGCCACCTATTTAGGAGTTATTTTCAGTAATGCAGATAACAATGCTTAATGAGATCACTTCTCAATATCCTAGAGATTGTCAATGTACAAGTAAATTTACAAGTAGAACATTGCTTAACCATCAAAGGAGATGCTTGTAAATGGCTTTGTAAGGTTTCTGGTGCATAGCTGGTAGATTGTTTGATTATTATCTTTTTTTCTTGAAGAGGACCAAAATGGCATCACTACATTATAGTCAAGTTATGGTGTGCCCATCTACGGTAGAATAGACAAATACAAGCTCAAAATACTGTACCACAGGTTGGGCATAAATAGTCCATTTAGGGTAGAGATGTCTCTAAGTCTACATATTTCATGTTTGTTTTGAGCTACTGTAATTCTACTTTGCTCATGGAGTACAGTTCCTTCTTTCATGTGACATACCATACAAGGTGGTCATTTGCTAGCATCTCCCATGTTACTCAATTCCAAAATTCTTCAGAGAGGCCTTGAAAATGCTCTTGTATCACTTCTTCTGACCACCATGTGTCTTCCTTGTGTTAGTTCTCCATAAAGTCTTTTAGGCATATATACATTTGGAATTTCAAACAGTGTGGCCAGGCCATTGAAGTTGAGTTCTCTGCACTAGAATGGTGCTGAGTTCAAGAACGAACCTCAGTGTCTGATATCTTATCCTGCCAGATGATGTTCAGAATTTTTCTAAAATAATTCAAATGGAAGTGATTCAATTTCTGGCATGACACTGGTATGCTATCCAGATTTCATAAACATGGAACATTGGGGTGAGCAAAAGTGGCTCTGTAGATCTTCAGTTTGGTAGGCAATCTAATTCTACCACTCTTCCACACTTTCCTTCAGAGCCTCCCAAGCATTGAGCAAACGCTAACATTGAATGCATCAACCTCATTGCCAATGTGTGCATCCCTGAAAAGTATATTACCATGGTAAGAAGCTTATTCACAGGATTCAGAACATGTCCATTTGCTGCAACCAATGGTTCCACCTGTGGATGATGTAGAGCTGGATGGTGGAGAACATGTGTTTTTTTAGTGTTACTAAAGACCAGTGTTATTTGGCACATGGTAAGCACTATGTAAATGCCTGTTCTGCTGTTCCCTTTCCTAATTGTCACCCCTTCCTTTTCCACATGATCACAGGGGGTCAATCTGGCTATTTTTCCAACTTAGGTTCCATGATCTCTTCTGTGTCTTTTCAATTTTTACTTTTATAAGATGCATTGGAACTATGATAGTTTAAATGTGATAAATTGACTATTCTTGGTGGAGAAAACAATTTGTTGATTGTTCCCCCTCAAGCTTTTTTCTTCTGTTTGTAACCCCTCTACCCCCAACTTTCATTGTAATACTTGAATGTCCCTGGACTGATGTGGATAGCTCCCAAAATTTCCTTTAAATTGGTTCCAACAACTTATATATGCTTTAGGAGAGGATACTGCTCATAATTACCTTCTTTTTTTAAAAATAATTTTATAAATGGGTTTTATTATAATCTAATGTTGATTTTAGAAGTCATTTTTATTTATGGGGCAAGTAAGTCAGATGTTTGCTGTTGAAAGAATTTTCTGGGTTATTTTGATCTTCTTGAAGACAACTAATTTATATTGGCTAAATTTCTGAATGAAATTAGTATATTCAATGTCAATGTCATTTCTGCTGTTCATTTCCTATTTTTAGTTTTAACAGGTTTCAAACAGTTAAAGAGTAAATCTTTTAAAGTTATGTCATTTCTTATTGTTATCCTTCCTTCCTTCCTTCCTTCCTTCCTTCCTTCCTTCCTTCCTTCCTTCCTTCCTTCCTTCCTTCCTTCCTTCCTTCCTTCCTTCTTCCCTTGCTTTCTTCCTTCCCTCCCTTTCTCCTTCCCTCCCACCTACTTTCTCTCTCCTTCTCTCTCTGACTCTCTATGTTTCTGTCTCTCTCTGTCTCTGTCTCTCTCTGTCTATGTCTCTCTCTGTCTCTCTGTCTTTCTCTCTGGCTCTCTCTCTCTCTTCAAATTCTGATCCTATCTTGGATGAGTACATGGTATTACTACACAGACAGGAGGCTCTGGAATATTTCCACATCAATAGCAAGTTACTCCCTGCTTTTTAAAATTCAGTTTCATTCTTTGTAATGTTATTTGAGCCTTGCTGTGTCTAGCATCATTTTTAAGAAAATATTCTTAATATATAGGACTGAAATATTTATAAAGTATTTAAAATTGTAATTTCTTCCATTTCACTCTCCTGGACCACATTTTCCAATATTTCTATCCATTCCCACCTTTTCCAACCTTTGAAATTAAGTAATGAAATACCAGTATATGCTTATTTGATTTATAGGAGTTTATCAAGGGTTTTATAGAACTTCTCTACAACATTGTTCTCAGAAAATGGTATTAATGAGACACCTGCAAATATTTTTCATCATAGTCTCTTTTTTTCCAAAAATTTAACTTTAGTAAACAATACATGATATTCAAATATCCCATAAAAGTATGGTTCTGGTAGCCCATAGGAAAATTATGAAACACAGTCTGCCAATTCCTTTCTTTAACTCTCCAAGAACTACTGACGAGCAATTTAGCTGCAATTTCCTTCTTTCTTCTGGTTTCATTTATAATGAATGTCAAGATTGATATGATTCAACTACCCCAGCAATATGTCTACTTGTTGTTCATTGGATGAGGACTTCACATTTATTGTACCAACAATCGAACCGAAGTTTGCAGATAGTCTAAAAAATAGTTTTCCTTCACTTTTCTGTATCTTAGAAAAGATATCGTCATTTTATCTCAGATAGGAATCATTTGAAGCCATGCACAGACTCATTAATCAAATAAATCTATAAGCAAATTCTTTCAATAATATTAGATGATAATAAATCCCAGTGGAAGACTTTGGGTTCAACCAAAGCCAAGCTTGTTTTGTGTGTTTGTTTGTTCTTTTGCATATGTGTCAACCAAAACCAAATACAGATTTAGGGACAGTGTCACCCATAATAGTTTCTTTAAGAGAAATTGTGGGAACATGAATTGTTATCAACGAAAGAACAGAGCAAATGTTGTCTCTGATTTTCACTGTTCACTCTTTCCTTATGAGCATGTTCTTGTGTTCCTCTGTATGTGTGTGTGTGTGTGTGTGTGTGTGTTTTAGATTACATCTCCATATCAAGCCCAGGGTAAAATCTCAATTGGCCAAATCTCAATAATACTGCTTGGCATGAGAATTTTGACCTAGCTACTTTGTTCCAGTTGAAATTCCAAAGACCCTCAGACTTCAATGTTAGATATAATTTGAGACAAAACTCCAGTATAACACCAGTAGGACACTACTTTATTATCTATAGGATAAATAAAATGAAGCTATTTTCCAAAATACCTAATAGGAAGGGGGAACAAAGAGCAGGGAAACAGAAAAAAAGGAACGAGGAAGAAAGAAAGCTTAATCTGAATGTAATTTTATAATCATTCATAATTCTCAGTGTGTAAACTCCCTCCACTGAATTGTAATACATCTTTGATTTTGTAGTCAAGGCCCAGAGAGTAACTTAAAATACAGAAAGGTTAAGTGACAAGTCTAGTGCCCCAAACAAAATTTGAACCCACGTTTCTATTAACTGTATCACATTGCTCTGATATATGGATGGATGTTAAAATACCTGAGCAATTGCTCCAAATTGACAAATGGTTGCAGAAATATTTTGTTTCTTGGTGAGACCCTATTCTGAACAAACTATTAACTTAAATAGTTCTACAAGTAAATATTCCTCAAAATGAATGTGGAATCTGATTCAATCCAATAAACATTTTTCAAATGCTTTCTATGGGTCATAATGCCAATGTGATACCCATAGCAGCTGCTATGAATATTCATGTGTATTTCCAGGATAAATTCACAAAATATAAATAACTCTCTTCTTCAAATATGAAACAAAGATATTTATTCAGATACCAGAAAGCCAAATCCACCATAGTAACAAAGAAATTCAAACACTCCGCCAATACAGGGAACATCGATATCCCCAAGCCTTCCATCCCTTAGTTGTCCTCATAAGTACTCTCCCCTAGGCAAAATTCCTCCCTCTCCTACTCATGCTAGCTTCTCTGCCTCAGCTTTGCCTAGCTCTCTCTGAGCTCTGCCCTTCCTGCTACACCCTTTTGGCAAGCTCCTCCCACCATGGGCTCCATGTGACTCAAGCTGTGAGCTGGGCCAAAACTCAAAGCAGGTGACACGGCCCTGTTAAGGAGTAGGAAAGATCTTCAAATTCCCTTAACATTACAGTCTGGTACTGTGTTAAATATTGGGTATGCAATTAATAAAAAAGGGTAGATCCTGCCCTCAAGGAGCTTACAATTTAAAGGAGGAAACAACATACAAAAATAGGAAAGAAATTGGGGAAGGAAGACAGGGGGTGCTCAGGAAAGGGTCATCTTCTGTAGAGTTGCAACCAGATGTAGTAGCAGATGCAAAGTGGAGTGAGATGAGAGTCCAGATTCAGCCTTCTACAAAGGAAGACATTGGGAAGAATTTGGTAGTCCCTCCTCCAGTTCTCCAATCAGAGCGGAGAAGATGAGGAAAATTCTGTCAGTCAAGACTTGAAGATGGTGGTGAGTTTAGAAGTGATGAGCTTATTCTGGAAGGGGAATTTTGTTGCTTGGAATTGAAACAAAGCATGGCAACAAATGAAATGTAGAATGCTTCTTCAGTTTTAAGAAGCAGATGAATCTGTTGGCTAAGTTTGGTGAGAAATCTTAATACCAATCAAAATAAAACCAAACAAGGCATTTGGGAGAAATTCTATAAATTTTTCTTTTTTCTTTTGCTCCAAACTTTTGATTTCATTTGCATTAGCCTTGGAACTCTGAGTAGTTAAACTGTCTATTTAGGGTCATATAATCAGTAAATATTGAAGGCAGAACCTGAATTCAGGTCATCCTCCTTCTAGCTCTTAGATTGACATTCGTTGCACTATGCCAAGATTTCTCTGTATTCAGTGGATAATCTTGTTACCCATTGTACAATATTCAGCTAAGTAAATGTGTATTTTATGAACTAACTCACTAGCCTCAGCATATCATCCCACTCATGGTCATTTGTTCTGCAGAGGTTGAGGTTCTGTCAGATATGAGGTACTTGGCTCGTAATATTTCTCTTTAAGTCCTAAATCACATTATATATGTGTTATGGGACAGAATTTCAGGTCTCAACCAAGGGTTAGAGCACTTTCTAATCTCCTTGAGAAAAGTTTTGACCCAACCTGCAGGCAGTACTATCAGCCTCCCTCTCTACAGAAGTGGGTGGCCCTCAGTCTGGGCAAGAATACAAGTCAGGCTTCTCCTAAACTTTCACAACAGAATGTCAACTCAGTCTCTCTGGTACCCAAAGCATATGGCTTCCTCTTTAATCAGCATGGAATGTTGGCACTGGAAGCTCTCATCAGAGGCGAAGTGACTGTAATTCAGTATTTGCCAAGAACTTGCTAAAGACATCTGATGTTTGAAAGAGACATATTAACTATTCCTGCCTCCAGGTTCTCTGTGCTCTATCTCTATATTACGTTAGCTCTTCTAAAAAGGTGTATACCTGGGTCACATTATTTTAGCTCTTTAAAAATGTCTTCACCTTTTTAAAATTTAATGATAGGCCCCATAGCCAGCTTCTCAGGCCAATAGAAGAAGCAGGCCCTTGGGCATTTCTGAATCTTTTGTAAAACCAGAGTTAGAGATTTTGTCCAAGTTGTTAACTAGTTTCCCATATATATGGATCTATGTGACAAAAATCCTCCTAGAATCTGTTGTCAAGCAAAAAGTTTTCTTCTTCAGATTAATTTGTATAATCCTTTTATCAAATGCTATATAATCCAATTAGTTTCCTTTTGGGCCTGCTCTAACAAGATGCTTAGAGTTGAATTCAGTGTTCAATAACAGTACTTATGCCTATTTCTTAACCCATGTTAACTGCTTTGTTGGTTGCTGTTCTGTTTGTCAATTTTAATATTCTTTGGGATACAGTCTATGTTCATAAATTGGCTATAAGTTTGTGCCGTATGTTACATCAGAGTATCAAATAAATCTGAGAGTCCTCCTAACTCTACAAATCCATTAGTCAATCAAACAAATATTAAGTGCTTATGGGCTAGGTATTGAGAGAGGCACTGATTATATAAATACAATGAATGAAACCATTCTCAACCATAAGATGCTTATATTCTAATGTGGGAAACAACACACACACACACACACACACATATATATATATATAATTATATTTAAAATAGATATAAAGATATGCAAATAAATACAAGGTAGCTTGAGCAGAAGCACACTAGCCATTGAGAGGTCAAGAATTCTTCATACAGAAATTAATGGATGTTTTGGCTGTACTTTCAGGAAAAAGGGATTCTGTGAGCCAGAGGTAAGGAAGGAGTACATTCCTCGTATGGGTAAGAACCAGTACAAAAGCACTGAGATGTGAAAAGGAGTGTAATATGTGAGAAACAGAAAGGGTTAGTTTGGCAAGATTGTAGAGTATAAGGGGGAAAGGAACATGCAATGAGATTGAAAAGTTAGTTTGGGACCAGGTTGTTAAAGGCATTAAAAGTTTACCATAGGAATTTATATTTGATTCTAGCGAGCCAGTAGAATTAATTTGTTGGGGGAGGGATGGCAGATCAGATGTGTGCTAAAGAAAAATCACTTTGGCATTAGTATGGAGGACAGACACAAGTGAGGAGATAGGGAGACCAATTAGGAGGACACTGTGCCACTCTAAGTGAAATGGTAATGACAGTCTAAATTAGGGTTACAGTTATAATAATGTTAATATCGATCAGGTGTATTGCACTTTACAAATTTAACTTTTTCTCACAAGAAGATCATGAGAGGTAGATGCTGTTACTATTCTCATTTTAAAGAGGAGGAAGACAAGGTGAGTGGAGGCAAAGTGACTTGACCCCATCCAGAGTCACACAGCAGGATTTGAACTCAGGTCTTCCAGTGCTTACCACATAAGTGCTTAGATATGACAGATGCAAAGGCAGCTTGATTTGGCCCCTGCAGAGTCAGTGGGCTCCGCATTCTCTCATGTGTTCTCAAAGACTAAGCTGGACCATTTATTTAGTATTGTTTAGTCACTTTTTAGCCATGTCCAATTCTTTGTGACCTCTTTTGGGTTTTTTTTTGGCAAAAATATTAGAGCGGTTTACTTTTTCCTTCTCCAACTCATTTTACAGATGAGGAAACTGGGGCTGACAAAGTTAAGTGACTTGCCCAGGGTCATACAGCTAGTATTTGCTTGCAGCCAGATTTTAACTTAGACCTGGCACTCTATCCACTGCCTCTATTTTCCTTATTGTGGTCCTTGTTTACATTGTTCTTTTGACTTTACTCCGAATCCAATCTTAAAAGCATTTTCATTTTTCTGAGTTCTTCACATCCATCATTTCTCATAGTACAAAATACTGCATTACATTCATGCACCACACGTTGTTTACCATCCTCACATTAATGGGCTCCAGCTTGCCACCACAAAGTGCTGGTATGAAGATTTCCATGGATATCAGAATTTTCTTTGTTACCTTGGCCTGCTTGAGGCATACGCTTAGCAAAGGATCTCAACAGTAAAGGCTGTTCGCATTTTCTTATATAGTTTCCATTTTCTTTCTAGAATAATTAAATCAATTAAAAGCATCATTAGTGTTATCTAGTGTACCTGTCTTTCCCCAGTCCCTCTAAAAGAAATTAATATTTTTAAAAAGAATAAGCAATATTCTCTTTTACAAGAAGTAAGACTTTTTGCTTTTAAAAAAAATCCCTTTCATTTATTCTAACTTCCTGTGAGAAAACATGAACTCTTTGATATTTTGCAACTTTGATCAATCTGTATCTTTATCACTGAGGTTGCCCCCTCTAAATGATACAGACTGTGAGTCATCCACTACTTTTTGTACCTTGAGGCTCTTGTGTAGGTGCTTCTGCATATCCTTCACAGGGTTTATGCTATTGTACTAAGGGTTTTCCTTTTCAACCCTCCTTACCGGACCTACCTCTCCATGATGACATCCTTTCCTCTGTTTTTCTTACACTTTTCACTTGTAAAGCCTAAAACCTGATATCACTCACTTCCCATTACCCTTTGAGTGACTACCAGTTTTAATTCTTCAGAGACTAGGATTCAATAACTTGCAATTAATAAATCATCACAAGAATTAAATTGTTTTGAAAATAGATGAAATTTGATATGGAAGGAAATTTGAGATCAGTATAAAACACTGTATGATTTCTTACAGACAGTCCACCTTTTAATCATTTCCTTCTATTGAGTTCTGAATTAAGATCATTATTCATTTGCTATGTCTCTCCAAGATATATGTCCTCATGAAGCAGTTCTGTGATCTCCATTCAAATGAATAAAAAAAACATGAAAAAAAAGAATTCTTAATCCATTTAGGTTTTTTTTCCCCCTATTTGGATAGATAGGCAAGACTCGTGAGTATGGGTCTCCAGCAGCAGGTCCCATTAAGTTTTAGTGTTTTATGCTACACATAGTGCCATCTGAAAATAAGAACTTCCATATCGTTAAGATATCATTACTCATAGAAACCTGTCTGTCTGTCTGTGTTCATCCTTCATTTTTGAAGAAGACCTAGACATCAGAGAAATGATGACATGACTTGCACTCGACTTTGTTTTGAGTGAGGGAGGGCTGTGCAGGTCACTAGCCTCACTTTCCCACCCTGAGCTACCTGGATCCAGTCACCAGATATTCATCAGGATGACTGGAGATGGCCCAGGTGCAATGGGAGACCTTACCCTATTCTGTGCCTCCTTGTTCTCAATCCTGCATGTCTTCCTTTCCACAAATTCTTTAGTAACTTGAATAATCACCTTTGCTCTATGAACTGTGACATATTATCTATCTCCCTATTTTATACTGTTCTTAATGTCAATAATCAAAAGGTACTTAAACAGAGTTTTTAAAAATTATTTTAGGTTTCAAAGAATTCTGTAACATTTTGGCACATACTCTGGGGAAATATTTTTGGAGAAAACCCTGAAAGTAACAATATTTTTCACTAAAAAAACAAACTTTGGGGGAATATACAAATATGTGCATATTATCTTTAGCATAAGCAAAACAAAATACCCCTACACGTGAAAAATGGTGAAGTAATGGGAGTTTTTCAGCAATGTGTGGATTAGTAGTTCAAATAGTTTAATCATGCCCATTTTGAGTGGGAAAATCAATAGTAAACAATGTTTGTTTCAAGGGCATCTCTGCAGGTTTTGAATTTAATGAAATTTTAATTTAACAAATGCAGGGGATTCTTTGAAAAGTGACACTCTAAACAATTTATCAAGAATCCAGGTATCCTCATTTCAGACACATTTAACATAGCCATGACAACCTTTCAAGCTTCTTTTTCTTTTCTGAAACACTTTCTTTATAAAACCTATAATTTATAGTGTCAAGTAAGGTTATGAGTCACAAAAAGGTTTCTTGAATTATATTCCTGAACATCGTGTTGGGGGAAAAGACTATGATTCTTTGACAATGCAGAGATAAATGACTACATCAGAAACAATTTTCTAGGGAAACTTATGACTCTTGGTTACCTTGAAGCAGCATGACAAAGCGTTTTAAAACTGAGTGTCACAAGCTGCCTAGAAAGTTAAGCTGGATCGTGGTGGTATTGGGCAAACCAAAAGCCTTAGACTCCAATGAGGGACTGGGAAGCTTTCTAGAAAACAAAAATGGTGGGGTCAGAGTTAGGTAGGTGATAATAATTTAAATGAAAGGAGGAATTTAAGACCATTGGACAAAAGGTGAATGTCAATTTTCAAGTGCATACACTCTTGTTAAATGTGCAAGTTTGGGCATGGGCATAATAATAACCTCCTTACAATGTTAGATAAAGCTCATTGTTCTTCTTTATAGTAGAATTTAAAAATAAAACCACATAAAACTCAGAGGAATAAAATGCTAAAGAGTTTCAAGAAAGAAACACAGGAGCTGTATTTTTTTTTATGTTTTATTTTGAAGGGAATGATAAAGCTTTCTGATTTCACTGGAACAGGGAACTCAATTGGTATGGAAACTCCCACAACCACTGCAAATTGGCAACTCATTTATAATGTCTTTGAGAAGTGCCATGAATTCTGAGAAGTTAAATAATTTGCCCATTATATCACAGTTTTAGGTGTCAGAATTAGTACTTGAATACAAATTTTCCTTATTTTAAGGCCTGCCCGGTAGCCTCTAGTTACCACTATTTGCCACTATAAACCACTAGTTACCACACTATTGCTGTTTTAATACTAGAATAATAATATGACAATTCTTCCCTATTAATCTGGTAGTATATCGGTCCTTCTACCTTGCAATCATAAAGGAATTTCTTTGTACTAAATTTTTATGTATTACTTATCCACAATTTAAATGTTGGCCCAAATATCTTAATAGATTAGTTAATACTTAATTCCATTCATAAGTCACAGAACTAGGACAAGATTAAGAGGCATTGCTTTACACAATATTTTATTGTAATCAAGGAGACATATAAATGTAATTGCGCATTTACTAAATATCCATTAGCTACAAAGAAATGAGCTAGGTGACTGCCAGGTGGTGTAGTGGTTAGAGTGCCAGACCTGAAGTCCAGAGGACTAATTTTCCTGCCTTCAAATCTCAGACACTTACTAGCTGTGTTACCTTGCGCAACTCAGTTGCCTCATCTGGAAACTGTGCTGGAGAAGGAAAATGGCAAGCCACTCCAGTATCTATTCCAAAAAAAACCCAAATAGAGTCACAAACAGTTGGAGACAACTAAGAAGGATAACATGATGACAAAAATAAAAAGACAAAAAGAAATATCGCCTTATCCTCAAGAGACTTCTGATTTGTTAAAAATAGATTCAGAATGGATTGTAGAGACGTTCGTTGAGTACTGTGAGTTGCATTTAAGACCTGAGTGTCTACATTTTGACACCTGAACAGTTGGAGAGATTAGGGGCCAAGAGAGGAAGATGATGGAGACAAGACAGATGATGGAGAGTCATCACTTGGAGGTACAAGAGAAACACACACACACACACAGTAAATATTTTTTAACTCCTCTAATTACATCGTTATTTTTTTTCTGGTTGTTATTTCTGCTCACTTCTCATCTCATCAAGTAAACTGGGGAAGCACTGCTTCTTTGACAAAAACTGTTGGGAAAGCTAGAAATCAAAATGAAAAAAAAATAGATTTAGACCAACATCTTCTACTTATTGACCATGATAAATTCCAAATGGATCATTAAACATCATGATATAATCACAATAGATTTTTAAAAAATTATTTATGAAATTGAAAAGTATTTGCACAAACAAAATCAAAACCAGGGATAAAAAGGTAAGCTATCAATTGGAAAAAAAAATATTTGCATCAGATATTTCTGATAAGGCCTGATAATCAATATCTATAGAGACAAACATAAATACATAATTCCAAAAACCATTATTCAATGAACAATTGGGCAAAGTAAATGAGTACTTTTCAAGCTTTTGACAACCATAGGAAAGACTTTTTTTGATTACTGATAATAAGACAATACAACGTAAAACAACTCTAAGGACTCAATTCTTACTCATCAAATAGATAAAGATGACAAAAAGATTGGAATGGTCAATCTGTAAAGGACTGTGGAAAGACATATGCATAAATATTCTATTGCTTGAACTTGGAGTTGGTCAGACTAATCAGGAAAGTATCTTTTGACCTGAAGATCCCACAAAGTTTCTGTCAACAATACTTTTTCCGTGAATATTAGGCACTGTCCTAAGTGCTAAGGATACAAAGAAAGAAAGACAAAAGAACATAGCCCCTTCCTGCAAGGAGAGGAGAGAATTTCAGACATAGTCAGTGAAAAGACACTGAGTCTAGGGAATGCTATGTGCAAGGAAGAGTGAAAAGGCTGGTATTGCTGAATCACAGAGTATATAAAAGACAGTAAAATGCAATGAGTGGAAAGAAAGAAAGGAAGCAAACAGAAGCTAAAAGGAAGATTTGTATTTGAATTGTAGAGTTAAAAGAGAGCTAGAGCACATTAAGTAGGCAAATGGCATGGTTAGATCTGTGTTTTAGGAAAAAGTCAATTTAGCAGCTATGTGGAGAATAGACAGGAATGATAAGAGATAAGAAAAAGAACAGCAAAAAATGAAACAATATTTTGTAATTATAATGTCCAAACTTGGCCCTGAACAAGGAAAATTGGAATGTTAACAGAAGTGGGGAGACTATGGATGGGGAATGCTACATATACTGTTGACCTTCAACCCTTTGCATTCTGGCTTCCCATCTCTTGTTAACTGTACTTGATCTTTCCAAATTTACCAGTGACTTTGTAATTGTTAAATGTAATGAAGGCCTTTTAAAAATCTTCACCCTTCTTGACCTCTTGTAGCCTTTGAAACAGTTGATCACATTTTTCTTTGAGATTTTCTGTCCTCTTTAGGTTTGTTTCTTGTTTGTTTGTCTGTTTTTGGCACAACTGTCTTGGTCTTCCTCTTGCTGAGTTGACCTCTCCTTATTCTCTCTTGCTGGGTCTCTTCCCAGGTCACACATGCAGTAACTCTTTTTCTTTCAAAAATTTGACCTCATCTGCCTCCTCTTTTTCCTCTATGCTATATCATTTGGTTACCTCATTAGCTTCCACCAGTTCAATTATCTTCTAAGCAAATGATTCTGAGATCTACTTGTCCACCCCTAATCTTTCTTTTAACCTTGGGCCTTGCATCTCTAATTGTCTCTTGGATATGTTCATTTGGATGTCCCACAGACATCTTAAACTCAAGCTGTCCATTATCTTTTTCTCCCAACGCTCCTCTTTTTCCAAATGTCCTATTATTGTCAAGTGCCACATGCCACCATCTTTCTACTTACCAAGGGTCACAATACATTAGTTTCTCTCATTTCCCTCCATGACTCCCCATATCCAATTTGTTGTGAAGTCCAGTAAGTTTTACCCTCATAACATCTGTTACACAGATCCCATTCTCTTTACTCCCACAATGACCACCCTGGTACAGAACTTTATCCTCTCTGAACTGGTCTATTGAAACAATACTATGTTTGGTCTCCTTTTCTCACGCCAATCCATTCACCAGTCATCTGTCCTGAAGTCATTGTCCTAACCCTCTACTCTGTAAACAAAACTGGATACGTATTACCTCTTGAATCAACTAGAAAAATACCTGAATTTTAAAACTTTTTCCTCAAGGAAAGCAAGAAAATAAAACCAAGCAAGGAGGAAAGAACAAAGGCAGGAGGGAGAGAGGGAAAGAATAAAGGAAGGAAGGCACTGAAAAGAGGAGGAAATAAGGAGGGAAGAAAGGAAAGAAGAATGGAAGGGGAAGGAAGGAAGGTGAAAAGTAAGGTGTGTGTGTGTGTGTGTGTATTCATCATTTGCTGCTGAAGAAGACCATGCTATCAGAGAAATAATGACATGACTTGCACTTGACTTTGTTTTGAGTGAGGGAGGGTTGTGCAGGTCACTAGCCTCACTTCTCCTCCAGAGCCTTCTGAATCCAGTGACCAGATATTCATCAGGATGACTGGAGATGACCCAGGATGAGGCAGTTGGGGTTAAGTGACTTGTCTAAGGTCACACAGCTAGTGAGTGTCAAGTGTCTGAGGTGAGATTTGAACTCAGGTCCTCCTGACTCCTGCACGGGTACTCTATACACTGCACCACCTAGCTGCCCAGAAAGGGAAGGAAGGAAGGACAGAAAGGAGACAATAAAGAGATAGGAAATAACAAAGGAAAGAAGGAGGGAAAGGGGGAATAAAGGAGGGAAAAGAGAGAAGGAATGGAGAAAAGGAAGGAAGGAGCAAGGGGAAGAAGGAATAAAAAAGGGAAGGGATGAAGGAAGGAAGGAAGGAAGGAGGTAAGGAAGGAAGGAGAGGAATAAAGAGGGAAGAATGGGAGAAAGAAAAAAGGAGGGAAGGAAGGAGAAAAGAAAAGGAGGAAGGGAAGAAATGAAAGAAGGGCATAGAAAGGAAAGAGGGAAGAAAGGAAAATGGAAGTAATATGGGGAAGAAAGGAATGATGGAAGGAAAAAGGAATGGAGAAGGAAAGATGGAAATTAGGAAGAGGGATGAAAGGAATGAGGAAAGGAAGAAGAAAAAAGAAAAAGAAAGGGGAAGAAATGAAGGAAGAATGGGGAAGAAAAGAAAGAAAGGGAGAAAGGGAAAAGAAAGGGAGCAAGGGGGATGGGAGAGGAAGGAAGGATTGAAGGAAAAAGGAAGTGTGAAAGAAGGAGGAAAGATGGGGAATAAGGGGGAAGGAGGAAGGAAGAAGGTAAGCTGGGAAGAAAGAAAGAAAAAAGAAGGGAAGGAAGTAGAAGAGGGAAACTGAAAGGGAAAAAAGAAAGAAGGAAGGATGAAAAGAAAGAAAGAGGGAGAGAAAGAAAGAAACAAGGGAAGAAGGGCAGAAGGAAACAGGGAAGGAAGAAAAAAGGAGGGAAAGAAGGAGGGAGAAAAGGAAGGAAAAGGGAAACAAAGAAGACAGGAAAGAAGAAAGAAGAGAAGGATGGAAGGAGGAAGGAAAGGAAAGATGGAATGAAGAAAGGAAGGAACAAAGGAGGGAAGGAATTTGGAAGAGGGGAAATGAAAGAAGACATGAGGGAATGAAAGGATGAAGTAGGGAAGGAAGGAGTAAAGTAAAAAAGGAGGGAAAAGAGAGTGAAAGGAAAGACACAAGTAAAGAGGAAAGAAGGAAGGAGGGAAACAGAGATGGAAGGAAAGAAAATAGAATGGAAGGGGAAAAGGAAGGAGGGAGGGAAGGAAAGAAGGAGAGAATGATGAAACAAAGGAAGGAAGGAAAGAAATGCAGAATGAAGAAGTAAAGAAGGTGGGAAAAAGAAGGAACAAAAGCAGAAGGGAAGGACGGGTGGAGATGAGAAAGGATGGCAGGAAGAAAAAAGTAGAGTTATAGGGAAAATATGTATCTTAAAAAAAAAATATATATATACACACATACATGCATGCATATATACACTTATATACATGTGTGTGTATGTGTATATTATATATATATATATATATATATATATATATATATATATATACATCTTTACATTTTGAATAAGTGCCATCTTGGCCAGAGCTGGCCGTTGCTGAAAGAATAACTGATTCAGAAAATGTTTCGCTTCTTTTTGTCTCGTTTCTGAACCCTATTCTGCTGCTGCTTCTCAGTCTGCCCTCACATGCTCCGTCACATCTGAAGGAACTTGTGGAGAAAAGGTGCAAAGTGATTTTCTCAGTTTACGGATCTGCGGTCTGATTAGACAGCGCTGAGGTGCACTTTGGCTCTGTCATAGAGCCTGATGAAACTGGCGAAGCCTGTGATCCCCTGGAGAGAAGTGCTGGTGCAAAGGTCTTAAATAAGAAAACAGCTTCCATTTTCCGCACTCTCTCTTTTTCTTTTTCTCACTTGCACTGATTCATAGGAAGCATGCCAGGGCAGAGTATTCAGAGTGTTTTTTTATTTGTTGGTTTTGTTCTATTTCCTAGATGGACCAATGGGATATTTTATGGGCATCTAATCATAAATCTTTCTCACATAATCCATCCTGCAACTTAATTTATATCACATTTGCTATGAGCAATTCCCACTTGATTTCCTATTTTTCCCCTATCCTCTCTATGCTACATCTCCTGAATTAACTTCCCAGTGATTAAAAAAAAAGAAAAACCATTCAAAAGTGGGAGCAGCTGCTTAGATGACGCCGTCTTCAACAATTAACTTCTTTCCTCTACTTCAAGACTCACCTCCAGAACTCTCCCATTCCCTGATTCTACCCTCCAACTCATCCAAACATGATTTAATTCACCCTGAATGTAACCTTTTGACCTTTTCTGTGACCTCAATCCTCTTTACTCAGATTATTAGTGTGCATGACTCATCCAGTTATTAGACTGTAAGTTCCTTAAGGGCAAATAACCTTTTTTTTTTCAGTCTTTAGATTTTTCTTCTTTTCCCATTTGAGTTAAATGTGGAAGATATATGGTGTTCTTGTGCATAGTTTGCATAGTAATTGGTAGAGATAAGAAAAAGAAGGAAAGATACCATGACACTGAAGAGCTGTGTGATGGAAAGTACTCCAGAGGTTTTCAACACTCTTTAGGACATGAGAGAGACTAAATGATTGTCGAAAACTAACAAATCATCTTCACTTGTCTAAAGGAATTGTGGACCACTGGAGAGAACGGTGAAAAGAATTAGAAAGAGAGGGAAAAACATAGTAAAGACATTCCCTTCTTTGGACCTATGGAGTATCTAGAGGAGGGAGGAATTATGGATGGAGCCTTTGGTAAAACAATCCCCATTTTTAGCACTGTGAGTGATTCTCGGATGCAGAGCTCTATTTGGAAATAATCCCTGCTCGTTAAATGATCACTTTTTCTTCTGAAATGAATCAATCGGTCTTAGCACATAGGGAAAGAAGATAACACAACCAGGTTTTCCTACATTTCCTGGGTCAGAACTCTGAGTAAAGAGAAGTGAGAATATCCTCCACATTTTCCCTAGGATCTTCATAAAATGAGCATTTTTGACAAACTCTATATCTCAGGGACTAACATGGTGTTCTGCACATAGTAGGCACTGAATAATTGTCTTTTGAATTTTAATTGGATACCTGTTGAATGCCATTTTTCTTGCTTAACATTGACAAGCATTTAATTATTATAAGTTCAAATTTCTTTACACTCTGGATCTTGATATTTTCATGAGCCTGGATGTTATTAATGGCCTCATTCTATACTACTCCTGTTGATCATCTCCCAAAAATATGCCATAAAATAGCAACCAAATGGGCTAGAAAGCCTTTGCTTGAACATGGTCCTTGAGGGCAGGGATAATTTTTTTTATGTCTGCATCCTAGAGCATGGGTGGGGAACCTGTGGCCCTGAGGGCATATGTGGCCCTCTAGGTCTTCAAGTGTGGCCCTTTGACTGAATCCAAATTTCACAGAACAAATTCCCTTAGCAAAAGGATTTGTTCTGTATAGCTTGGACTCAGTCAAAAGGAGGTACTCAAGCACCTAGAAGGTCACATGTGAACTCTAGGCCCCAGGTTCCCCACCCCTGACCTAGAGCATTAGCATAGGTTTTTTTAGTAGTAGGTGTTTATGAAATGTTAGTAGAATTGAATTTTAATTTTATGTAGGGATAAAGGCAAAAATATTATTTTTTTGTTTTACCACATATGACCAGGCTTCTTTTATTTCTATGTTCAGCATACATGCATACATAAGTATGTTTCCTTTAGATTATCAAAATATTGATTTTGCAGAGATTGTGGTATTTGATTATTTATGTGTTTATAACACTACTAAAATTATATTGTGTGTTTTTTAAGTCTCATTTTAGGGAAGACCTTGGGGTCTTTGAAATTGCTTCACAGTTTTATGAATGCATTCTAGCGTGCTTTATTTTTCTTTTCTTTTTTTTAATATAAATTTATTTATTTAACTTTTTACATTCATTTTCACAAAATTTTGGGTTCCAAATTTTCTGCCCATTTGTCCCCTCCCCCCACCCCAATACACCGAGCATTCTAATTTTCAGTATCACCAATCTGCCCTCTCTTCTATCCTCCCTCCCTTCTCTTGTCCCCATCTTCTCTTTTGTCCTGTAGGGCCACATGACTTTCTATTCCCCATTAATTGTATTTCTTATTTCCTAGTAGCAACAACAATACTCGACAGTTGTTCCTAAAACTTTGAGTTCCAACTTCTCCCCATGCCTCCCTCCCCACCCATTCCCTTTGGGAAGGCAGGCAATTCAATATAGGCCATATCTGTGTAATTTTGCAAATGACTTTGATAATAGTCATGTTGTGTAAGACTAACTGTATTTCCCTCCATCCTATCCTGCCCCCCATTGTTTCTATTCTGTCTTTTGATCCGGTGTCCCTTCCCAAGTGTTGACTTCAAATTGCTCCCTCCTCCCATTGTCCTCCCTTCCATCATGCTTATTTCTTTCTGTTAAAATCAGGACCCAGTTAATTGTCTATTGGCAGTGTCTAAGTTATAGACATTGATGGGATGTTAATAAGAATGTCATAACATAGTCTGGACAGTATAGATTATTTATTCACTTGGTTCTTCTTGTATGGATTTTTAAACCAAATACTTGTAAATGCTTCTGCACACTTTTAAAAAATCTTTCTATTATTCTGGATCTTTATGCCATCAGCTACAAATAGGATCAGCAAGAAAATCTCACCATCTAGAAGAAATCCTTTTTCCACATTTTTTTTTCATGCTGGACATCTGTGAATACATTTCTTTTTATTAAATTAATTTCTTTAATTTTAGTTTTCAACATCCACTTCCATTTGCTTTTGAGTTTTAAATTTTCTCTATCTCAAGGGGCAGAGCCAAGATGGTAGAGTAGAAAGATGCATATACTTTAACTCTTCCCCATAGCCCATAAAATATGTGCAAAAAAATGACTCTCAACAAATTCTAGAGCAGCAGAAGCTACAGAACTACAGAGTGAGAGATTTCCATCCAAAGGTAACCTGAAGGTTGAAAGGAAAGGTCTATCCCACAGGGTGCTGAGCAGAGTGGAGCCCAGCCCTGGTGGCACAGCACTAGGAGGAACAGGACCATAATAGACCTCCAGGGCAGAATATCTAAAAGGAAGGGTCTCATATCCCTCAACACACAAGCACCAAAGAAAACTTCAAAGGACAGCGAGAGGGCTTTTCCAGCTGGGTGAGAAGGTAGCAGGGTCCCCCTTCAGTGTGTGCCCTAGGCAGCAGTGACAGCAAGAGAAGCGGGGTGGCAGCACTTTGCAGCAGTGGCAGTCAGAAAGCAACTTCTATCATGGGAGCAACTCAGCTTAAAGTCCCTGGGGGAATTGAGCAGCTGATTTGAATCTCAGCCCTGAGTGGTGGCCCTGCCCCCACCTAAAGCTCCTGGGGGAATTCAGCAGCTGATTTGACTCTCAGCCCTGAGTATAGTCCTGGGGTGGGGAGCACCAGGACCTTCCTCTTGACAATGAATTCAGAAGTCAAGTAACTGGCTGGGAAAATGCCCAAAAAAGGGGAAAAAAATAAGACCTTAGGAGGTTACTCTCTTGGTGAACAGGTATTTCCTTTCATCCTTTCTGAAGAGTAAGAACAAAGCATGCTGGCAGAAGTCAAGGCTTCTGCATTCAGTACTTCCAAAATGAATATACAATGGGCTCAGTACATGGAAGGGCTTGAAAAGCAAGTCAGCAGCTTGCTAAAGGAGATGCAAAAAAAATGCTGAGGAAAATAACACCTTTAAAAATAGGCTAACTCAATTGGAAAAAGAGGTCCAAAAAGCTGATGAGGAGAACAAGGCTTTAGAAAGCAGAGTTAACCCAATGGAAAACGAGGTTCAAAAGTTCACTGAATAAAATAGTTCTTTAATATGAAAGTGGAGTACAAGGAAGCTAATGGCTATATGATACCAAGAAGTTGCAAAACAAAACCAAATGAATGAAAAAATAGAAGATAATGTGAAATATCTCATTGGAAAAACAAGTGACCTGGAAAATAGATCCAGAAGAGACAATTTAGAAATGATGGGACTACCTGAAAGTCATGATCAAAAAAAGAGCCTAGACATTATTTTTCATGAAATGATCAAGGAAAACTGCCCTGATATTTTAGAACCAGAGGGCAAAATAAGTTTTGAAGGAATCCACCTATCACCTCCTGAAAGAAACACAAAAAGAGAAACTCCTAGAAATACCGTAGTCAAATTTCAGAGTTCCCAGGTCAAGGAGAAAATATTGCAAGCAACTAGAAAGAAACAATTCAAGTACTGTGGAAATACAATCAGGATAATACAAGATCTGGCAGCTTCTACACTAAGGGACTGAAGGACTTGGAATAGGATATTCCAGAAGTCAAAGGAACTGAGATTAAAACCAAGAATCACTTACCCAGCAAGACTGAGTATAATACTTCAGGGGAAAAAGTGGTCATTCAATGATATAGAGGACTTTCAAGCATTCTTGATGAAAAGATCAGAACTGAAGAGAAAATTTGACTTTCAAACACAAGAATCAAGAGAAGAGTGAAAAGTTAAACAGGAAAGAATAATCATTAAGGACTTTCTAAAGCTCAACTATTTACATTCCTGCATGGAAAGATAATATTTGTAACTGTTGAGACTTTTCTCAGCATTTGCATAGGTGGAGGGATTATACACACACACACACACACACACACACACACATATACATATATTTATATATACAAACAGAGAGCACAAGGTGAGTTGAATCAGAAAGGATGATATCTATAAAAAAATAAAATTAAGGGATGAGAGGTATATATTGGGAGGACAAGGGGAGAAATGGAAGGGGCAAACTATCACTCATAAAAGAGATAAGAGAAATCTTTTTCAATGGAGGTGAGAGGGGAAGAAGAGTGAAGCTTACTCTCTTCACATATGGCTTAAGGAGGGAATAACATGCTCACTCAATTTGGCATGAAAATCTATCTTACACTACAGGAAAGTTGGGTAGGAGGGGACAAGTGGGATGAGGAGGATGATATATGGGAGGGCAAATGGGGGAAGGGAGTAACTAGAAGTAAACACTTTTGGGAAAGAACAAGGTCAAATGAGAGAAAAGAATAAAAGGGGAACAGGGCAGGATAGAGGGAAATATAGTTTTAAACAACATGACTATTATGGAAGTCTTTTGTAAAATAACACATACAGCCTGTATTGAATTTCTTGCCTTCTCAGTGGGGATGGGTGGGAAGGGAGGAGTGGAAAGAAGTTGGAATTCAGGGTATTGGAAGATAATGTTGAGAACTGTTTTTCCATATAACTGGGAAATAAAAAATGCAGGTAATGGGGTATGGAAATCTATTTTGCCCTACAAGAAAAGATGGAAGATGGGGATAATGGAAGCATGGGTTGTGATAGAAGGAAGGACACATTGAGGGAAGAGGTAATCAACATGCAAGGTGTAATGGGGTGGGGGGAGGGGAGAGATGGGGAGAAAAATTGGAACTCAAAATTTTGTGGAAATGAACGTCATAATCTAAAAATAAATAAAGTAAATAAATTTCCCCTACCTCCTTCCTTCCCCTCTCCCCAGGATGGCATTCAATCTGATTCAGGTTCTATATTTACATTCCAATGAAACTTATTTTCATATCAGTCATGTTGTAAAAATGAATTAGAATGAATGGAAAAAACCAAGAGAAAGAAAAAAAACAAAACAAAACAACAAAATAGATCCCTTTCCTTTCCTTTTCTTTCCTTTTCCTCTCCTCCCCTCCCCTCCCTTTCCCTCCCCTCCCCTCCTCTTTCCTCCACTTCCCTCTCCTCCTCTCCTCTGCTCTCCTCTCTTCTCCTTTCCCAAAACCTTAAACCTACTGCACCCCGAAGCTGGGGTGCCAATGGGCCCCTCCTAGCTTTACAGTGATTATCAATAGTAACTACTGCTGTTTCCCTCCCAGTCTGATGTCTTTCTTTTTCTTGGCCTCATTAAACAAGCCATGACCTGGCTACTTCTTAAACAGGCCTATTCAATGAATGAGAATTACCTCATCCTAAGTGAGTACCTGCAAAGACCTTGGCTTAAAGGGCATCCTGGATCATCTCCAGTCATGCTGATGAATATCTAGTCACTGGATCCAGATGACTCAGGAAGAGAAAGTGAGGCTGGTGACCACACACAACCCTCCCTCACTCAAAACAGAGTCAAATGCAAGTCATGTCATCATTTTTCTAATGACATGATCTTCTTCAGTAATGATGGCCGAACACAATCCTGTTAGTAGACACAGTTGACTGAAAGGGGACCCAACTAGCTGGGTAACTCTTAGATCCTAGCATTGCTGAGGAAAGCAAAGTCTATCAAAATCAGTCATTTCACAATGTTTAATGTATATAGTGTTCTCTTCTTTCTGCTCATTTCAATCAGCTTCAGCTCATACAAGTCTTGGGATTTTTCTGAAGTCCTGCCTGCTCATCATTTCTTATAGCACAATAGTATTCCATTACATTCATTCACCACAACTTGTGTGAGCATGCTTTATTTGAGCATTCCTGCTCAAATAGGATGATTCACCTATCCAGAAAAATATTCCCACAAGAAAGGAAAAATCCTTTCAATTTAGATTGAGAAAATTTGTTTTTATGATGAGGTTAAATTCTATAGAAGCATAAAAATCAAAGAAACTGTATATATAATATTTTCTACTTTAAAATGTGTATGTGTAAGTTTATAGGGGTAATTTTTAACTAACATTTGAATGTTGATTTTTAAAATATAAACTTTTATACCATGAGAGTATTGGGAGATGTTTTTGAATGTAAAGCTCATTTTTATTAGAAACTATAGGTAATTATGTCTTTAGGCCTGTCTGTAACTTCCACTCTTGGAGCCTCAGTGTCCTCACCTGTAAAATGAACAGGTTAAGTTAAATGAATTTGAAGGTCCCTTCCATTTTTAAGTGCCAATGATCCATAAAAGTGACTAAGCACATAGCTTTCATTTTGATTCCACACTACCTGTAATTGCAAATCCTTTTGATGACAGGAAATAATGATTCTCAAGGTTCCTAGACTATCCTTTAATGGGTTAGCTATAAGCTATTGAAACAAATATAGCTCTTTCCACTTTGCTGCCTTCAAAGCTTTGTGCTATCAGTCCTGTGTTAAAAATGCAAAATGAATTTTTAAAAGAACATTGACACTTGCATTGTTAATGTGCCTTCAGGCATGTAATTAGCTGAGAAGTTTAATCTTTTATATTCCATAGTTTGATCAGAATGCATAAGCTCAGAGGAGCTATAAAGTATTGACCAGTATCTTTGATAGGAAATAAGTTCTATGTACCACTTGAAGGTACTTTCCATAAACTGGAATATACCTCATTTGCTCTGTATAACTCTATTAAAGATGAGGTTAGGATGTTTTTCTTTTTGTGAGCATCTTTTTTTAGAAAATCAACTCATGCCAAAAGGTCTACTTTTTTCCTCCTCAACCTTCATTTTTAGTGAGATTTATTTGCATGGCTAGTCATGGAAGGACTTGAAAAGATCCATCTGTAACTGTCTGATAAATGAATGATTTATCCCATGGCTGATTCATCTCTAACAAAACATATCAGTCACTATCCAAAGCATTTCTGATGGGTGGGTCCAGAAAATGGAATTAAAAGGTAGGCTGCATTTTTAAAGAAAATTAATTTGTTTCTGATTTTCATCAATAATACACCCTAAACATGCATATTTACAGCCTTAATCATGGAAGTGTTACATCTGGACTTCAGCACACAATCGAATAATTAGCTGATCCTGATGAGGAATAGGAATTAGGGTTGAACTGAAAAAATGTTGATTAAGACTAAGAGAGGAGAGTTCAGAATGAGACAATAAGTGACATTTTCTAGTTTCATCTCCTTTCGGTCCTTTTATGTTTCAGCCAGACTGGACAATTTTCCATCTCCTATTACTACTTAATCCTTTGCTATTTCTCTTTAAATTTTTTGTTTTTGTTTTCCTAAGCACAATCCTGAATGAGGGAAGAAGGACATTTAATGAACTGTCAGACTTCCAGGGTTTTGTTTAAAAAAAAGAAAAACTGAACTTACTAGAGAAATATAAGGTACCTACCAAAGACTAATTATAAATGATTAAATAAGGACAGACTGTTTACCTTTTCTGTACATAAACTGCAAGACACATGTCTAAGATTGTTGTGAGTAATTAGGTTGTTCATAAGAAAAGTTGGGATAAACCTGAGTATAATATGAATTTAAAAAGTAAAACTTTAGAAACAGCTAAAAAGAATGATCATTTTAATGATTTTCACCAACAAAATCATCACATACTTTTAAACAGCAAAAATGATTGTATACAGAGTATTTGGACATACTTAAAATGCCATTGAGTTCAATATGTTCAGCAGGTTTAGAGACAAGCTCTCTGGATGAAATATCCACTTACCTAAACCATCTCCTTAAACTATCCAAACTTTTAATAGAAAGTGGTAACATGTTAAATAGAATGCTACCATTTAACCATTAAGGCATCATGAAATTCCATTGAGAAGAAGAATGTACCATATTTCTCAAGTCAGTCTCTTTTCTGACTTAAAGAGTCAAATTGTTATGGTAGAGAACATATCAGTAAACTGGAGGACGAAGCTACCCCATGGATTCATGGAAGGTCACAGCAGGAAGGTCCTCAGTATAAGCAGCTCCCTAACCTCATTTCCATGTAATTCATGACATCCTTCTGGGTGAACAATGCATCTTCTTGAGCAGGTAACATTTCTAAAGAACATTCTTCACCATGATTCTGTGAGGGAAGTGGGGCAAATACTACCAGGATTTTACAAAAACATCTGTTGGTACCAATCCTGGCCCTAAGCTTGTGCCAATGAAAGATGCTTCCTTCAAACTGGGTCTAAGTGGAAAAAAGACAACTGAGGGCCTTGCCCTCTGGGCTAGGAGGCACAAGCCAAGGCTTAGGTTTCTTCTGTATCCTTAATAGAGCATCACATCTCAACTGGTTGAACTACCAGACTGAAATACATTAAATATGTCAGAAACAAGTGAAATCATATACAAACAAATACACATATATATTAAAAATATGGAAAAATACAAGTGTAAAACATAGCACAATATATGTTACTGAGTTTATAAATTCCCCACCAACCTATCCTTGGAATAAATGGATAACTAGCAACCCTAATCACCAACTCATCCACACAGCCCATGTAAGTAAGTTCTTTCCAAAGAATTCTGAGTTTGTCTTGCTGTTCAGGCATCTTTTGGCCAGTGGTCAAGTACATCAACTTTGGGTGTATGGGATCATGGCTTTTCAAGCTGTTTGCATGAGATGCTCAGAATACTCTTGGTTACTAATGGTTTTCCACTGAGACCTACTGGATTCGATGTAATCTTTTATAGGAAGCACAGAGCACTTCTATCATCTATTTTGGCACCTTTCTATGTCTAGTTAATTTGGGGAAAGGACAGGAAAAGAAAGACTGCCTTAATGTCATGTCCTCCAGAATATGGTTTCATTCAATTAATACCCAAGGCTATGAAACTGGTTTTCTTAAGATTAGCATTGGTTGCTTGATTGTTGACATGTCATCAAACAGGAAGACTTCACTTTCTGTAGCTGGATCTGGTAGATGGCAGGATGTTCCTTCTGAAATTGCTTTATTTTTTTTCTTTTGGAGGTAATCTTTTATCTTTAATAATATTCTCCAAAAGTTCTGCAATTGCAAACCAAGAGGTAGTAATTTTCTATTTGTCAAATTCCTGGGTGCTTATCTGTTTATAATAGAAGATGGCAAAGCAGCAATCAGTTCATCCCCAGGATACATAATGTGGTCTTTCCTTAGGTAGTCCAGGTGTTTCTTCACAGTGGCCTGTAAGCAGTTAGGATGGCACTTGCAGAATTTCTTGATGATGATCCACCAGAAAGGAAGCTAATAGTGTAGCAAAGCAGCTCATCTAGATCAACTTCCTCAGCACAACACAGCATGCATTGGGAAAACATCTGCATCGTGAGTGACCTTGTCCCTATCGCATCATGAATTTTGACATAGCAACATTCTGACTCATCTGAGAAATCATTCTCATTGGAAGTTAGAGCTTTCTCCAATTTGGCAGAGGAAACACAAGCATATATATTGGTAGGGCATCGATGGCAACTCTCTCTAAATGAGGCTGCAGTAAACTCTGCATGCCAGTCAGCATAGAAGAAACTGAAGTGAAAGACTTTTCTGAAAGCTCTAAGGTACTTTGGCAGAGTCTTTGCTTGACTGTGGTTCTGGAAACCCAAGACTCACTTTCCATGGCTCCAGACACATCTGTGATGCTTCGTCCAAGGTGACCCACGCGATTTGGCCTCATGCTAATTTCAGCAACAGTCATACTGATGTGGTTACATCTTCTATGATTACTGTGAAGCAAACTCTGAGACCTACAAAGCTGCTTTGATTTCAGTTTCCCATTGCATGATTTCTCCTGGTCTTGAACAGTTACTGTGGATGTTCTTTTAAAACCAACACAGGATGACTTTTGACTCTCTCCATCTGAACAAATATCCAGTTTAGAGTTCTCTTTGGATTCAGAATCCAAGAATGATTTCTCCTTATTTTGTCCTGTTACATTCAGATCAGACTGAAGGAAGCTTGGGCCTTCTGTACTCTTACACCCTGTTGTATCTACAATTCTTTCCAAATAACAGCATTGGCTAAAGCTTAGATAAAGGCAAAACAGGTTCATTTTTCAAACCTGTCAAGTTCTGACAACTCCCTCCAATGAAGATATTAGCCCTGTATCTTCCGTTGCTTGGATCACAAAGTGGCAGCTTCTTAGTGCATCAGTTCTTAGAGTGTTGCTCATATCTATAAGGACTCTCAGAGGTTTCTGATTTTTCTTATGCCTCTCTATGAAGCAGACTAAGAAGATGCTCAGTTGATTTGAAAGAGTTCATATTGTTTACATGGAGGGCTTTGGAAGACTGTGGATCATCTTGGATTTTATGCTTTCCACTGGTTCTATTTGGAACCATAATGCAGCCACAGACAACCTATATATTAACAAATAACTCATAATATTCGAAAGTAAGTAGCAGCTCTGGGAGAGCTAGAAAATAGTCAACAATAGTTCAGAATACATCTCATTTGAATCCCACGTAAGTTGGTTGACTCAGGTCATTACTTCTTGGCCAATTTGCTAGACTCATCATAGGAGATAAGACCCAGTGAGGAAGGTAATCTGCTTTGTTTTGCAGTACAACTACTTCATGTTTACATGTATTAGTCATGTTATATATTATATACTGATGTATTATTCATGTTGGATCCAAGACTTCTTCTAAAAGTGGCATACCTAAAATGGTTTATAAGTGCATCAAAATAATATGTTTTCAAATTTCTTCAATTTCTTCTTGGCTTTCCTCTACTGGGTCACTGAATAAAATTTTCCTCTGAAATCTATTTTCTTACTCTTTTTAGTCTGAGCAATTTCCCCTTTTCCTGTTGCATTTTTGTAAAGAAAGAAGTAGGCTGCCAGGGACTGACCCCTTTTTCTTCTACCCTATGTAGCAATGGAACAAGAGGTGCTCCTGGGAGTAAGCAAGGGGAAAAGGATGACCTTTCTGGCCACAGATATTTCTTTTACATATTTCAATATTTGGAGAGATAGATTTGGGTTAATAAGCAACTCTATTAAAATATCCCCAGGACACCTAAAGTATTTTAATCACATAACTGTAATGTTTGCTTCTTAACACCTTGCTGAGGCGGGCTTCTCTGAGGGAATGTGAGTTATGGAAGAGCCATTATATTGTATAGTGGAGCAAATAAAACATGGCTAGGGTGAGGTGACCAAATATTTTCACAGAATGTGTACATTTAGAGTACACTGATGGAACTTTTAGTCCTTCAAGCTTTTAGAAACAATTGAGTTAAGCTCCTAGTCAGTAAGAATTTTTTTTCTTTAGATTTGCTGTGATTCTTCTTCCTCCCCTACTTTGGTTATTGCATCCTTGGGGAAAGCCTGTCTTCACTGTTTCCCTTAAGCACATGTTCATCAATTGAATATATATGTTTAAAAAGTTTGAGACTGTATTTAATGTCACTTGACCCAGGGGGGAAAATGTTAGCTATAGCTTTAGGACAAAACATTGAACTTGGAGGGAAAAAAACCAAAAAGATCTGGATTTGCTTTCTGGCAGTCTTTCTGACCACAGACATTTCCCTACTCTGAAACTCAGTTTAGCATACTCTTTAAAATAACAGATGTAGGGGTAGGTGTCAGAGTCCATAATGTCTACAGGCTCTTCTAGCTCTAAAATTCTATGAACAACATGTTCATTCTGCTTTCTACTCTTTGGCCATGATTTGTAAATAGTTAAAGAAAGTACCAGTTACATGAACCTGGACTTCTGTTAAAATTCTTAGCTGTCCATGGCCTAAATCCTCCTAAGTTTGGCCTAATTACTTTCAGACTCTGCGACTCCGGGTTCTTTCAACAATGCTATTGAAATAATCTCCTCATAAATTGAGTTGCCATTGGGATTCCTCTGGTGTACGACTTCTTGCTTCTTGATCATTTGACAATATTAGAAACAGGGCTGTGGTTTCCCCTGCTAAGAGAGTAAGTTCATTGTCCTTACTCAAGTCTTTGTAATAGATATGACTGGGAATTAAACAGGAGGTACCTGAGTGTGGTTGTCGTGCTGGGTTAGAACTCTGCCATGCTGTGTGAGACTTGCAGACAATGAGAGACATTGCAGTATGTTACACTGGACTCAGCATGAACATAATACAGAGGTACAGATAGCGAAACTCATCATTTTTATTAGAGACATATAGACAAAAACAAAGGATCTGACATATGAAAGAGGGAAAGAGTGATATTTGTTCAATAAATATGAACATACAACTGTGACTGTGGCCTAGTCATTTTTTCTGGGTCTCAGTTTTCTTCTCTTGTCTTTTAATTTGAAAATTTAACATGAAAAATATGAGGGTAGGGTTACATTGTCTCAAGGTTCTAGTTAGTTGGAGAATTCAAGAAAATAAAAGAATAAAAAAGACATTTATTAAGCACCTACTATAATAAGAATTGGAGATGAAAAGCCAGTAAAACAAAATGTCCCTGTCTTAATTACAGTATAATAATTTCACTATTAAATATATAATATATTATTATAAGTGCATTGCAATATTAAAAGATGAAATGCTATAAGAGGTCTGAAGGGAAGGGTCATTTCCAGCTGGGTAGGAGGTCATAGGGAAAACAGGAAAGGTTTCTTAAAGGAAGATGGATTTGAATCCAGTTTGGAAAGCATCAAGCAAAGAGAGAGAGAAAGGAGACTTTAAGAGAGTTTTGGACTCTTAGAAGTAGAAAAGACTTGTTTGTTTTTCATCCTTCTTGCTCAAAGAAGACCAATGGTCAGGAGGCTGATGTCTTGACTTACAATTAAGTGAAGCAGAGGCATATAAAGTCATCAGCCTTACTTTCTCCTCCAGAGTCACTGGAGTCCAGTGGAAAAACAACTGGAGATGGCCCAGGATGCAGTGGCAGATCTTGATCTTTTTAAACTAAAGTCTTTCCCAAATCTTAGTTTGTCTGAGGTGGGAAAGGATTTAAGGAATCATCCAATCTATATCTAAACAAGAATTTTCTGGACATCAAATCTAGTAAATGGGAATTCAGCCTTTAAATCAACCAGTAAATGATGATAGAGTCAGACCTAGAGGGAGAGCTGAGTTCAAATCCAGTCTCAAACACTTACTGACTGTGACTCAGAAGAAGTAACTTAACCTCTATCTGCCTCAGTTTATGCAATAATAAATTATGATAGCATCTATTTTCCAGGCTTATGAGATTCAAATTGATAATATTTGTAAAGTGCTTAGCATAATGCCTGGATATAGTAGGTGCTAAATAAATGCTTGTTTTCTTCCACTTATCCATCTATCTGTTTATTTTTTGAGACTAGGTGAGCCCATATATAGACATAAACCTGATTCTGATCAGCACAGAACTTTAACCAGTTCTGTTTTTCAGACCTGAGCTGAATAGACTCTTCTAAGATGTCTGATGGTCCTCTGCTCAAGGGGTTCACCACATTTATGCTGGAATTATGGTGAATACTTAATCAATGTTGGTCCTATTATAGTCAGAATTCCTTAGCTCAATTAACCCACTAGCTTCAGCCTTCTTCAGTAGCAGGGATTAGAGGCTTATACCACCATACCTGGTCTGTTCTGTTTCATCTTGCTAGATTTAGCTCACTATTAATATCTTTTTGAATCATGACTTATCATCTAGTGGGTTAACCACCTCTCCCAGATTTTTGTCATCTATCAATTGAATAAGCATGCCGTATAAAGCTTTACCAAAGTAATTCATTAAACTGGTGAGAGATCTTCTTCCAAGCTGACACTGACTGTTAATGGCCACTCTTTAGATCCAGTCATTCAACTTTTTTTGAATTCAATTAATTTTAATATCATCTAAATAATATCACCTCATTTCCCCTCAAAAATAATATGGTACATTTTGCCAAATTCTTAGTTAAAATATACTTTAATTAAACCTACAGCATTCTCCCCATCTACCTGTCTGCTTTCCCTGTCAAAAAAAAAAAAGAAATAAAGTTAATCTATTATAACTTGGCCAAGAGCCTACTAGACATGGAGTTCTGAAGATCTGAGTTCTAATTCTTCCTCAAACACTAGTATGTGATTCTGGGCAAGATATTTACTGCTCTCAGCCTCACTTTCCTCATCTATAAAATGGGAAAAATAATGCCACCCATCTTCTGGTGTTGTAAGGATCAAATGAAATAAGACATATCAAATACTTTGAAAAATTTAAAGGTGTTATTATTATTTTTTATTGGTATTATTACAATTGTTTTTATGATTGATGGAACAATGCTGATTCTTTGTGATATCTACTTAATATTCTAGTTTAAAAGAAAATATTCTAGAATGTCACAAGGAATTGAGGCTAATTTTGCAGATTCCCATTAAGTTGTGAGCCCATCTTCCACCAATTAGAACTTATTCAGGGGGAAGTCTGTCTTTTGCATTTCTTTGTACCCCCAGTGCTTATCATGATTCCTAGTACATATTAGGTCCTTAAAACTGCTTACTGACTAATAGAATCTGTTCTCTTCCCTTTTTGGACAATGGAAATTATATTTGCCCCCTTTTGCCCTAAATGACTTTTTCTCTGTGATCTTTCAAAGTTTACTGACTATTGCTCAATAATCAGATCTTCCAATTTCTTTCAAAATTGGGGAAATAGTTCATTTGGTTCCTGGTGACATGACTGATAATGAGCTCATCAAGGGGAACTAGATATTTTCTTACTATTTTCCTGCCTATTTTGAAAATTAATTCATTATTATGAATTCCAAGATCATTATATTATGAAATGGGACTAGAATGGTAGAGTTGTACTGAGTTGTAGAAGGCTTTGAATATAAGGAGTGAGGGGGAGAAAGGAATTTGAATTTTACCTGGAGGCCATAGGGAACATTTGTTCCCTACTTGTCTGATATTCTAGGAATTACTAATACCTCAAGGTAACTAAGTTAAATTCTGTATATCTTATTCAAGAGATTCTGGAGTGCTTGCTTCCCATTCCTCCTCTAACACTTAGTTTTTTCTATGTGAAGATTCCATGTTAAGAGTAGACAGCATTGTCTCTCAGATTTATTTGAATAGAGTCTATCTAGAAATACCTGTTCTTTAAGATTTCTGTTTCTCTGCTCATAACTTGGCTAGAAGTAAAGTGGTATTGGGACAGGGTAAGTGGGGTAAATTTTTTTTAATTCAGTTTAATTTAATACTTACTGAGAAAGTAGTATGGCCTGGTGAAAAGATGTGGAGTCAGAACAAAGGAGTTTGATGATTTCTCTGACAGCTACACTTTGTATTAATATGGCTCAAGGAACAGGCTATGGCTCAAAGCTCTGCTCTTCTCCACTCCAGATCATCTGCTGCCCAGATTCCACCAGATTCCAGAGGTCTAGCAGGCTCAAATACCATGGATTTCCCTTTCTATCAAGCTTTCTGTCAATACCCCTTCCCTCTTTCCTATTCCCAAGTATAAGCTAACCTTGAACATAAATCCTCAGTGGAGGGAAATCAGAGCACCTGTTCCACTTCATTGACTCCTAGAGTCACTCCCTATTCTTTCCAATAGTCATAAACCAGGAACTTATAATCCTCTCTCCCTAAACCCACCACCCCTCCAGCTCATCATGGTCATGGTCCCTAAATAAGGTAGGACACAACAACTAGATTCTTATTGGTAAGACTGGAGATCGACCAGCCCTTAACATCTGCTGTGATCCTACGCTCTCAAGCATGCAAAGCCTCACCCTTTGTCTGCTACTGTGCCTTCTAGACCCTAGGCCTAATGATTCACATTACTGTATAACTCTAAAGATGGTCTTTTTATACATTTTCCATTTGAAATTTCTTATATGTGTTGTCTTCCCCAATTAAAATTTGAGCTCCTTGAGAACAGAGATAGAGCCACTCATATTGGCATCCCCAGCTCTTAGCATAGTGCATGGCACACAGTAATTTTTTTAATCCTATTTTATTCTTTCACTTCATTTATTTAACCTCTTTGAGACTCAGTTTCTTTATCTAGAAAACTGAGGGATTAAATGACATGATTTCTAAGTCCCATTGAAGTTCTGATACCTATGATCTTAGGGTTCACTTGAAATAAGATTGCTAGTCTCTTACTCTCTGTGTGACACTGGAAAAGCCACTTAACTTTTTGTTTTTTCATATGAAAATAGAGATAATAATAATTACACTGCTTACCTCAGGTTGTTGTTATGGAAGTGCTCTATGGACTTTAAGTGAAAAATTAAGAAGTTGTCAGTAATAAATGATGATGCTGATAGTATCAACAACAGGCATTAAGTAAGCAGCAGAATAGATGACAACATAGATACGGAGTTGTACAGTAGGTAGAGCCAAGACAGCAGAATAAAAGGAAGAAACGTAGTCATATTCCCATCTATAAAACTTCCATATAGACCCAGAAAAGGCAACAGACCTAATTCTTATGGGGAAATCCAGAAAAATCACAGTTAATCCTTTGTCTGGCCCAAGTTGGCATAAAGCGGCAAACAGAGAGGTCTACTGACATGGGGAATAGCAGTCAGGGCAAGAGCATGTCAGGGTATGGAACATTCTGTCATGCAGAGAGAGGCTGTATGGACCAGGGCAAGATGAAGTGCCAGACTCATACTAAGTCACTCCCAGTCCTATACTAGGGCATTGCAATGGGGCCAGGGGCCTGTTGATAGCTTTGTTGCCCACTACCCAGTTCTGAGTCACAGATCCAAGATGGACTGAGCAGGGGACCTTTGCACAGGGGTGGCATGTCCACGTATGGAGACCCTGGCCAGTGTACTGAGAAAAGAGGACATCCAGAAGCAAGTGCCAACAGTTTGACTGAGATTCTAAGAGGAGAATGAGATTTCATTTCACAGTGGTTCACCTTTACATTCATAATCACATCTTATTTCACACAAACTCAACTAGAATTCCTGGAAGCAATGAAGAGTTATAAAATAAAACAAAACAATAGAGTTTAATTTTTTTTAATAAATGAAATTTCACTGTTTAAAGAAAAAATGTGAAAGAATTGAGAGCTTTGAAAGGAAGAGTTGAAAGGAAATTAGCAACTTGGCACAAGAAAAAACTCTACCCAAGCAACAAACTCCCAGAAAATTTGAATGAATCAAAGCAAAGTCCTTACTCCATGAGGCACCAAGAAATATTAAAACAAACTCATAAAGCTGAATAAAGTAGAAGACAAAATATATCTCACAGTAAAAACAACTGGCTGAGAAAACAGAGCAAAAAAGAAAGAAATAAGAATCCTTGCATTATCTTAAAATGATAACCAAAAATAGGATGAGACTAGACACCATATTTCAAGAAATCTCACAGAAAAACTGCCCAGATTTCTCTTAAGCAGACACGTTGTAGAAAGCACTAAGATTTCACCAGTTACCTCCTGAAAGAAATTCCAAAATGAAAAAGAAAGCCCAAGAATATCTGAGCTAAAATCTAGAGCTTCCAGGTCAAAAAAATAATACTAATAAGGAGTCAAAAATATAGAATTCAAATTTCAATGTGCCCTAATGAGGATCATACATGATTTAGCAGCCACCATCATAAAGGAATGTAAGTTATCACAACTTAAAATGGTACGAAGACTTTGGAACATCTTACTTATAAATATGCATATGCATGTGTTTCACTGTCAGGGAGAACTAGTCACTAAAAATGATGAGTAAATTATGAGCCCATTTTCTTGATTCAAAAGGATCTAAGAATACGGGAACTGGCAATTCAACATTGTGAGTAAATTGGTTCTGTAATTAGTTTCATTTCTGCCTATCTAAATATTCCATGCACACATATAATATACACCTGTATATATAAGCACATTGTGTTTCATTGACTATACAGATATATTTATATGCATGCATACATATTTATATGCATAGATACACGGATGTTGTTATAATTCTTCAATTCTTCATTTCCTTTTAACAATGATCACGTAGAAGTGATGTGACTCAGTCAATCCATACAGCAAATGATCTATAACACTAGAAAGAAGCTGTGGTTGTTCTACTCTGTTCCCACTCTAGTTACTATTTTTCTGTAATCAATATTCACATATGTAACATCTATCTTTAAATTGGTTTAGGAAGAAAAATTAATTCAGATAGCATCTTTAGGTCCTAAAGATTTTTAAAAATGAGAATATTGGTTCAAAAACGTCATGCATTACATTCAAAATTATGTGCTGAATCAGAAGAAAATTCTAGAGTTTGTAATCTTCAGACGTCTCCCAGACATGGAGTAGAAAATATGTGACTGATTCATATCCAAACAAAGCACAGGTTAAAGAAATAATTTCTATTTTTATGAGAGATTGTCCAAACTGAACAGAATCAAGAAAGGAAACTAAGGGATCATTGAATATGACCCTTCCTTATTACAGAATCTGAGTAGCCTCTGTTACTAACCTTAGTTCACAATTTTGTCCTTATAATCATGTATCTCTTTCTTCTGAGGAGCACGACCACTAATGAGAATCTGATTTCATTGCGTCATTTCCTCAACTTCCTAATCTTTTTATTCCTCTCATAATGTTACAGAAATAAGTCTGAACTCATATTTCATTGGATTAGTGCCATCTTATTTATATGGACATATTCTCTCCATTTGTAGAAATCCCTCCCTCCTTGCTCCATTTTGTCCTTTATCATTCTTCCTTTTCTCCCATAGATCATTCACAGAGCATCTACCAACCATACTATGGACATTCCTCTCTACATCTTTCTTCCTGCTCCACCTCCTCCCATTCCATATGACTTAGACTCATGTAACTCAGGCTTCCATGTGACCTATTAATGAGCCTATTAATGAATGAGAAAAATCATCCCATTTAAATTACCATTACATACAGCTAGTAAGTGAGATCTGATTTGAATTCAGGTCCTCCTGACTCCATGCCCAGGATTTTATTCATTGCACCACTTGGTAACTCATGATTTTTTTTTTGCAATTATGATAATATGATTTTGAAATATGATAATAAATTATTATTAGTCATATTTTCAGATCAATGATTTCAGCAATATATGTGTTTCCTCACTTAGTAGAGATCACAATTCATCAGAGTCTTCTCATTTCATGCAATTGTAGTACATGTTCTTCCTTTAATCCTCCATAGGTTATACATGCAACAAGCTGAAAACCCTCTTCTAGTTCTTTTACATTCCCCAAGTACTGGTGATGTATGTGAGTTATACATTTATTATCTTTCACTGTCTTTCCAGACTAGGTCATAGACTTTTATGATTATAAGTTGATTTGACAATATCTTTTCCCTTACCCTCCCCCACTACTTCTTAAATTTAACACTTTTTTTTTGTTAATATCCAGCAATCAGACTAAATCCACTATAAGTCTCTCTATTGTTTGTTTGGTAACCAGCAATTTTTCATCTTTTTAAAATTTTTTAAAATTTATTTTTAAATTTCAACATTCATTTCCACAAAATTTTGAGTTCCAATTTTTCTCCCCATCTCTCCCCTCCCTTCTCCCCATAACACCTTGCATTCTTCCCTCAATGTGCCTTCCCTTCTATCACACCCCACCCTCCCATTATCCCCATCTTCTCTCTTTTCTTGAAGGGCACGATAACTTTTCACACCTCATTTCCTGTGTTTCTTATTTCCCAGTTATATGCAATAACAATTCTCAACATTCATTTCTGATATTTTGAATTCTAACTTCTCTCCCTTTCTCTCTTTCCCATCCATCCCCACGGAGAAGGCAAGAAATTCAATACAAACTATATATGTGTTGGTTTGCACAAGACTTCCATAGTAGTCATGTTGTGTAAGACTAACTATATTTTCCTCCATTCTATCCTACCCCCATTTATTCTATCCTCTCATTTGATCTTGTCCCTTCCCCAAAGTGTTTACTTCTAATCCTCCTTTCTCCCATTTGCCCTCCCTTCTATCATCCCCCCCACCCTACTTGTCACCTTCTCCCCTACTTTCCTGTAGTGTAAGCTAGATTTTTATACCAAATTTAGTGAGCATGTTATTCCCTCCTTAAGCCACATGTGAAGAGAGTAAGTTTCACTTTTCCCCCCTCACCTCCTCCCTTTTCTCCTCCATTGAAAAAGATTTTTCTTGTATCTTTCATGAGTGATAACTTGCCCTATTCCATTTCTCCCTTTTTCCTCCCAATATATTCCTCTCTCATCCCTCATTTTTATTTTTTATAGATATTATTCCTTCTGATTCAACTCATCCTGTGCTCTCTGTCTATATGTGTGTGTGTTTGTGTGTGTGTGTGTGCATAATCCCTCCACTTGAGGAATACTGAGAAAATACTGAGAAAAGTCTCAAGAGTTACACATATTATTTTTCCATGTAGGAATTTAAACAGTTTTGCTTTAGAAAGCCCTTTATGATTTATCTTTCTTGTTTAACTTTTCATGCTTCTCTTGATTCTTGTATTTGAAAGTCAAGTTTTCTCTCCAGTTCTGGTCTTTTCATGAAGAATGCTTGAAAGTCCTTTATATCACTGAATAACCATTTTCTTCCCCTGAAGTATTATTGCTGGGTAGGTGATTCTTGGTTTTGATCACAGTTCCTGTGACTCCTGGAATATCCTACTCCAAGCCCTTTGATCCCTTAATGTAGAAGTTACCAGATCCTGTGTTATCCTGATTGTATTTCCACAACACTCAAATTGTTTCTTTCTACTGCTTGCAAATATTTTGTCCTTTACCTGGGAACTCTGAAATTTGGCCACAATATTCTTAGGAGTTTCTTCTTTTTGTGTCTCTTTCAGGAGGTGATCTGTGAATTCGTTTAATATTTATTTTTCCCTCTGGTTCTAGAATATCAGGGCAGTTTTCCTTGATAATTTCATGAAAGATAATGTCTAGGCTGTTTTTTTTTTTTTATCATGACTTTCAGGTAGTCCCATTATTTCTAAATTGTCTCTTCTGGATCTATTTTCCAGGTCAGTTGTTTTTCTAATGAGATATTTCACATTCTTCTATTTTTTCATTCCTTCGGTTTTATTTTGCAACTTCTTGGTTTATCATATAGTCATTAGCTTCCCTCAACTCCCCTCTCATTTTAAAGAACTATTTTCTTCAGTGAACTTTTGAACCTCCTTTTCCATTAGGTTAATTCTGCTTTCTAAAGTCTTGTTCTCCTCACTGACTTTTTGGACCTCTTTTTCCCATTGAGTTAGCCTATTTTTAAAGGTGTTATTTTCCTCAGAATTATTTTGCATTTCCTTTAGCAAGTTGCTGATTTTCTTTTCAAGCTCTGCCATGGTCTGAGCCCATTATATGTTCATTTTGGAGGTAATGAATGCAGAAGCTTTGACTTCTGCCACCATACTTTGTTCTTCCTCATCAGAAAGAATGAAAGGAAATACCTGTTCACCAAGAAAGTATCTTTCTAATGGTCTTGTTTTTTTCCCTTTTTGGGCATTTTCCCAGCCAGTTACTTGACTTTTGACTCCTTTGTCAGGATGAGGGTCCTAGTCCTTCTGCTCACCCCAGGACTATGCTCAGAGCTGAGATTCAGATAAGTTGCTCAGTTCCTCCAGAGGCTTTACTCGCAGTGCTCCAACAATGGAACAATGGACCCCAGCTGCTGCCTGCCTGCCATGGCCTCCAGAAGCCTCAGCTGCCCAGCCTGAGTTGCTGCCTTGGTCTGGGGCCAGAGGTGGACTCTGCTCCCTTCTCACTCAGATTGAAAAAGCCCTCTCTCTGACCTTTGGCACCTGTGGGTTGAGAGATCTGTAAACTGCTGCTGCTTCAGGGAATTTCATCCCCAAAGTCTGCTCCAGTCCTGCTCCTTCCAGCAGGTGCTGCGTGGCCCAGGCTGGTCTGGGCTCCATTCCATGTCTGGAGTGACATACCTTTCTCTTTGTCCTTACAGGTCACTCTGAACTGACAATCTCCTCCACTCTACCTTTCTGTGGCTTCTGCTGCTCTAGGATTTGTTGAGAGTCTTTCTTTACAAATATTAGAGCTAAAGTATGTATGTCTTTCTCCCCTGCCATCTTATCTCTGCCTCAGCAATTTTTGATCTTAGGATGTTATACTCTTTTATGATAGATAGACATTCAAAAAATAATACTGCATTTCATATGGGTGAAAAAATGGATAGAAAATGGTTATTTTCCAGATTGAGTTATTCAATTGGATCCGAAGTCCATTGAGTTATTAGTTCATTATTACAAATATTTTCTGTAAGTACTGAAAATTAATGAATAGGGCCTAGAATTACATTTATGAAATTAGCATTTTTCTGGGAATGAGGAGATAATTTCCTCTAATGGTTTCCTGCCCAGAAAGTGTGGGAGTGGATTTGGTATATTCTACATTTTTAAGGATTTCAAGATACTCACAGATACAAAAAAACAAAAAACAAACAAAAAAAACCTAACAATAAAAAATAACATTTTTCGTGCTAACATTCTTCCAGGAGAAATCATAGATTCACTGGATCCTTGATGGAGAAAAGAAAGGAGCCTTATCCAATCCATTCATTTTATAGATTAAGCCCAGAGAGGATAAATGACTTGCCCAAGGTCATGCAAGGTCACCTAATTAGTATTTGAGGCAGAATGTGAATCTAAGTTATCCTAACACAATGTCCAGCACCCAATACAGTACATCATACTTCAATGAATATGAATAATAGACCATCACAATTTCTCAAAAATCAAATTTGCAGGTAAATATTCAAATACTGTATAAATATGAGTTGTATTTTTTCTCTAAATTTCAACAGTGATGTGTAAGTTCAGTATGTTTAAAGGGTATATCTACGAGGTGTAGAAATCTCAATTTCTTTTATTTTACTTTTTTTTGGGGTGGGGAAAGTAGTTGTGTCAGCAGTCTTATGCTTTTGTTACTCATAAAGGAAGTATACTTTCATTCTCTCATCAGTTGAGAAATAATCTGGATACTTAGGTAATGGAATGGAAACAGCATTGAACCTGGAGTCAGGAAAACTGGAGTTCAAATCTAGCCTCAGCTGTCTACTTGCTATGTGATCCTAGGTAAGGTACTTAATATCTGTTTGCCTCAGTTTCCTTGTCACTAAAAATAGGGATAATACCGGCACCTATTATTAGGAAGATAAAATGAAACAATATTTTTGAAGCACTTTGAAAACCTCAAAGCATTATATTTTGTTATTCATTCTTCATATTAGAAGAGAACCAAAATCATATCACAATGTTGGGATAAAGGTACAGTGTGCTCGACTGTGGCTGATCACACTAATAAAAGCTCAGAAGGCTCTGCCACAGGTTGCGCATACACAGTCCATTTGAATACTTGAGGCAGAGATGTCTGTAGATCTGTACATCTCATGTTCCTTTTGGGCTACTGAGATTTGGCTTTAGTAATAGAGCACAGTACCTGTTTTGATATGAGCATGCCGTTCTGGACAATCTTGTACCAGTGTCTCTTTTATTTCACAAGCAAAACTAAAATTCTTCAGAGAGACCTTGAGAATGTCCTGTGTAACTTCTGACTTGCCTCCTGTGAGTTCTATGTGAAATAGTCTTACAGGCAAACTTATGTTTGGCATTCAGCATGACAACTCTGTAGACTTTTAGTTTGTAGGCAGTCTAGCATCTCTTCTCTCCTGCATTGCTACATGACTTCAAGGTAGGTAAAATAACAAAATTATAGCAGTAAAATAATGAAATAGTTAAATAGTAAGATAGTATACTTAAATGTGAATAGGATTTAAGTGAGACTGACTTCCTTGAAGTTGTTGGCCTTACTGTCTCTTTCAGAGTTATAGAAAGACAAAAGTCAAGATGATTGACTTTAAGACAGAATCATACAGTCCAGAACACTATAGCCAGAACAACTGACTATATGGTGTCTTTGATGTCTGACCAAGCTGTAAGTGTTCCTCAGTTCCTGCTTTGGTCTTCTTCATGTGTTGAAAACAATTGTTCTTATCTGTCCTTTCCACTAGGGGAATTCTTCACATGCTTGGAGTAGACATCTCCCTAACTTACAGACTGGTTTGAAGCCCATCAGTTACCCTCAACCTGATTTAGCCTGTGTGTGGAGAGGGTTTTGCTGGGGTGTGACCTCTGCATGTACTACAGCTTCTTTGAGCCACACATGAGATTGGGTGAAGTTGGACACCCAAGGTATATGAGCAGTCCTAAAAGAGCCTGGCAAGTCTTCACATCAGAAGTGTTTGTCTTCCCTGAACACCCCACATGCCCCAGCACCTCTCTTCCCAGGGTTGTCAAGAAGAAAAAATGTAATGATATTTGTTAAGCACTTTGAAAACCTTAAAGCACCATGTAAATTGCTAGCTATCATCACAATCATCGTCGTTATCATCATCATCATAATCGTCATCATTGTCATCATCATCGTCGTCATCATCATTGTCATCATCATCATCATCTTCATCATCTTCATCATCTTCATCATCATCATCATCATCATACTTCAACAACAGTAGCAACTACTCCTCTTACTCCTGTGTCTTTAGGACATGAAACTCTTAGTCGACAGTGATGACCTCTGATTTGGGGTAACAAAATAGAACTGTGCGTGGTTGTCTCAGAATGGTGAAGATTACCTTTTGCTCTTGGGATAGAATGTTGAATTTATATCTCTGAGGTGGTTTTGAGATCCTCAAACTGAAGTTTGTTATACTACTGCTGAAGAGGATGCCATTAGAGGCATAGGCATAGATTTAGCCAAGAAATTTTCATTTTATGTAGAAGATGAGGAATGAGTAGAATGGTTGAGCAAGGAATAATTAAAGCAAAGTGTCTTCTTATCTCTTGATATGTGTTTGTTCATTTCATAGTTAATAAATAGGAGTGAATCCTTTCTGAATTTCTTTCCTTGAGTCTCAGAGTATAATGTAGACCATTATATTCTGTCTGTTCTGGGACCTAAGAAAGCTTGTGTAGCATAGACCACACTAGCTCCTACTGCCTGAAGGTCAAGTTAATCACATTGTTTATTTCTGTCCTAGGGTCCTCTAGTACCCCAGGGGTCTGGACTGTCTTGACTCTTCAAATGGCATTAGCATCTACCAATGTTCTCTCAATCATAGACAGTGATCCCTGCATCTTAGTTACATTTAACCATTTAGACAGGTGAACTTTTACATATAAATATTTATCTCAAATATATATATATATATATCCATATATGTATATATGAAACTTACTCCACTAACTACTGACCTCACTCCCTGGGTTATTACCTTTTATGGAAGGTGTAATCTTCTCCCCCTACCCCTATCACAACCTTTCCCACCTCGGTCTCTGGGGAGGAGGAGATTAGGTTCAGTTCCTATAGCTCATTTCCTATGGAGTCCAGTCTCATGTCCAAGTCCAAAACCCTACCTTAGGCTCAAGTACTAGGCATCCTGGTTTCTCAGAACTTCCATGCCAGACTGGTAGGCTGTTCCTTTTCGCCTGTAATCCTGACTCCAAAATTGCTATAACTCAAATTATCCAGTCCCATAAGTTTCACATCTGACCCCGGAAACTGAGAAGGGCAAACAACCCAATAGAAACAAACACTCCCAGCACTATTTCTCTGAAATAGTGTTAAAAGAAGAACCAGGAAAAGGATGTTCTTGTTACCAGTTCAATTCATAGTGCCCAAACTGTGGATGAATTGGGGTCTTCACTCTCTGTACCAAACAGAAGAGTGGACAAAGAAAGAGACCATTTTACTCTCATCAGGTTTAAGGATACAGGCAGCCAATTAAAAGAGGCTATACCCACTCACTTGATGGGAGGCACAAAGACCTTCATGTTGGGCCATCTAGACATGCCCCAATAGTCCCTCAGGGTGGCTCCATGTTAGTGAACTAGAAAATGTCAGGAAAAGCCCAGGTTATATTTGTAAAGAAACAGTTTTGATCTTAGTACTTTTGGCACAGAGAAAGTGCATATTAGTATTTGTTCAGCTGAACTGAATTGAAAGTTCATGGATTTATTTCAATAATCTAATTCAGCAAGCATTTGAAGCTCCCTCCTGTTATGGGTTCGACTGGGAGCTAGGCCTTGGGCCTACAAAGACTAAAAATGAATACAAACATTTATCTCAAAAATTTTATATTTTACTGTGATGATTGTAAAAGTTCAGTCATACACCAAATGATTTTTAAATTAAATTAATGATTTTAGAACATAAGACTGTGTGATTTTTGTCATTACCAACAGCTCATCTGTTGGTTGGAATTTTATGTGATTTTTATGAATATTGTAGGCCTATTATAACATTGATCCAGAAGACCGTAAGGCTTTTTGTATTAAAGAACAGTAAAACAAGCAAATAATAACAATGGAATGTGCAAAATAACTTTTGATCTTATTACAACAAATGTGATTTTAACATCCATCACCATATAAATGTATCTGCATGGAATGATGAATAATTTATGTATCATTAATGAGAAGCACTGCTGTGTAGTGGGTAGAGGGCTGGCCTTGAAGTCAGTGATGGAACAATCAATGAAGGGCATTTATCAAGTGCTTACAATGTGCCAAACTCTGTAATAAGAACTGGGGACTCCCTTCCCTCAGGGAGCTTTATTTTAATAGGAGACAACATATGTATGGGAATAGTGACCATGGAAGACATTTTGTTTAGAAGTCACAGAGATCATAATTAGACCCATAGGAAAAATGAGTTGACATAACTTTGCCTTAAAAAGCAAGAGCCTAAAGGAGCAGGGGGAGGAATGGTTGAGGGTATACGTATAATCCCAAAGCAAGGAGAAAGTAGTTGGCTGGGATGAACAGATTATTATTAGCCAAAGAGGGGAGCTTGAATTCCTTTTTGCTAACTCCCTGATGAGGACAGAGTGGCCCAGGCTGGGAGTTCCAAATTGAAATGATTCCCTAAGATAGATTTCTAAGTTCCCTAAGTTCCCTAAGATGGGTTTCTGGAGGTTTGGTAGACAGGAGAATGTCAGAGTAGGATGAGTAACAAGGAGATGATGCTAAGAGCAGCATGATCTGGTGTTCTAAGATCGCCTTTACATTCTAGCTGTGTGACCCCGCATACATCAATTCACTTCTTGGTGCCCCAGGCAAATCTCAAAGATTTCAAGTGACTGACTGGCTGCTTATCTATCATGATGGAGAAGGTTTTTTACATGAGAACTTCCCTAAACCTATTTAAGCACCAGTACAGACAAAAATAAACAAGGCAATAGCAATCCTTTCACTTCCAATTTCACTGGGCTTCCATATGGAAGTAAGCCATAATGTATTACAGGCATAGGAGTGGTTTGGTCATAATGAGAGCTGGACAGAGCTCAGGTCTCCTTAATAGCTTAGATGTTTATTGTTGCAAGATGGATAGGCACATTGTTTTTTCTATTCGACTTTCCACATTTTGTGTAACTGTTACCAGGCATTCATTTGAACCTGGAAAGATACAGTCAGGCACCCAGGTTTCACACATGACTAAAAGCATGTGAGGTACGGGTTAGAAGCAGTGCCAGAAAAAAAAGAAAAAGCAGGCACTTGAATCTTCAAACTAATCAGGGAAATAAGTGGGAATCCTTGTTTGAGGTCAACAAGCTCTAAGACTCATTACATAATCATATAGTACTAGTAAGTCTTCACTACTTAGGTACTGATTATCCAGTCTGAGGATTTTCAAGTTCTTCATTTCTCCTGCTATCTATCTGGTCCTTTCCCTGTTTTATTTTTTATTTCTTTCCTCATCTGTGGGAAGAAAAAAAGATGATGATACCTGAAATGGAGATGTATATGATCTGTGAATTTCAGTTTTCTGTGAGATGTCTTTCCTCTGTGCCTCTCATGACCAAAAGACAAATTACTTGAGCTCCATTGATTTCCAGTAGTGATTTCTTTTACCCAAAATGCAAAGTTCCTGATTTTCAGTATAGTTCTTAACTTTTCCCTCTTGTATCATGGGCCTCTTTGGCAGTCTAGTCAGTTGATCAATAAACACTTAATGAGTGCCTACTGTGTGCTAGACACTGTGCTAAGTCCTGGGGATATAAAGAAGGTAAAATATAGCTGTATATGGATAATTTTGAAATATAATCAACAGGTGAAAGACATTACAGTTAAGGGTGATCAGGAATGATTTCCTACAAAATATAAGAATTTATCTGGGATTTGAAGAAAGCCGGTGCAGCTAAGGAGCCAATGAGGAGGGAGAGCATTCCAGGCATGATGGACATCTAGTGAAAATGTAAGTAGTTAGGAAATTGAATGAAGTCTAGTGGAGACTATGGATACCTTCTCAGAATAATGGTAGAAAAGTAGTAACTTAAAAAATTTATTGGATTACAAAAATCACTTAAACATCCAATAGTGTTTGATCTATAGAGACACTCTTCTTTGACTATATTTTTTATTAAAGTCAAAGCCTTCTCCTGATTAGCCTAGCATGACTACATCTTATTGAGTCATTAGATTTTATTATGGAGATAATCTTTTAGCTAATTTTAAATTACTTTGATCATATATCCTGGATTTATTTTTCCAGGACAATTATACTTACTAAAAGAGAAATTGAGTTTCAAATGAGAACTTAAAATAGGAAAATTCTTTTTTCAAGCTATATATCAAATCTGGTATCCACTACCTGTACTTTCTAATTCATGGAGGACGAATTAGGCACTAGCATTATTTGTAATCAGTCTGGTGGCAGTGAACAGCCTCTTCCTCTTCCTCTTCCTTCTCCATAGACCCCTCCCTCCATTGCTTAGCATGATGCCTAGCATATAGGCTATTATATTTGTGTATAGGATAGAGATCTAGGAGGTAGCTAGGTGGCACGATGGATAAAATATTCAATCTGGAGTCAGGAAGACCAGTTTGTTTTTTCCTTCATTTTTTCCTCTTGCATCAAGGGAATAAATGTAATCTTCCTTTCTCATGGTAACTCTTCAAATAGTTGAAGACTGTCCCCATGTCCCTCTTCCCATGTAGTCTTCACTTATCCAAACTAAGGAGCCCAGTTCTTTTACCCAAACCTCATATGAGAAGATCTCTTAGTTTCCACTCTCCCGATTGCTCTTTTCTGTATTCTCTGAAACTTATGAATATCCCTTCTCCAAATGGAGAATTTTCAAAAAATAATTACAAGCTATCAGCAACCACATTGCTCTAAATCACTAATAATTAGAAAATGAAACAGCTCATGGTTTTACCTTACAGCAAATTGGCAAAGATGACCAAGGCTCCAATTGGTCAAAGTTGGAGGTCAAGAATGGTATTCTACTATTCTACTCTTGGAGATGTGAATTATTCCAACCATTCTGAAAAACAATTAAGAAAAATATCAGTCTGTATGTTAGTCAATAAGATTTTCTAGGACCTTTCTCTGTTAAAGGAACTGTATTAAGTAATAAAGATACAAAGAAAGGCTGAAATATCGTTCCTACCCTTAAGGAGATCACATCTAATGGGAGAGACAACATGCACATAACTATATACTATCTATATATACGCTATATATATACATCTATAAGTATCTACCTTTCCCTCATATATGTACACACATATACATACAAACATATATACATGACTTATACATATACACACATATCCTCATATATGCATACATGTGTATATATATACATATATGTATGTGTGTATATATATTATATATATACATACACATATACACTCATACCCACATAAATAGTCTAAATGCAAGTAATCTCAGGATAAGGCACCAAGGTGGAGAAGGGAATGGGCCACAGAGCATAAGTAACAGAAAACTTTTGTACAAGGTAAGTCAATCCTGAAGGAAGTCAAAAGATGGATATGAATTCTGAAGGAAGTCCTGAAGGAAGTCACAAGATGGGTATGAATTCAGATCCAAAGGAAGTAGTGGGAGGTAGAATATGATATGTGAGTAATATGTCACTGGAACTGAATTATATGGTGGAGGGCTGTAAAATGTAAGAAAACTAGAAAGGTAGGGCAAAAAAGAAGGGAAAAGTAATTAAAATTATATCATTTGACTTAGATTTTCCCTAGAGAATGCCTTGAAAATGTCAAAATGTATGTACACATACATACATATGTATATAGATAGATAGATAGATAGATAGATAAACAAATATAGGTAGATATAACTAGCAAGAGGATGGCATAGGCGGTAGATTGCTGGACTTAAGCCAAGAAGATATGGGTTTCAATCACACCTGTTAGTCAAGTTGTGTGACATTGTACAAGTCATTTAACTTTTCTGTGCTCATATATTCTCATCTGTTGTTCTTCCTTCATTCTAGATGACTACAAGTGTCATCAGGAGGGTGATGTCCTCACTTGCAGGTGAGGATTTAAATGAGGCAAGGCTTTGCAGAATCACCAGCCTCACTTTCTCCTCTAGTCATCAGTCCTATGGCAAGATATAGGTCGAGATGACTGGTGATGCCCCTTCTCTCCCCACTCCCAATCTGTAAAATAAAGGGGAAAATAGACTTGACCTTCAAGGTACCTTATAACCCTCAGGGTGTGATTTTTGTGGCAGAAAAATAAATAGAAACTAAACTTGTGCTTGTGCTTGTTGACTGGGAAATGGCTGAACAGTGTTATATGAAAATACAGTTGTGCTGTGAGAAATAATTATAAAGAGTTCCTAGATTTATGGGGAAATATGTTAAGTGATATAGAAGGAAGGAAGAAAGACCACAAATACCATATACAGAATGGCTGTAATTGGGCAAAGGCAAATTATCTTGAAAGTGAACACTATATGACTGCAACGGCCAAACTTAGCTAAGAGGAGGAAAGATACACACTTCCCTTTCTTTAGAGGGTTGGGGAATTATCAGATCCAATCACCAAGCATTTGTTAGGCATCTTCTCTGTGACAGACCCTCTATTTGATGTTAGAGATACAAAGAGAGAAATGAAATTATCCCTGCCCTCCAGGAGCATGTTTTATATTAGGGGAAATTATATATTTTAATAAATATAGAAAAAAGAATATGTACAACCCAAATATAATGCAATTTATTTGGGGGAGGGGAGGGAGGCATTGGCAATCAGGTAGTGGTGATAAGTGCTAGCAAACCCCAGGCATTATACAAGGCACAGAGATAGGCCATTGCATGTGAGGAATAGAGAGCAGATGAGTTTGACTGGGCTGTGTAGTTCGTGAAGGGCGAGGAGCATTCATGTAATAAGCCTTTGGAGGTCAGTTGACATATAATTGTGTAGGATTTGAAATGCCAAACAGAGGCCCTGGGGACTCTGGGTATGGAATCTTCTGACAGTATCCACTGTCAGATGCAGAGCCTGAGTGAGCTGGTTTTGTTTGCCTGCCTTTGTTATAAAAGCAAAGCTTACTAAGTGATCGTGGGGGATGTATATCATGAATTGACTGGGGTTTAAAAACAGAAGGCATCAATAAAACTTTAAGATGAAATAAAATGAACTGAACAAAACATGTCCAGAATACAGTGGTTCATTACTGAGTCCATCACATGAGTTATCACTGAGGCAGAATACAATAGGACTGTTGTCCTGTGCTGTATATTTTTCGTAATGTTTGGGACTTAACGTCATTCTGCTTTGGCTTAATTAAGGAAGCAATACCAATAGGTTCCAAGATATGCTGTCCAGTCTGATCCCTTGAGAGAAAAATAACTTGGATATGAATTCTGGGATAAGTGAACACAATATGTTGGGGGTGGGAGTGAGGAGAAGAGGAAACTGGATAACTAAAGAGCATATTTACTGTTATTATTATAGACTCATAATTATGTGAATCAATATTAATAATAGCAACATTTATATAGCACTTACAAAGTCCCAGGCACTGTGCAAAGTGCTTTTCAATCATTATCTCATTTATTCCTCTTGCTAAGTCTGTGAGCTAAGTGCTATGATTATTTAATAGATCAGGAAACTGAGGCAAATATAAGTTAAGTGACTTGGTCAAGATCACACAGCTAGTAAAGTGTCTGAAGCTGGATTTGAATGCACATCTTCCCGACTGCTCTATCCACTTTGCCACCTACCTGACAAAATTAAAAACTGTATAATAAAAAGGTATAGCTTTCATTTCAAATCAGGATGTCACTGATTTGGTGCCTTTTTTTTTTTTAGATATATATGCTTGAAGAGTTCAGGCACATTAAATCCAAAGCTAGGCAAAGTGTTCATTTATCATAACCACAGGCCCTGAGAGGAATCTACAAACCAGTGCAGGGGAATATTTCAAATAGGAAGAGAACAGGAAGTTCAAGCTAAGCTAGGTTTGTTTGAAGTTTTAGCATTTCATTCCCTCCACTGAACTGATTACTTGCATTGGAATTGCATAAATGGATGCTCTGCCTCCTCATTTATGAAATGAATGTTAATGTATTCTGCCTGCTGGAGCAACATCCAAACAACTCACAAAATGAACACAAAATCCACAATAAAGCAGTTTGAAACTTATTCTGAATTTTTCTAGAGAACATACATGAAAAATCGTACAATTTCCAGAAACTTTGACAGGATGTCTTAAACCCTTGCTCTGGATGCTTCCACCCAAAGTCATACCCAACCCATCCTTGGAATTGCTCCTGTCCAGAGCTGAGATGGCATATGTATAGCATTTTTCAAAACTTAAAAGTATTATGCAAATATTAAGTAGTATCAAGTGATGGATTGAAAAGCATTTATTAAGGGTGCCCAGTCTTTAGGGAACCTGGGGATATAAAAAATAAAAAGATTCTGAATTCTGTGTTTTGAGTGAAGTCATTGGCCTAATAACAATATATTTTTTTTATTCCTTTCAATTACATCACAAATGTAAGATTGATATGCGATTTTGTCAGTCTGGGGAACTTAAGGACTGGATGCTCTTGGACCTAACACAAGTTACAAAGTCTATGACTTACTAGAAAAGTTTGAAGATGCTACTTGAGGCACATAGAATCTAAATGACTTTCCCAGTATCATAAAGCTAATAAATATAAGCAAACACCAGTCTTCCTGTTTCCAAGTCTAGCACTCTATCTATATGCTATGCTGCCTCTTTCAAATACTTGAAAATTAATTGGTGGAGACTACTAATCATATAAATCAATGGGGTATCAGGTACCACAATCATGATCAGAAGGAAGGGAGAGATGTCCACAGTATTGTAGTAAACTTCCCTCAAAGAACAATTTGTAATTTAACAAGGCTGATGGTTGTCCATGCTTTTCTATTTTTTTAATATCAACTATCAAGAACATTCCCTGAGTTTGTGAAGTGAGACATTTTCATTTTTGTATGCACAGTGCCTGGCACATGGTAAAAAGTCAATATTCTATGTTCACTGATTGACATATTCTCATGAGATTCTGTCAAAACATAATATTCAATATATAGGAAATAATATCCCTATGATTAAATGTAATTTTGTTCCAATTGACCAAATATTCCAATATTGGATAGGCAAAGACCAATCAGAACAATACTTTGCTTAATTGTGCACCAAATTTATATGCCACTGACAACACTTATATTCCTTAAAGGGACAGAAATAACTAAGCCTAGTTTCACTGAAATGACCTTAACAAATTGTCAGTGAAAAGAAATTGTTAAAATAGAATGTTACCAGATGGTTACTCTTTCTCCCAATTTCATCCACTCTAGGATTAGCCTTAGTGTCCTGCATTGTTTGGCCTTCTTGGTGTTGCTTACTGTGGGACATCTCTGTCTTCCTATCATGTGGCATTTTCCTGGGGTCTCTTATTCCACAGAGTTTTTAGTACAAAAGTCCATGGTCCCTCATTAAAGTCTCTTCCTCTACCCTCAACAGATTGCCCCAGGTAGATTTTGTGACACCTGTTCTCCGCTCCAGAATTTCTGCTTAATTCCCCAGATTGACTGGTTTAGGCTTAATGCCTCTGACCTTGCCCTGCTTACAGTAATTGCTCCATATATGCTATAGTTCTATCTACAATAGAAGGTATTATTGATGCTGGATAGATTAAAACACAAATCTTTCACCATAGAAAACTTGTTTTTGACTTCACACTATGGAATACTTTAATTGCCTTAATATGACACAGTTAAAGGAAAACCACAAATATTATGGAAAGAAAAGTTTCTCCACTTGACAGAGTAAAAATTATCATAATCACCGAATGCACACATTGCTCTCTGACAGACATTAAACAGGATTTATCTGAACTGACACCAGTCAGGAGGTCACTTGGGATATGACAATCACAAACTATGTAGAAAATGTTTATTCTGACCTCGTTTTAAAAATCTGGTAAGAAACACTGAAAATACTACATGGCAAATTTCAAGAAGCTTTCTCCAGAATATTTTCAATGAGTGAGAGAAGGCATGATAGTGATAAAAGACCACGACCAAGTGATTTCATTAAGCAAGACAGCACAAAAAAAGCTCAATTTCTATTAAGACTGAAGCTCAATTTAAAATGAAGTATAAATTAGTATTGGGAATTTGAACAACATTGAACCTAGTTGAAGACAAGAGAAAATACCTCAGAAGAAGCCAGCTTATGATCTCTTCAAATTGGCATCTAATATGGCTTTTACTAAAATCTGCCTAATTTTCCCCCAATGCAAAAATAATCAAAATGTCATTGAATCTAAAATATGGCAGTCTTCCTGACTCTTAGGGTGGTTTAGAGTTTTAAGCTCTAGAGATCATCTGGTTTAGATTTATTTTTCAGATTAGAAAAATGAGAATCAAAGTTATTGACTCACTCACCTATGTTCGTACATCTGTCATTCAAACCTTGATCTCTCATTCTAAGAACAGGCCTCTTCCAATTACATCATGCTAGGACATGAGCTCATCCTAGCTCAGATAATGTGTAGTAATACTTCCTAAAATATCCCTTATAACAGGTTATGATTGCTGGCATTTATATAATATTTATATAGCTTTGCAAAGATCTTGATGACTGTAATCTCATTTTATCCTTACAGCAATCCTAGAAAATAAGTGTTCTTATTATTTCCATTTTACAGATGACGAAACTGAAGATAAGAATCATTAAGTATCTTACCCAGGTATCTAAAGCAGTATTTGAAGCGAGATCTTCCTGACTGGAATAAGGTCTAATATTTTAGCCATTGTGTCACCTAGCTGACTGACAAGGAATTCGTCTACCTTCTTTTTTAAAAGTTCATTTATTTATTTTTCATTTTATTTATTATTTTATTTATTTATTATTCATTTTATTTATTTTTTCAATATTCACTTCCACAAGATTTTGACTTCCAAATTTTTTCCCCCTCTCTCCCCTCTGCCCACCCTAAGACAGTGTGCATTCTGATTACCCCTTTCCCCAATCTGCCCTCCCTTCTATGACAACCCTCCGTTCTCTTGTCCCCATCCCCTCTATCTTCTTGTAGGGCAAGACAGATTTCTATACCCCATTGCCTTTATGTCTTATTTCCAAGTTATATGTAAAAATAACTTTTAACATTCATTTTTAAAATTTTGAGTTACAACTGCTCTCCCTTCCTTCCTCCCCACTCATCCCTCCTAAGAAGGCAAGCAATTCAATATATGGTATATGTGTGTAGTTATGCAAAACACTTCCATAACAGACATGTTGTGAAAGACTAAGTATATTTCTCCCCATCCTATCCTGTGTCCTATTTATTCTGACCCTATTCTGTCTCAAAATTGTTTACTTCTAAACACTTTCTTCCTCCCATTTATCTTCCCTCCTATGATTCCCCCTGCCTTTCCCTTCCTCCTTACTTTCCTGTAGTGTAAGACAGACTCGTACTCAAATTGAGAGTGCATGTCATTCCCTCCATTAGCCAAATGCAATGAGAATAGGGTTCACTCTTCCCCTCTCACCTCTCCCTCTTTCCTCAATTGAAAAGGTTATTTCTTGCCTCTTTTATGTGAGAGATAATTTGCGCCATTCTATTTCTCTCTTTCTCCTCCCAATAAATTGCTCTTTCACCTCTTAATTTAATTTTTTAGGTATCATCCCTTTGCTACTCAACTCCCTCTGTGCCCTCTGTCTATATGTATATAATCTCTCTAAGTACCTTAATACTGAGACAAGTTCCAAGAGTTACAAATATGATCTTTCCATGTAGGAATGTAAACAGATTAGCTTTAGTAAGCCCCTTATGATTTCTTTTTCCTTGCTAATCTTTTCATTCTTCTCTTAATTCTTGTGTTTAAAAGTCAAGTTTTCTACTCAGCTGTGGTCTTTTTCATCAAGAATGATTGAAAATCCTCTATTTTACTGCACAACCATTTTTTCCCCTTAATCATTATCCTCAGTTTTGCGGGGTAGGTGATTCTTGGTTTTAATTCTAGCTCCTTTGGCCTGGGGAATATTATATTCCAAGCTTTCCAATCCTTTAAGGTAGAAGATGCTAAATTTTGTGTTATCCTGATTGTGTTTCCAAAATAGACAAGTTGTTTCTTTCTGGCTGCTTGCAATATTTTCTCCTTGGCCTTGGAGTTCTGGAATTTAACTACAATATTCCTAGGAGTTTTCCTTTGGGGATCTCTTTCAGGAAGCGATTGGTGGATTATTTTAATATCAATCTTACCCTCTGGCTCTAGAATACCAGGGCAGTTTTCCTAGATAATTTCTTGAAAGATGATGTCTAGGCTCTTTTGTGAATCATGGCTTTTAGGGAGTCCAGTAATTTTTAAATTGTCTGGATCTATTATCCACATCAATTGTTTTTCCAATGAGATATTTCACATTAACTTCTCTTTTTTCATTACTTTGGCTTTGTTTTATAATTTCATGATTTTTCATAAAATCATTAACTTCCACCTGCTGCATTCTAATCTTTAAATAATTATTTTCTTCAGTGACCTTTTGAACTTCCTTTTCCATATGACCAACTCTGCTTTTTAAGATAATCTTCCTCTCATTGGTTCTTTGGATCTCTTTTGCCATTTGGGAAAGTTTATTTTTTTAAAGTGTTATTTTCTTCTGCATTTTTTGGTACCCTTAGGAAGCAGTTGACTTGTCTTTCATGATTTTCTTGTATCACTCTCATTTCCCTTCCCAATTTTTGCTCTAATTCTCTTACTTGATTTTCAAAATCATTTTTGAGCTCTTCCATGTCCTCAGACCAATTCTTATTTTTCTTGGAGGCTTTGGATGGAGGAGTTTTGACTTTGTTGTATTCATCTGTTTATATATTTTGGTCTTCCTTGTCATCCAAGTAAGATTCTATAGTCTGATTCTTTTTCTGGTTTTTGCTCATTTCCCTAGTCATTTACTTGACATTTGAGCTCTTTCTCAAAGGTACTTCTCCGATCACAGTGGGGTGGGGTTACTGTCAGCTGCTAGATCCTCTCACAATCTGTGGGACTATAGCTCCAGAAACAGATGCTACCACTGCACCTACTACTGTTGCCATTGGCTCCTCTGCCCCCTCCACCACTATGGGCCTGGGGCTGTGCCACTCTACTCTCTCACACAGGTCCCACAGGTTTTTTCCACTGACCTTCCTGTTTGTCCTTGGAGTTTTGGTCATGAAGTCTGGAAATCACCACAGATGCCAGGGATTCATTCTCCCAAGGTCTGATTAGTTCCAATCTGTGCCAATGCAACCCATGCTAGACTGCACTCTGCTCCTAGCAGGCACTATAGACATTAAATGTAGACGTTCCAGGCTGTCTTGGGTTAGATATTTGCTACACTCTGCCTATGCCATTCTGCGGTTCCAGAATTTGTTCAGTCATTTTTAATAGGTATTTGGCTTGAATTGGGGGAAGGGTTCTAGCAAGTCCATTCTTTACACTGCCATCTTGACTCTGCCCCCATCTAGCTTCTTCTTGATGAAGATTTCTTTCTTTCTTTCTTGGAGGCCATTGAGGTTGTTACCTGCCCAGGGTCATGCACCTAATAAGTGTCTGAAGCCAGATGTGAACTCAGGTTCTCCTGAACCCAGAGCTGGTTGCTATATCCTCTGTGCCACCTTGCTGCCTGTTGCTGAAGATTTCTGTACATGCAAGGCAGCCCATTCACTTTCAAGACAAGTTTTATTTCTCGTTTTGGTCTGGATCTGTGACTTCATCAGCATAGGAAGATCCTAGTGAGGAAACTGGATAAAAAGTGATACTCAATTGTTCTGAAACTTATAGTCTTGAAAAACTGCCTGGGGTGCCAAGTCCAGGTGACTTGCTCATTGTTGCATAGCAAAGATGTTTGTGAAGATCTTGAACCCAGGCAATTCTGATTTCAAGGCCTGAATCTCATCTATTTTGTTGACATCTTATACACTGTAACTTTCTTTTAGTTTATTAATTGAGGTAAAAATTTACCACATTAAAATTTCTACTCATTGATTCAAATAACCTCTGGAAGAAACTGATGGTCAGAAATATTCAGTGAACTGTCCTATCACTAATTCTATTCCTGGCTTACTCACTTCTCCCTCTTACTCAACTTGTTCCCCTTATCCTCATTTTACTTTGAGGTAGTGTGCACAATGGGTTTTTGGATGTAGTTCTTAGAAATGCATATCTCTTGGGATCCACCCCTTAAGACCAAACTTGTAAAGGGGTAAGCTTTGGATTCTATGCAGTGTGGGCTACATGTATGCTGGATGTAATTTCATCCCTGCTATAATTATTGTACTCATCATCCAACCGTTCTATTGACTTTTATCTTCAGTAAAATAAAGTTTGCTCTGAGTAAACTTGCCAGACCATTATTTGTTGCATTATACCACATTCTCTTCTAGCATCTATTGCTGGAACAGGAGAGAAATAAGGATACTTTCCTAAGGTCCACCACTACAAAACTTTCTCTGAGCTAATGTCTTTTTGGGTGTTTATTAAAATTGTCATGAATTTATCTAACTCAACATCCATTCCATGGATTTCCAATTTTCTACCATGGTAATTCTTTAAGACTTTATAAAATGTACCAAACACATAGCAGGTGCCTAATAAATGTCATTTGAATGACCTTAAAATCTAGAATCATAGTTTTGACAGCATTCTTCAGTTATAACAGCTTAGTAATCCCATCACAAAAAGAAATGAGCTTAGTTTTAGTATGGCATTCTTAGTAAACGGAAGTTTCTCTCATTGTGACCATTGCTTCCATTACTAATATCCAAAAGTCATGATCTAATCATTGTTATTCCTTGTGGGAGAAAAAGCACCACATGAAATCATATATTATTTGAAGACTTTCCTTCATCTGCTAGCTAAATGTGTGATCTTGGAAAAGTCTTTAACTTTGAAGTTAAAGGATGGAAAGTTATCTGATGTAAAGCAAAAGTATTATATATAAGATGAATAGGAAGATACTATACAAAGGGCTTAGTTTCCCTTACTGAGTTCAAGTCATCTGACTGTAATGGTAATTTAAATGGGGAGGTATTTCCCATTCATTCATAGGCCTACATGGCCTGTCTGGGTCACATGGAAGCCTGAGACACATGGAGACTGTGGTGGGATGAGTTTGCTGAATGGGTAGAGCAGGAAGGTTGGAACAGGAAGAGGCAGAGCAAGAGCAGATGTGAGAGGAAATGAGTAAGAGAGCAGTCAGAACCAGGAAAGATGCAGGTTCCTGGCTAGTGTCAATGCAAGAGTTTCTTTGTGATTTTTTTAGAGGGGCAGTTTGTGTTTTATTCAATGGAGCTGATTTGTGGGAAGCCTAGCACGGGGAAGGCTTGGAGCCTGTGTTGTTGTCTGCATTGTTACTGTGTATAGATTTTTGTTACAATGATGTATTTGGTTTTCTGGTGTCTGAATAAATGTTTTGGTTCTGTCGTCCATGTGGAGAGCCCGTGGTATTTTGAGATTCAGAATTGCACCACAACATTCATGGACTTTGTAGGCATTGTGAATATTGCATTGGTGCTACACTGGCACAGATGAGCAATGTATCAGGTCCATGACAATATTGTCAGATTTAATTTCTGAGTCACTTTCTGGAATCTTTAAATGATCTCAGAAATGGATTGAGTATTTTAAGACTGGCTGGACAAGGACAACCTCTGCCTAAATTTTCAAAGCATGGTAAGGTAAAAGAATGTAGTGTGCAAAATATAGACCAGGGTGCTTGGATTTAATTCCATGACAAATTCTAGAATATGATACTGAAGGGATGGTTAGAGAAGATATAGTGCTCCTCTGGGCTTACTCTCTTAACCACCACTGAAACTGGCAATTTAAGGTTACTCCAATTCTCCCGAATGCTCTAGGCATTGTGATGACAAATTCTGAGAGGAAGGAAATGGTCCAAGGAGTAGAAAATAACCAGATTATAATACAATGCAGCCCATCTCCACTTTGACACATGGTAAGTGTGAACTAAGCCACCTGAGTGACCAAAGTAAGAGTGAAAAATATCAGTATTTTTTAAAGCTTCGGTGTTGAGGTTTTTAGAAAAAAAAGATGGTTTAGATTTGGTTTAACAGTTCACTACAGAAAAGAATCATAGTGTAGTGAGCTAATTAAAAACAAAAATTCCCCTGATCCCCTCATAACTAGGTTAGTTCTGCTAGAGAAGGGGTTGATCTCAGAATTAGTCTTGTATTAAAAAGGCTACTACTTTCCCTATCTCCCACACGAAGGGTTTTAACTCAGTTCTGTACCAGAGAGAGGGGTATCTTTGGCCTCCTTGGTGAAGGAAATGGATCCTGGACAAAAGAAGGGTCCCTAACATAGTCTGACCTCTAAGGAAAGAAAGAGCTTCCAAAAAAGGAAAGGCAAAGAAGGACCAAAGGCAAATAAAAATATTTCAATATGGTCTGATCTTCAGAGTAGGGGATATCTAGAAAACAGGTCCTAAAGCATTAGAATGAACAGTAAACCTAAAAAAACACTTAAAGAACTTTTATGTGCTAGGGATGCCCAAGTCACAAATTCAGAAGAAGAAAATAGCTTATAAGTACCAATCAAAACTTTAGATAAATAAAGCTTGCCAACATGATGTATTAGAATTTCTAGAAGAAATTATATAAAGGGTTACAAATCAATAGCTTTTAGAAAAAAGTAACACAAATCAAAGCTATGGAGAAAGGAATGGGAAAAATAATTTATAGATTAACACAACAGATGCAAAACCTTACCCTTCTGGTAGATTACCCCAAAATTAGACCAAGCCAAATAGAAGTCAGTGACTCCAGGAAACAAAAAAAGTATTTAAGCAAAGTCAAAAGTCTGAATATCTATGAGTATATGATACATATGTATATAAAAGAATACATACTAATCTATATAAATTTTGATTTCTCATATCAAAAACAATCGACCCAGAAAACAGATAAAGAAGAGACAACTTAAGAATCATTTGAGTATCTGAAACCCATCACCAAAAAAAGGAACCTGGATGTCATACTTTGAGAAATCATTAGTGAAGAGGGTGATATGAAAATAGAAAAAAAGACCCACTGATCACCTCCTGATATATATCCATTGCTAAAATCCAGAATTTGAAGATTTAGAAAAAATATTGAAAGCTGATAGGAAAAAGAATTTAAGTACAGAGAAAAACCAGTCAGCAACACACAAGATTTTGTAGCTACCATTCTAAAGGGAGGCAGCTAAGTGGGTCAATGGATATAGTGCTGGGCCTGAAGATAGAAAGAACTTAGTTCAAGCTGGCTTCAGACACTTTCTAGCTCTGTGACCCTGAGCAAGTCATTTAACCTCTCTTTGCCTGACTCCCCTGGAAAAGAAAATGACAAATTACTCCTGTGTCTTTCCCAAGAAAATCTCATAGTATGATCCACAGCATCATACATAGTCAGATATGACTGAAGAACATCTATAAAAAGAGATGAGAAGATATTACAAAAATAGCCTACAAAGTAGAATCCAAAAGGCAAGAAATAGTAGCGTTAAAGTAAAAATAATTTACCCTGAAAAAGTGAATGGCATTTCAAAACAAGTTCTGCAAAGGAAAAAATGGATCTTCAATGAAAAAGTGGATTTACAAACATTCTTTAAATTGAAAAACAACAATTGTAGCTTACTAGGGAATTTTGAAATAAAAACAAAGGAAATAACGGAAAATTTGAATTCAATTGAACAGTCTGGAATTTATCACAATGAATTCTTTACATGATAATAGAAGAAGGAAAGATAAGAGGTTCTTTTCAGCATCCTAATTTGAAAGAGTATCAAATCATGAGAGGTAGTCAAATGAGGCAATAGACCTAGAAATGGTTTTATGTGTTGGCAATGCTGAAAGAAAACAGAAAGGAGGGCAAGTGGAAAGGAAGAATGCCCTAAGGGGTGGGCACTTGTGATCTCACATACAGTCACTAATAGAAACCTCAAGCTTGGAGAGGGAGTGAGAAAGAAAGGATTCAAAGAAAAGAAAAACAGATTCTGTTATAAAGTGGGCATGGAGAAGAAAAGTACAAGAAAATGGGATGAAGGAAATTATACGATTAACCATCCCAACTCTGACTGGAGTCAACTTGCCTATGGTATGGAATAGGTTTGTGGCTACTGTTCAGTCTTTCAGTTCTTCTCAACTCTTTGTGAATCTATGGACTGAAGCATGCCAATGCTGTCCATGAGGTTTTCTCAGCAAAAATACAGGAGTGATTTGCTAATTCTTTCTCCAGTGAATTAAGGCAAATAGCAGTAAAGTAACTTTGTGAGGCAAGATCTGAACTCAGGTCTTTCTGCTCAAGGTCCAGCACTCTCTCCACCAAGTCATCTAGCTCTAGTTGTTAGAAGGAGTTAAAATAAACAGTTTGAGGAAACTCTATTATGCCTTGGGTAAACACAGAATTGAAGGGGCAACACTTATGACAATGCAACAAAATACTTAAATAAGAAGGAAAAAACATTTTGTTATAGTTGAGATAGACAATGTATTACTTTTAATATATATGTACATGCATAGATGCAAATCTATCTACTTTAATGAAAAAATTAAAGTAATTAAAGGAGGTAATTGGGGGACTTCATGGTACCCTTTCAATCCTAGATAAATCTAAGCAAAAAATAAAGAGAGAATTTAAGGACCTGAAGAGAATTTTAGAAAGTTTAGATATGACAGAACTCTAGCAAATATTGCATGGGAATAAAGCAAATGATACATATTTCTCAGTTTTATACATCTTTAAAAAATTGACCAAAGAAACTTATAAACAAATGCAGAAAATCAGAAATATAAAATACATTGTTTACCTTGTTTACTTCATAAAATGTAACAAAAATGTATTAAATAAACAACCACTAGGGAAAAAAGTATTAAAAACCAACTTCTGGTTAATTTAATCCCAACAGATAAGAGAAACAATAGATCATTTCATAAAAGATAATGACAATAATGAGACAACATATTCACTTTTCTTTTGGGAAGATGCAACCAAATACACATGTAGTAACAAATTTATGTTTCTAAATAATTTTTATTAACAACAAAAAGATAAGAAGAACAGAGCAAATTGGATATACAACTAAGAAAAATCCTTATAGAAGCAACAAAATTATATATGTTGTATATATATATATGTGTGTATATATGTGTGTATATATATATATATGTGTCTGTGTGTGTTAAATCTCAAAAGAGCAACAAACAAAAAACATAAAGTAATAGCATTAATAAATAAAGCCAGGAAATTGTTTTTCAGAGCAAAAAATAAGTAAACAAATATTTTCATGAAAAATAAGGTAAAACCTAATTACTAGTATCAATGAAAAAAAGAATTCACAAGAAATGAAAAAGAAATAAAGCATATTGTTATAAATAATTTTGCTCAACTCTATACCAAAAAAACCAACAACTTAGTTGAAATAAATGTTTAAAAAACATATAATACCTAGTTAGCAAAACAAGAAATAGAGAATATAAATAACTTCATCAGAAAAAGAAATTACATAAGCCATAAATGAAGTTTCAAAAGGAAAAACAAACAAGGCAAGATAAATTCACAAATGAATCCCATAAAACATTAAAAGGTAAAAATATATTTCAGAATTGTAGAAATAATGTTATAAAAATAGCAGGGAAGGTATCCTAACAAGGTTGTTCTATGACACAAATATGATCTTGATACATATATCTGAGAAAGTCAAAACAGAAAATGATAACTATAGACTAATTTCCCCAATAAATTTTGTTGCAAAAATTATAAATAACAGCAAATCAGAAAGATTATAAACTATGACCGTGTTTGATTATACCCCAAATAGAGCATTGGTTTAATAAAAGTTAAACATAATAACAACCAAAACAAGAGAAATTATATGATTATATTAACAGATGCTGAAAATACTTTTCACAAAAACTCAACACCTATTTCTGTTTAAAGAAGTAGAAAATGCAAAAATTAATGGACCTTTTCTTAACCTGAAAAATAACAAATATCTAAGATCAAGGAATAAATTTATTTGTAAAGTGGAATAAACTAGAATCCTCTGACTTTTAAGAGGATTAACAAATATGTACATTGCAACCACTTCTATTTGATATAGTAGTAGAAATGTTGACTTTAGCAATAAGACCAAAAAAAGGGGGATAAAATTAAACAAAGAAGAAGTAAAATTACTAATAAGTTGGATGATATGTTGTATTCAAAGAAATACAGACAGACAATTAAAATTAATCAAAAAATTATTTCAGTAATTTTGCAGCTTTTATAAACAAATACAGTCAAATTATTGGTATTTCTACGTAATACCAATATAAATCAGCAGAAAGAGGACTACATTTAAAATATCTACAATATCTGTAATATACTTGGGAATTTAGCTACCAAGATATAATTAAGGATTACATAAATTGAAGTACAAAACTTTGTTTATAGAAATAAATACAACCCTAAATAATGGGATAAATATTAATCACCCCTGGGTAGGCAGAGTCAACATAATAAAAATGGCAATACTTTCTACATCAACATACTTACACAATGAACTACTAATTGAGCTACCAACAGATTATGGTATAGAGTTAAAGAAAATAACACAATTAATCTGTTCAAAACGTCCAGACTTTCAAGGGAGGAAATGGGGGGCAAGTGAATGTGAAGAGGTCTTAGCAATACCAGAACATTACTTCTCAAAACAATGTGGTACAGTCTGTAAAGCACAGTGATTGTAGTAGAACAGATTAGTTACATAGCACACAGAAGCAACCACATAAAGGAGTCAAATGTTTGATATACATGAAAGCTAAGTCTCATTAAGAATTTATTACTTGATTTAAAAAATCTCTGGGAAAAAATTATATAGCAGAATGTAAGAAAGCAGGTTTAGATCAACACTTCTCATCTCTTACTAAGATGTTGTTTGTAAACTTCAAATGGATATATGACCTTGGTAAGGTATTAAAAAGTCACATCATAAGTTAGAGAAACAAGGATTAGTTTTCAGATCTTGATTAGGGGAAGAGTTTATGGACAAACAATGGATAGATAAGTTTGTAGGCTACAAAACGGAAAATTCTAATTATATAAACAAATTTAATAGAGTTAAAATACGAAAGAATATATGAGTCAAAAGTCTTGGCAGAAAGTTTCTCTTATACAAGCTTCATTTCCAAGATATATTAATAAATGAATCACATTTACAAAAATAAAAACCATTCCCCATTGATAAATATTGTAAGGATATAAAAAGATAGTTCCCAGGGGAAGAAACACATGCTATCCATAATCATATATATTTTTAAAATTTATTCATTTAGTTTTAGTTCTCACCATTCACTTCCTTAAAATTTTGAGTTACGAATTTTCTCCCTATCTCATCCCTCCTTTTCCCTCAAGATGGCCTCAAGAGGTGATCAGTGGATTCTTTCCATTTTGATTTTACTCTCTGGTTCTAGAATATCTGGGCACTTTCCTTGATATTTTTTTGAAAGATGATGTCTATGCTCTTTTTTTGATCATGAATTTCAGGTAGTTCAGTAATTTTAAAAATAATTCTCCTGGATCTATTTTCTAGGTAAGTTGTTTTTTCCAATGAGAGACTTTACATGGTGTCCTATTTTTTTCTTTTTCTTTTAATTTATTTTTAGTTTTCAGTATTCATTTTCACAAAATTTTGAGTTCCAAATTTTCACCCCATGTCTCCCTTCCCCAACAACATAATGCCTTGCCTTCTGATTACCCCTTCCCACAATATGCTCTCCCTTCCATCATACCCCTCCTTCCCTTTTCCCCATCTTCCACTTTCTCTCTTTTCTTGTAGGGCAAGATAGGTTTCTATACACATTACCTGTATTTCTTATTAATTCCAACTTCTCTCCCTTCCTCTCTCCCCAACCATCCCCACTGAGAAGACAGGCAATTCAATTTAGGCCGTATAAGTGTAGTTTTGCAAAAGACTTCCGTAATAGTCATGTTGTGTAAGACTATATTTCCCTCCTATCCTGCCCCTCATTTATTCTATTCTCTATTTTGACCTTGTCCCTTCCCAAAAGTGTTTACTTCTAATTACTCCCTTTTCCCATTTACCCTCCCTTCTATCATCCCCCTCACCCTACTTGTCTCCTTTTCCCTACAATTCTCTAGTGCAAGATATTATTTGCATACCAAACTGAGTGAGCATGTTGTTCCCTCAAGGCAAAGGTGTACAGAGTAAGCTTCTCTTTTTTTCCTCTCACATCCTCCCTTTTTCCTCCACTGAAGAACCTTTTTTTCTTGCCTCCTAATGTGTGATAATTTACCTCATTCCACTTCTCCCTTTTCCCTCCCAGTATATTCCTCTCTCACCCTTCAATTTGATTTTATTTTTTAAGGTATCTTCTCTTCTTATTCAACTCACCCTGTGTTCACTGTCCGTGTGTGTGAGTGTGAGTGTGCAGGTGTGTGTGTATGTGTGTGTGTGTGTATATGATCCCTACAACTACCCAAATAATGAGAAAAGTCTCAAAAGTTACAAATATTGTCTTTCCATGTAGGAATGTAAACAATTCAACTTTAAAAAGTCCTTTACATTTTCTCTTTCCTGTTTACCTTTTCATGCTTCTCTTGATTCTTGTGTTTGATAGTCAAATTTTCTATTCAGTTCTGATCTTTTCATCAAGAATGGTTGAAAGTCCTCTATATCATTGAACAACCATTTTTCCCCCTGAAGCATTACACTCAATTTTGCTGGGTAGGTGATTCTTGGTTTTAATCCCATTTCCTTTGACTTCTGGAATATCATGTTCCAAGCACCTTCAATCCCTTAATGTAGAAGTTGCCAGATCCTGTGTTTTCCTGATTCTATTTCCACAATACTCTAACTCTTTCTTTCTAGTTGTTTGCAATATTTTCTCCTTGACCTGGGAATTCTAAAATTTGGCTACAATATTCCTAGGAATTTCTCTTTTCATATCTCTTTCAGGAGGTGATCTGTGGATCTTTTCAATATTTATTTTGCTTTCTGGTTCTAGAACATCAGGGCAGTTTTCCTTGATAATTTCATGAAGGATGATGTCTAGAATCTTTTTTTGATAATGGCTTTCAAGTACTTCTAAAATTTTTAAATTGTCTCTCCAGGGTTTGTTTTCTAGGGCAGCTGTTTTTCCAGTGAGATAGTTCACATTATCTTCTATTTTTTCATTCTTATGGTTTTATTTTGTAATTTCTTTGTTTCTCATAAAGTCATTAAGTTCCATCTGTTTTAAAAAAACTATTTTATTCAGTGACCTTTTGAACCTCCTTTTCCATTTGGCTAATTCTGATTTTTAAAGCATTCTTATCCTCATTGGTTTTTTGGACCTCTTTTGCCCATTGAGTTAGCCTATTTTTAAAGGTGTTATTTTCTTTAGCATTTTTTGGTGGGTCTCCTTTAGCAAGCTGCTAACTCCCTTTTCATGATTTTCTTCTATCACTTTCACTTATTTTCCCAATTTTTTCTCCACCTCTCTTACTTGATTTTCAAAATCCTTTTTGAGCTCTTCCATGACCTGAGACCATTGGGTATTCATTTTGGAGGTTTTGGACAAAGAAGCATTGACTTCCTCTGATGTTATGCTTTGTTCTTCCTCACCGAAAAGGATGGAAGAAAATACCTGTTCACCAAGAAAGCAACCTTCTATAGTCTTTTTTTTTCTTTTTTGGGTATTTTCCCCACCAGTTACTTGACTTTTGAGACCTTTGTTGAGAGGAAGATATACTCTGGGGACCTGAAAGCTCTCAGTTCCTCCAAGGTGGCACAATCAATGGGGAGGTGTTTACTCCTCTCCTGACCTGCACACTGGTCTGGGAGCAACCAAAAACTTTTCTGCCCAGAATCTGCAATTGAATTCCCTTCTCCAGAGCCTCCACTAGCTCCACTGCCAGTTCTCCTCCTCACCCCTGGGTGGAGCTCAGGGCTGAGTATCAGATCAATGGCTCAATTTCCCCAGGGTCTTTGGGTGGAGGTTTCCCCAGGCTGCCACTCAGGGCTGAGATTAGATCAGCCCCTCAATTCCCCCAGGGGTTCTGGGTGGAGGGCTCAGAAAATGACAGCTGCAGTAGCACTGACCTTTGAAGCTGTCTGTGGCTTTTATGGGTTGAAGAATCTGGGAACTGTGGCTGGTGGTGCCCTGAATCCTGTTCTGGGTCCTGTCCCTGCTGCTCTGCGCTGGTCTGAGCTCATTGTGCTGGTCTTGTGTCCTATTTTTTTCATTCTTTTGGTTTTGTTTTTTAATTTCTTGGTTTCTCATAAAGTCATTAGCTTCCATTTTCTCCATTTTAATTTTGAAGGAATTTTTTTCAGTGAGTTTTTAGACCTCTTTGCCCATTTGACCAATTCTGCTTTTTACGGTTTTATTATCCTCATTGGTTTTCTGGGCTTCTTTTACCATTTGGTCTAGTTCATTTTTTAAGGTATTATTTTCTTCAGCATTTTTGGGGTCTCCTTTAACTAGCTGTTGACTCATTTTTCATGATTTTACTGCATAACTCTCATTTCTCTTCACTATTTTTCCTCTACTTCTCTTACTTGATTTTCAAAATTGTTTTTAAGCTGTTCTGTGACCTGAGACTAATTCATGTATTTTCTTGGATGCTTTGGATACAAGAGTTTTGACTTTGTTTTCTTTTTCTGGTTGTATGTTTTGATCATCCTCATCAGCAATGATGTAAGATAATACCTCTTTACTGAGAAAGTAAGAATCTATAGTCGTTTCCTTTGTTCCCCTGTTTGCTCATTTTCCCAGGCAATTACTTGACTTTTGAATTCTTGGTTAAGTGTAAAGCTCCAGAAGCAGACTCTGCCTCAGCAGTAGCTACCCCACCCTGGGGCTAGGGCCAGGACCAGGGTGGGACTGGGGCCAGACCATGTTTCCCTCTCAGTCAGGTGAGAGACCCTTCCCACTGACCTTCAAAGCTGTCTTTGATATTTGTGGGTTAAGAAATATGGAAATTACAGTAGCCACCAGCAATTCAGTCCCCTAAGATATTCTCAAGCTCTATCCATCAGTGGTGTGGTTGAACTGTGCTCTGCTCCCAATCCATTGTGATAGACCCTTCCTGTCAACCATCCAGATTGTCTTGGGCTAGAAATTTGCTTCATTCTGTCCTTTTGTGACTTTTGCTGCTCTAGAATTTATTTAAAGTCATTTTTTACAGGTTTTTTGAGGAATTTAGGGGGAGTGCTCTAGCAGGTCTCTGTTTATATGTTGCCATGTTGACTCCTCATACCGCCCCCACCACCTCCCATAAAAGTCTTTCCAGGTTTTTCTGAAGTAAGTCTGCTTATCAGTTCTCATGGTACAATAGTATTCCATTACATTCATATACCACAACCTGTTCAGTCATTCCCTAACGGATAGGCATTCCCTCAACTTCCAATTTTTGGTCACCACAAAGAGAGTTTCTGTAAATATTTTGCTACATGTGAGTTCTTTTCTGACTTGTTTGATCTCTTTGGGACACAGACCTAGAAGTGATACCAAGGGATCAAAAGGTATGTGCTTTTTTATAGCCCTTTGGGCATAGTTCTAAATTGCTCTTCAGGATGATTAGATCAGTTCACAACTCCACCAACAAAGCATTAGTGTTCCAATTTCCCCACATCTTCTCTAACATTTATCATTTTCCTCTTTGGGCATGTTAGCTAATCTGCTAGGTGTGATGGAGTGGGTAAGAGTTGTTTTGATTTGAATTTCTTTAATCAATACTGATATAGAGCATTTTTATATGACTATAGATAGTTTTAATTCCTTCCTCCAAAAACTGCCTGCTTACATCCTTTGACTATTTATCAATTGGTGATTGACTTGTATTCTTATAAATTTGACTCAGTTCTCTATATATTTTAGAAATCATGCCTTTATCACAGACACAGTTGAAAGTAGACTCCTATGAACTGATGCGAAGTGAAGGAAGCAGAACCGGAAGAACACTGTATACAGTTATGTTCACATTGTGTGATAATTAACTTTGATAGACTTGGATTTTTTCAGCAATGCAAGGTTCTAAGACAACTCCAAAGGATTTATGAAGGAAAATGCTAACCACATGCAGAGAAAGAATTACGAAGTCTGAATGAAGATATAAGTGTACTATTTGTTTTCTCTCTTTTGTTTTCTTTCTTCTTTCTTACAATTCATTCCATTTCATTCTTCTTTGAAAGACTGACGTGAAAATACGTTCAGTGTAAATGGATTGCATGCCATCATGGGGAGGGGGAAAAGGAGGAGGAAAAGGGAGAAAATTTGAAACTCAAAAGCTTGTGCAACTAAATGTTGAAAACTGAAAATAAATAGATAAATTTTAAAAAGAAAAAAAATTCTTTCCCAGTTTTCTGCTTCCCTCCTAATCTTGGTTGCATTGGTTTTGTTTGCACAAAAACTTTTCAATTTAATGTAATCAAAATTATTCTTTTTGCATTTCTTATTGTTCTCTATTTCTTTCTTGGTCACAAATTCTTCAATTCTCCACAAATTTCTCAATATGCCAATATCCCCCAAATCACCATAAAAATATATTTTAAAAAATGTTCCATCTTACTAATAACTAGAAAAATCAAAACTAAGGCATTTGTGAATCCCTTGAATCCATCAGACTGACAAAGCTTTTAAAAAATTATTCTCAAAAGCAATCTGTTACTATGCATAAAACGTTACTAATTAATGAATACTCCTTTACCAGGATACACCATTGATAGACCTATGTCTTAAAGAGCTCAAAGAAAAGGGGAAAATTCCTAGATTCACCAAAATATTTATAGCAGCTCTTGTGGCAGCAAAAAGTTTCAAATCTATCATTTGGGGAATGTAATAGTAAACACCTCAACATGCACGGGGAGCCTGCTATCACAGGTTCTTAGATCTGCATTTATAAAAGGAAAGGCAATTTTAAGTGCTCACCAATCACTTTAATCCAGCACATGTATCATTCACTTAGTTCAGAGGAAAAAGTCAGCACCTTGAACTTCAGAGAAAACACAGAGCAGGGTAGAGTCAAGATGGAAGAGTAGAAAGACCCATAAAATACTTGCAAAAATGATGGTAAACAAATTCTAGAGCATCAGAAGTCACAAAGTGACAGAGTGAATGAGATATCCAGCCCAAGACAGCCTGGAAGGCTGACAGGAAATGTCTATTGCCCTAGGCAATAGACACAGCATAGCATAGCTTTGGCCATAACACCCAGCATGGACAGGACTGGAACAGGCTTCAGAGTATGGAATCATGAGTATCAACAAAGGTCAGTAAGAAATATCTTTACTTGGATGAGAAGGGAACAGGGTCCAGCACTAGCTCTGACCCTGGCACCAAGGTAGCAGCAGTCACTGAAGCAGCATCCATTTTTGGAATCCTCCACCTAAAGGTACTGGGGGAATTGAGCAGCTGATCTGGGTCTCAGTCCTGAGTGGCAGTCCTGGGGTGAGGAGGAGCACTGACATTGTGGAGCTGGTGGTGACTGTGGAGAGGGAACCCTACTAGCAGTTCCAGGGCAAAAAAGCTTGTGGTTACTCCCAAACCAGAGCACAGGACAAGAGAGGGGTAAACTCCTCTCACTTGACTGTGCCACCTGGGAGGAACTGAGAACTTACAGATCCCTAAAGTATGCCCTCAATGGAGGGAAAAAGGGGGGAGGTGAGAGGAAAAAAGTGAAGCTTGCTCTCATCACATTTGACTTAAGGAAGGAGTAACATGCACACTAAATTTGGTATGAAAATCTCTCTTACTCTACAGGAAAGTAGGAGAGAAGGGGATAAGTAGGGTTTTTTTTGGGGGGGGGGGGATGGTAGAAGCAACAACAAATTGGAGAAGGGTGTAATTAGAAGTAAACACTTTTGGGAGGGACAAGGTCAAAACAGAGAATAGAATAAATGGGGAGCAGGATAGGATGGAGGGAAATATAGTCAGTCCTTCACAACATGAGTATTATGGAAGTTTTTTGCATAACTACACATGTATAACCTATATTGAATTGCTTGCTTTCTCAGTGGGGATGGGTGAAGAGGGAGGAAGGGAGACATGTTGGAACTCAAAGTTGTAGGGATGAATGTTGAGAATTGTTTTTGCATGCAGCTGGGGAATAAGAAATACAAGTAATGGGGTATAGAAATCTCTCTTGCCATACAATGAGAGAAGATGGGGATAAGGGAAGGGAGGGGTGTGATAGGGAGGGCAGATTGGAGGAAAGGGTAATCAAAATGCACTATATCTTGGGGTGGGGGAAGAAGAGAGATGGGGAGAAAATTTGGAACTCAAAATCTTGTGGAAATGAATGTTGAAAACTAAAAGGAAAAAACAAGAAAAAAAGAAAATATCCTGACTAATCAGAGGCTAGTGAAGATCATAAAACATTAAGAGCATTGCTTTGATAACAAAAAGTCAAATTATTTTTGCACAAATAAATTCAATAAATGTTGACATTGAAACAATTAAAGAAAAATAAAATAGAGTGAAATCAGAGGTCAACAGACATGCTTCCAAATGTCTGACATAAGCAATACATACATCATAGATAAACAAACAGATCCAACTTTACCAGAGTGGGAAGCACCAATAGTTCTGTTTTCAAAGTTCAGGGGTTCCTTTGTGGCTTCCCAGGGTCTCCTCTAGCCAAACAGACATTTCCTGCCAGTAATCCCCAAAGTAAAACCTCATCTCAGAGTATATAAAGACACGTTTTTAGAACCTGAGGGCATCACAGCCCTTGAGAACCAGTGCCTCATTGATAAAAATATTGCCCTTCCTACAGATCTTCCCAGGACCACTAATGGGTGGGAAAGATCTTCTTTAGTCACTTTATTCAATCAGAAGCACTTGATTATACCAAAACAAAAAATGCATTGTCAATACAGGGACTGGTTAGAAATGTGTTATATAAATGGAGTGGAATAATTTTGTACTGTCTGTAAGCAATGAGGATGGAGTTTCATAGAGATTTGCAAAGGCTTTCTTGAACTGATGCAGAATTAAGTGAGTAGTACTAGAATAGGAAGGGTTTTGAAAGACTTTGAAACTTATTAAATAATCAAACATGATTCCTGAGGACTAGTAAAGATGAATGTTTCTTTTGTTATAATAGAGAAATGATGGACTAATACACAGGATAAGAAGAATGTTTTTGGACATGACAAATGTGGGAATGTTTTGTTTAACTGTGCTTATGTGATGCAAGGATTCTTCCTTCCTTCCTTCCTTCCTTCCTTCCTTCCTTCCTTCCTTCCTTCCTTCCTTCCTTCCTTCCTTCCTTCCTTCCTTCCTTCCTTTCTTCCTTCCTTCCTTTCTTCCTTCCTTCCTTCCTTCCTTCCTTCCTTCCTTCCTTCCTTCCTTCCTTCCTTCCTTCCTTCCTTCCTTCCTTCCTTCTCTCACTGTCTCTGTCACTGTCTCTCTCTCTCTCTCTCTCTCTCTCTCTCTCTCTCTCTCTCTCTCTCTCTCTCTCTTTCTATTTCTCTCTCTCCTTCTTTCTCTCTGTTTCTCTCTCTCTCTCTCTGGCTGTCTGTCTGTCTGTCTCTTTCTCTCTGTCTCTTTCCTTTCATCACTCTTTTTCATTCTTTCTCATGCTGTTGTTGTGTACACAAATGAGGGATATGGAATGCATCATAGCATAGTCAAATTGCCTGACCTTGTTGCTTGTCTGGACTTACAGAATAATTATAAATGATTCAATGCCATTTTAAAAGGGGCATTTAGTGGAATGCCCTTGAGGTATAGGTTTGGTTCTGCAGTGTTTAAGAAGTATGTCTGTGTGTGTGTGTGCATGTGTTTGAACTTATTGTTGATATTGTGAGGAAAGGTATAGAGGGCACACTTGCTAAAGTGACAGATAACATCCAACTGGAAGGAAAAACTAACACGCATGTTGAAAAAGACAGTATCCAAAAGTATCTTGACAGTTTAGAAGATATGGTTCAATTAACAAAATCAAACTCAGTAGGGATACAAATAAACTCTTCTGCTTGATTTTTTAAAAAGTCCATATGTATAAGAGGAGGGAGATATCCAATTTTCAAAGAGATCTTGGACTTTGAAAGGATTTGAAGCTCAATATAAACCAAGTGAGTAATGTGACAGTTACAAAATCTAGTACAATTTTAAACAATGAGAGAAGTATAATATCCAGGAGTACAGATGTAATAATAAAGCTCTATACTTCACTGGATAGATCACACTGTAATATTGTGTTCATATCTGTACAACACATTTTAGGAAAGAAATTGATAAACTACAATATGCCATATGGGGATGGGTTTCAGGAGCTGACGATGCTTTTCCTGGAGGAGAGAAGGCTAGTGGAATTGATACAATAGATGTCTTTAAATATTTAAATTGTCTTTGTGAGTAGGAAGAAGTGGAAAACAGCAAAATTTTGCTTGGTGCAATAGGGGAAAAACCTTAATTATAACTATACAAAAGTAGAATGGACTCCCTTGTGTTTCTCCTCACTTCATGTCTTTATGGAAATGTTCTCTGCCTCCTTATTGGGTATGTTATAGAAGGCATTTTCCTTTTGGTTCTCATTAGACTTGATGGCACCTAATATTTTTCTGAGATGTACTTCCTCCCTCCCAGGGTTTTTGTGATGATAAAATGGGTCAATTGATGGCAAGGCACTTTGAAAATTGCAAAAGTAACAATCTCTTGCTTTATGGTAATAGGAAAACCATACCAGTCATGCTGTAGCAATAAATAGGTCATATAGTACAATAGAAAATAAACGGTTGCTCTTAAAGTCAGAGAATCTGTTTGAGTCCCATTCTGTTATCTCTCACCTTTGTGATCTTCAGAAAAATCACTTAATTTTGGGGGACATTGGCTTTCCCATATGCAAAATTAAAGAATTGGACTTGATTACCTTCGAAGTCCCTTCAAATTCTAAATATCTGATCTTTTATGTTAATGTGTGCTATGTGGATTCTGGACACAAGGACAGTCCCTCGGTACAGCTATCTACCATCCTCTAATTACTATTGATTTCTAGCATAGAATCCAATTTATTAAAATAGTTACATTACCCTCCTTTACTACAAGAAAGCTTATGTGGTCTGTCCTAGACACAGAGGTAGGAAGAGATCTACTCTGTTCACAGTGCCTATCTGAATCTGTGCATAGCTGCTACAAGAGATTTTTGATATTTTCTTTCTTTTTGCCTACTGCAAAGGGGCATGCTGATAGCCCTTGCACATCAGACAGGTCTGTCAGAAGAAATACAGCTTCTGACTCTGTCCTCAGAATAGTCTGGCTGCATATTTGCAAAAATGCTCCAGCAGAGAGACACTTTGCCCAGTCATTGACCACAGAGAGAAAAAGGGCGTCTTTCCCCTTTCTTCCAATTTTGTGTCAATCTCTTCTTCTTCCTTTTGCTGAGGATAATCACATTTAACATAAATCTCCCAAACCATGCGCTATTGCCACTATCATTTCATCCAGCTTAGTTCAGACATGTCATTTTTAATAGGTCAATGAGTTATAGGAATATTTAGAAAAGAAAGCCTAAAGGTATAGGTTTCTTTTCACAAGGACCCAATTTAAAATATTTCATTGGGGAGAATTAACGCAACAGAACAGCTTCATAAAAATAGGACAGACATTCATTCATGCTCTGTTTCATCATTTCTTTTGGTGATCACAATGGAAAAGATAATGCCAGCAACAACTATGGAAAAACCTAAAAGAATAATCATCCTTTTGACGAAGCTACCTGAAGACTCTTAGGGCAGTTGATACCAATTATTTTCTGTCAAGAACTCATTTGACATCTGACTACATTGTCCTGTACCCTTTTCATTGCTTTTGCCAAGTTTCTTTCACTTCTTGTTTCACAAGACCCAGGTGTGGGAGGAGAGGGCATCTGGTTATTGTCTTGAATGACCTTAATTCAAGGGAACATGCCTCAGAAATTCAAACTAAAGATATAGTTATTCCAAATCTCTCAGTGCTCAAAGAACAGTTTTATTGAGAGACTGAGAGGATGGGAAGAGGACTCTTTTCATGTTTGTTGTGTATGTGAACAATTAAGGAAAGTGGATTATATTTATTCTTTATAAATAAATGCCCCTCTTTAATATTTTAGTTAAAATTTGTTCCTAAAACAATGCCTGAAGCAATCTTACCTTAAACAACATTTGGTGAATAGACTTATAAAGAAGGAACAAGTGAGACACCATAAATAAATGTAAAATTAAACATGTCCCTTGTGTAGGGACATAAGATTGGAAAATAAAATTTATTAAAATAGAAACCAAGGCTTCTGTGATGAAAATACTGTCAATTAAAGTTATAGAGCAGAAAATATTTGCTTTTAACAACAGTGTACCTAATGATGGAACTTTTTGATTGCTTGGAATTCATTTTTATACTGGAAAATGGGAAATGCCTCTGATTTTGTCACTCATGGGGAATTAATTCTACCAAGGCAGATTGCAACTTATCCTAGCAAGTCTCCTGAGATAAAACTTGGTCTAGGTGGCACAACTGGTCAATGTCAGAGGATAGATCTGAACTTCCAGACTCCAATCGCTACATTCTATCCATTACACCTCTGTTTGTTACTGATAATAGGAACAAATGACAAATATTCTTACTTTGCATACTTGGAGGTATCAGGTTCTCAATTTCAATTAACATACAATACAAAGCACTGTATTTGAACATGCTCATTGGAAGGACACAGGAAATTATATCTCCCCAGTTTTGTGCTTCTATTCGATGACTTTGGCATTATCAAAACTGTATATCCAAATTAAACCTTTTTCTGTGAAAAGTACAATAAAGTAATACAAGATAATCGCTCTAAATTCTGTCTGTCATTGCTCTGCAGAGGTAGCAGGTGATGTCAGCTATAATAGAAGAAAAAAAAAGAGTCCATAATGTCCCTATGAGGGCAAAGCTCAGCAGCCCTTTTCATTAACTTTTCCAGATTCCCCTCTTCCTCCAGGTAGCAAAGTATAAGTGAATGGAGATGAATACTGGACTTTGCCACCTTCTGAACTACATAAGCTGTGCTGAGAATATAGAGACTTTTAAAACTTCTGCACAGAAGCTGCTGAATGCATAACCAGATCTTTAAGTCATATTGACACAGAAATGGGAAACAGAGAAACTGATCAAGGAGAAACATAGATAAGGACAACCTGGAGCAATTGACCTTGCGAAACTAATTGAGGGCACAGGAAAAGTAATTCACTTTGGATAAGTAGGTGTCTGAATATGGATGTGAAAAATTATTATCTAATTCAAACCATATGGTCACAATTATGTTGGAATAGTTTATTATTTTTTGTTTTGCATGTGTAATGAAGCTAAGAAAGATATTAAGGAGTAACTGAACCCACTCAAAAGTATAGTTGTCCATATTAGATAAAATAGAGAATAATTTTGGATAATGTTGTTGACCTCTTTTGGTCACTGGGACATAACAGACAGATCAGTAATTAAGGCGCTTGCAAATGGAACTCAGGAATGAGCTCCTGAATGGAAGTTCCTTGTTAGAGGACAGAGAAGTGAAGGGTCCATTGTCAAGTATGCTGTTTAGAATATTGGAAATGAAATTCCCACTAAGTGACTCTGTCTCCATCAGCCTTGATCTGGAATTTCATGGTCATTTCTAGCTGTGATATTTTAGGATGAAATTTGACAAGCTGAAGTGTATTCAACATGTCATTAAAAGTAATGCTGGATTGGAATGTAAAACAGCAGAGTTCCCATCCTTGATCTGACAGAAAGGGCTGTATAACCTTGTGTAAACCTTTAATCCCTGAGTCTCAGTTTCTAACTCGGGTATAAACAAGTTGGATTAGGTGAACTCTAGGGTCAGTTTTATCTCTACTTACTGTAATCCTATGACCAAATGAAGATACTCCAAGATTGGTTGATTAAACTAGGGATATTTGCCTCCATAATACTGTGAAAAGAAAGGCCCCAGATTAGCTCAAAACCCAAGAGAGGCTGAGCCAATCTGTTACAAAATAAGACCTATGTTTACATCTCAAACATCCCCTGTCATGGAGCTGAATATCAACTATACTCAAATTCCCTAAGAGTTTGCCCCACCCCCACTGGCATGAATCAGCAGCAGTCCCTAGGATTCCTTAGTTACTTCCAATGCCTGGTCCAGTAAACCAAAATAAGAACCCTATACAAACCCACCTGACTTCACTGGATGGGGAGAAACTGCATCATTCTATACAGGGTTCAAGTAGGATGCTTGATTCCATCTGAGGGTCTGATTTATCCCCATCGTTCTCTCTGACTGACCTTCATATTGTCTTGCTTTGCTATTTTGTGCATGTTAATATTTTCTTAAATAAACTTTGGCTAAGTCTTTAGTAAGTACAAGACCTTCCTAAATCTGTATTAGGACAACATGATAGCTGTTTTCAAATATATGAAAGGTTGTTATGTGGAAGAGAAAATAAACTTATTTTGGTATTTAGTAGAAAGCAGAACTTAGAGTGATGGGGAGAGGTCATGTCGGCACTGTGTTCCAACGGAGAGAACACTGATTGCAGAGGATGCAGATATGAATCTCTTCTCTGATACTGCTCATATGAATGTGGGCAAATCACTTACCTTTTCTGGACTTCAAGTTGACTACCTGTAAAAAAGAGGAGGTTGGACTAGATAGCCTTTGAAGCTATTTTTAGTGCTCTCTCTCCCCCTCTCTCTTTCATATCTTAAGGAAAATTACAGAAAGGTATATTACTATAAGGAATCATCTACTAATAAACAGTCCTTTGAAAGTGGAATAGGCTGCCACAGAGAGTAATGAATGCTCTTTCAATGGAGGTCCATAAGGATAAATTGAATTAGTATTTGTTTAGGATTATGTGGAAGAGATTCTTGTTTAGATAAAGAGAAATTGGACTATGTGAACTCTGAAGTCAGAGAGAACCCTACGATTTTGTATTTTCTTTCATCTGTCTTTTACAAATAAGACATAATACTACAAATACTTTTGCAGAGAGTTGAAATATGGTCTCTTCCTTACTTGAAATTATTCTACTTGCTTAAAATGTGATCTGTATTTACTTATCTCTAACAGTTGTCTCTTTAAGCTCATCCAACCCCTAGATTAATTTAGTACCTCATTTCCTTTTGCCTGAACTCTTGAAATCCTTACCCTATTGGTCTGCCTTCTTTGAATATTTCCCCTTCCAGATTCATTCTCAGCACAGTTGCTAAGTTGATATGATTAAAACACAGGTCTGACTATATCACTATCACTCCTACACAAAAATCTACAATGTTTTGTTTTAGGAATAGTTGTATTTCATCTAAGATAAAATATGTTGTACAATAAGCCATTAAGAATATGACTCTCCTACCTTTCTATACCTCATTTCCTGAACTCCCACTCTCTCTACCTCTCCCCAAGCACATTCCACTAGAGTTAAATTGGCCTGCTAACTTCTCATTGTGGATACTATTCCATCTCTCACCTCAGTGCTTTTGCATAAGTGTTCCCCTATGGGAAGGACGCCTTGTCTTCACCTTCACTTAGAATCCCTAGATTGCTCGATGGACAACTCCTGTAGCACCTCCTACATGAGGCTCACCCAGATCCTCCTAGTTATTCACATTCTCTTCCACTTGAAACCACTCTGTATGATTATATTTACTTGTTCTTGTACATGTTGTCCCATCTGATTGGAAGGCAGAGAATGTTTGAATTTTTGTCTTTATATCCCTAGAACCTAGTACAGTCCCTGGCACATAGAGGGCACTCAGTAATTGCTGAATTGAATTACTAGCTGAAAATATACTACTTAGTTTTTCCTTATTCCCTTTTGACTGAGGTCTAAAAATATAAATTATTGTCTTAGCTGTACATGCAAGGTAAATTGAGAAGATGTGATTTAAATTGAACTCAGGAGTTCTGAAGTCTCCTTTACTCTCATAAATGTTCTGTAGCATGAGTTCAATGATGCTATTTCCTCCTTGAGGGAAGATCTGCTCTATTTTATATTTGAACAATTAAGGCTTAGCCTAGTGCTCTCAATATAGCACAGTAGGTGATTAATAAAACCCTGTTTGGTTGAATTGAACAGTCAAACTAAAAGGGACATAAAAACCAATATTTTTCACTCAGATGAGCCAATAATTTCATAAAGAAAGTAGCAAAATGTCAAAAGAAAAGATCATCTACTTCCTACCCACAGCAAAGAGTCCAGAAGAGGTAAATAACACCTTGGTCTCTCTGAGGGAACAGGGATGGCTCTTAAGGGAATGAAGGCTGACTTTGACTGTTGCTCAACTGTCAGAGGAAGTCTTTTATTTTTCCCCAGTGTATTCAGCTGGTAAGTCTTTTGATAAATCTTTTCAGATTTATTTCATCGGGTTTTAATTACACTTTCTAATACACTGTTTTATTCTGAGAAAATGGTCCTGACTGGTCCTACCTTGGTAGTGCTGGCAGGTGCTATAATAGTAATAGACTCTCTAATACCCCTCCCCCAAGTACATGATACATACTATCAGAAATTTTAGAAAAATCTGTCTGCACTTATTACTTCTACTCTAACACCTCTCAACTAACTTATCAGTCCCTAACAATCTGGCCTTCTTTCCTATCACTGGACTGGAATTATTCTTTCCAAGGTCACTAATCATCTTGTTATGGTTAAACATTTTTTTTCTTGGTGTTCATTCTTTTTCACCTCTCTTCAGTATTTGAAAATCTTGACCATCCCTATTTTCTGTAGAATCTTACCTTTCTGTGTTTTCATAACACTGCTCTTTGGTGATTTGCTTCCACTTGTCTGATCAGCCCTCAGTCTCTTTGGAAGGATCATCATCTATGCCTCCTGCTCCCATTCGATGAGTATTTCCAAGGGCTCTGTCCTGCTCTAATTCTCTCTAGCCTTTCAGTCATTTCATTAACTCCTATGAGTTCAACCATCCTGTTGACATGGATGATTTCCAGATCTCCATATCCACTCTGCTTCTCATCTAGTTCCCTGTCCTGCATCTATAATTGTGTATTGCACCTCTCCACATAAATATTCCATGAATTGCTCAAACTCAAGGCATTCTAAATATATCATATCTTCCACCAGTCAAAAAATATGTAAGGCAATCTCCCATAGCACAGTTCCTGGCATATACATATGTAATAATACTTCATAAATGCTTATTGAATTAAAAGAACATTTTCAATATGAAGTAACTGGTATCTAGCCTTTGAAATCTTACATTGTCAGATAATGAAGATCACCCATCTAATCTTACAATTTATTTAAAATGTCATTTTAATACTTCAAGGAGCTGTAATTTTTTTTCTATGTACTTCTTACATCAATCAAAACAGATGACAACTTTCCTGACCTTAGAAGATGCTTTTGAGACTTGCTTTGGATAAAATAATCTATCACCTGGAGGCCAATTCATCAGTCAATGACAATTTATTAAATACCTACTATTGACCAAACCCTGTGTCACTTAGGAATACACAGAAGGAAACAAACCAAGTGTGAACATGGGATTTGTAATGCTTGTACTAAAAGATTAAACATGCTAGAGCTTCCCTTTTTCACAGGGCAGTCAGACAACGGAATGCTAATCAATTAGGAGGACTTTGGATGCCCAAGGCTGCTTGACATGTCAACAGTCCTTTGCAGTGAACCCAGGTATAGACTCATAACAGGTTTGAAGTGGTTTATGGACTTTCAGGAGCTATCCCTGTTGTCCAAGACTTTCCTGTCTATAAGTTATGAGATCATAGATACAACCTGTTTATGTTTTTTCTTGTTTGCTTGTTTTTGTTTTCTTGGGGTTGTTTTGATACAACCACATCTCCAGAGACTCCTCTAACTTCGGTTATGGGGTCTTGGAATATTCTGTTTTTGGCGACATCTCCTTATCAGTCCAAGAACTGTGGACTATATATCACCAAGAATACCTTCTGATTTGTATATCAAAGGCCTCAGCTCTAACACCTGGAATTCCTCATTTCCCTTGTTTCCTGGAACTTTCCTCCTAGTATCTGCCCAAATTTCTACCTTTTCTCCTGTCTTGGTTAAAAAATTTATAAATATCTCATTCTTTCCAATTGGACTTTGAACATGTCAGGAAAGACATTGTTCCAGATTATAAGCTTCCCTTCTCAGACAATAAAATGATATTTATAATCTGTGTTAGCTGTGATCAGACTCTGGTTCATTTTTGGTCCTCCTTTCTGGGCCTGAGATTTCTTCCATTTAACAGCTCACAGGGTTTTTTCTTTAACAAAATAAACAACCCTCCCCCCAGCCCCAAATAATCCCTACTTTCAAGGAATTTATATCTTACTGGTGTGTGTGGAGAGGAGGAGATTGATATATTTGCAGATATATTAAGATTAACTATATACAAAGTAGATATAAAGTAATTGGGGGAGCGCTAACAAGTGGCAAAATCAGAAAAGTACTCTAGGAGGAAATGTCACTTGATCTGGGAAGTAAGAATTCCAGGGGAGGGGCATTCCAGACATGGAGGACAAACTGTGCCAAGGCAAGGAGGTTTGAGATGGAATGTCATGTAATGGGAAGTGGGCCAGTTTGATTGGAAGTCAGAGTGTGTGAAGGGGATAATACTATTACAGATACTAAGAAAGATACATTGGAAATAAATTGTGAAAGTCTTTAAATGATGAAGTAAGACTTCTAGAGATGACTGGAGCACCAAACTGGGGAAGAACCTCTCCAGTATAAGAGCATAGATTTAAACCTGGATGGGATGTCATTTCTGATCTTCAGAAAACAGTTGTACAGAATGTCACAGAACCTAATTATCTTTTCTTGGCTATGGGAACTCACTCCCCAGGCTCCTAGTTTTCCTAAGCTGTGGTCTGTTAGTGTTCAGTAATTATGTGCCAGTTTACAAGGAAATTCACCAAGGGATAGCTTTTTTCTCTAAATGGCCACTCCCCACATATTATAGACTTGTCTTCTCTCTCTTTATCTTGCATTAATCGAGGCTGCTGTGGTGATGGAAAGGGTCACAGACAAACAACAGTGTTAGTGTTGTCTTTGTACAAGGTGAAATAACAATGGTTTGGGCACTGTCAATTAACTCCAGTTTCAGAATTGAGAATTTAATATAATTTAGCTTTCACTTTTCACCTCTGTCACTCCACAAACTAGAAAAGATGAGAGATTAAAAATAATAACGGTGCCCTGCTTAGCATCCTTTTATTCATGTTCATTTGTGGTTGAATACAATTGGCTTTAGTGAACTCCCTCAATCTGTATGATTTGCATAATTGTCTAAGTACTTAAATCCAAATTTTAGCATTCACCTTCTGTTCTCATCAATGGTCAATCTTCTCCTATTCTCTAGTGAGCTTTTCTCTTCTTTTGTGAACCTCTTATATAGGAGCCAGATCCATTAAGTATCAGAATCAGGAAATGGGATGGACCTCTTTCCTACCCCTATGGCATGGGCGGACTGAATTTGCTATACCTTATTCCCTTCAGTGGACAACTCACACCTATAATCTCATGGAACGAGCAACAATATCTCATTCCATAGGATCATAGATTTAGAATAGGAAGGGATCTCACAGGGATCTCCTCCAAAGTCCTCATTTCATAAATGAGGACACTGAGACCCAGAAGATTTACCCAAAGTCACATAGAGAGTAAGTGGTAGAGTCAGCATTCAGACCTAGTTCCTCTTATTCCTGTTAGAAGTGCAAGCTTTAAACACCCACATTCCCTATGTTAGGCACATTCCAGATTTTAGGAAACTGAGTCACAGTCATGTCCACTCTCATTTAACTCCAGGGCTTATTGATAAGATACACACTGATTTAGTAGGCAGATATTCATAAAAAAAAGGTCGCTTCCATCCTCAGTCCTTAACTTAGGCTGCTTGATTGAGGAAAGTGAAGTTCAAACCCAGGCAAGAGGTTTAGTTCAGCCATGCAGCTGCAGATGTTAGGGGCTCACAAGCTTCTACAGAGAGGATACAATTGGAACTGGATGCTCTAATGTAGTGTCACCAAGTTCCTTGATTACTCTGATGAGAAGGCTAAATAAAATGAAAGGATGTGGTCTATAAACTTCCTCTGGAGTCAAGCATATGAATATTGACATATTTACATATCTTTATCTGCATTGTACCCCTCCCTTTCTGGATGAAGAGGATTATTCTAATTAACCTGCATTGTCCCCAGGGTGTTAAGATCATGGGTGAACAAACGACGGAACATTAACTAGCCCACTTCCCAAACTCCTTACGAGCTTCAATCTGCCAATTTATGCTTTCCATGATAAATATAAATATTTAGAGGACATCTTAAAAGTATTCCTACTTGTAATATACTATAAAAATGTAGAACAGAGAATCTCTCAAGAACCAAACTAGAAGTAGATTCTACAGCTATTTGGAGCTTTTGATGTATCTAATATTTTCCTGAACCATCCTCACCCTCCAAAGAGCTAAAGAAGCCTTTGTCAGTCAGCTTACAACAGCACCAGCTGTGGGTACTCATTGTATAACCTCAAAGCTCTCCTTACATTTTAACCTCAGTGTTTGAGGGGAAAGGATTCTCAAGGAATCTCTACAATGTATATCCAAAGACCTTCCCTTTATTACTGACTTTTTTTTTAACTATCAATTAAATGTCTTCAAGACATCCTTTTATTGCATATCTCTAGCACTACTTGTCCTTCTCAAAAATAGAGCACACATACACTGTAAAAGTGAACAAACTTGCAAACCTTCTTGTGTTACAAATGGGCAAAAAGGTTTAGAGATGAGAGACTTATGGCTTAAAGATCAACATTTCTTTAGCGTTAATATGCAACTCAGCCCTGTACATTCTCTAGACTTCTATTTCTCAATCCCCATAGCTCTGGTCTTGAAATCATCATGATCTTTTCCTCCCCACTCTCTCCTTCCTCCTTTCCCTTCCCCTTCCAAGCATCCCCTGCATCCCAGTACCAATGTGTTATCTCCTTGTGAACTCTTAATAATCATCTATAGATCGCCATGATCAAGTACAATCAAGGTGCTGCTCCAAGGCAACCTTTTACTTCTTGGAAGACAGCAGTATCATCGACAGTCAACACCAGACAGCTTTACTAACTAAAGTATTTCCACCCTACATTTGCATGCTAAGTGCAGACTGTACCAGCCGGGTGCCCTTCTAATCACCCCCAAGTGGGAAACGAAAAGACATTTTTATCACAGTGCAATTTTGCGGCTTCACTATGGAGAAGAGGAAGGAAGAGAGAAAGAAGAGGTGTTAAGTCATAAAATAAAAACTTGGCAGTCAGAGTACTTGGCTTTGAATCTATGGGAAAAGACAGGAGGAATCAGAGCAATCAAATCTGGCCTGGATAGAGCTCTGTGTAATTAGTGCATTACACTTAATGATAATGATCTTGTCTTTTATTTAATTTTATTTATTTATTTATAAATGACTACCACATTGCACCTGGGCACTTTACAATAATTAAAATAATTTTAAAAGTGCAGAATGAGTCTTAAATTTAAAAAGGCTCACAATTCCCCTGCCTAACAAAATGAACTCAACTAATTAAAAGCATCTTGTACTTTGCTTGGAATTTTGTCTGATCCAGGCTCCATTCCTCATAAGCTGGAATGATTTCCAGAGACACAGGACTCTTACCAATAATCTTGTCTGAACACCCACGATTCTCAGTTTCTTGCCTGATTATGATTTTGAGCCGCTGACTTGGGATCTGGGGAAGAAGATTTTGAGAAAAATATGTGCTCCATGAATTAATACTATTTGTGAAACTCACCAAGAAGGCATTTATTCATTCAATACAAATTTATTGACCTCCCTTCAAGTGAATGATATTGTTCTAGGTGCAAGGATAACTAAAAACACTTTCCTTTCCCAGAAGGTATTTACAAATTAATAGAAGGAATCACACACACACACACACACACACACATCAACTGTCACGGAAGTTATAAAATGTTCTTAAATGCATAGGAAAGGTCAGAGTGGGCTGAGAGATTCCAGAAAGGTGGGATAGGAGTCACTTTGAGTTAGGGAAGCTTTCAGACATCTGTAGAAATGGAAGCAAGATAGTTTTAATAAAGAGAGGGTGGGTGGGGAAGACAGGGGTGGGTGGCATGTGGGTGGGAGGGTGGGGGGACCTATTTCAGGCAGAGACAATGGTGTAACCAAAGACAAGAAGGTGCATTGGTAAAATTCTATTAGAAAATGGGAGTAGTCTGCTATATAGAATTTGCAAAGAGAAGTCCTGTCGAAAAGGCTAGAAAGTTAAGAGTTTTGAGAACTTGAGTGTCAAATTCAGAATTTATGCTTCTTTCTTCCTTTTTAAGGCAGTTAGAGTTAAGTGACTTAAACAGGGTCACAGAATATCTGAGGTCAGATTTGAACTCATGTCCTCCTGACTCCAATGTTGGTACTCTATCTATTGCTGCCCCTTTATGTTTCACTCTTTAAGCAGTGGGGAGAAAAATGAAGGTTTTGGAGAAGGGAATAAACTGATCAGACCTATATTTTTGATAACATTGCAAAGAGTAGATGGGAGAAGGGAGAGACTAGTTTAGAAGCTATTATAATGAATGTAAAGTAGTTGTACTCTTAAGCTAGGGTGCTATCATTGGGAACACTATTCCACAGGAAGATTAGATGCAAGAGATACTGCAAAGGAAAAATTGACAGGACTTGACAATTGGTTAGAAGTGAAGAGTGGGGAAGAATTTTCAAGAATTACTTCAAGGGACAGGTAAGTGGCACAGTGGATGGATCACTGGCCTTGTATTCATGAAGGTCTGAGTTCAAATCTGGCCTCAGATACTTACTGGGTAAGTCACTTAACCCCAATTGCCGCCCCTAAAAAAGTTATTCCTAAGCTTCAAGTTTGAATGAAGAAAGGTAATTCCATCAACAGTAAAAAGTCATGAGGGAAAGAAAAGTTTTGAATGGTAGATAATTTGTTTTGCTCAGGAGATATGTATGTGAGGTGTTGGTAAGACATGCAGATAGTGGTGCCTTCTAGGCAGCTGGAAATAGGGAGCCAGAGCATAGAGAAGGGATCAGAGTTAGAGATACACATTTGATAGTTCTTGGCATGGAGTTAAATAATTGATAGCTGATAGTTGGAGACACAACATCAAGGTAGACAGCATAGAGAGATGTGAGGAGATGGCCAAAGATAGACTACTAGGCAATGTCCATGCTTCACAGACTGGGAGAAGAAAGCAAACCAGTGAAGGAGACCAAGGAGTAACACAGAGGATGAGAACAGGGGAGAAGAGTATCATAGAAATAAAAGAAAGAACTAAGCAGAAGTGGACTAGAGGCTAGTGGGTTCAGTAATCAATAATCATAACTGGTGACCTTGTCAAGGGAAAGTAAAGCAAAAGCAAATGCCTCTTCAGAATAGGGATAAAGAAAGAAGCTAAATTATGTTGTATCTCTCCAATCCCTGACTCTTCCATCCTCAATAGAATATCGGCTCCTTGAGAACAGACATTATTTTTAATTTTGTTTTTATATCCCCAGCGTTTAAAAATGTCTTACTTGTTTTAAGCTATTAATAAACATTTGTTGTCCTGAATAAAATTGTTTTGGACTACAATCCATAGGGCTGACTGAGTTATTGTATGGTAAGAAAACAGAGGTACAACACTAAAACTGATCTTTTGTCTATCTATTTGTTATCTATCTATCAGCACTTTAGTAGTAAAAGACAGGAAGAAAATAATGTGAGAGCTTGAGGGGGCAGCAGAGTCAAAGCAAAGAAATATTAAGATGACGGACACAAGATTATTTGTACACAAAGAAGGGTCTAGTCGTAATGGGTAAATTGAAGTCAGAGTTGGGGTGAGAATTGTTCCCAAGAGTCTTTTGTTGAATTTAGAATAAATGCTTTGTAATAGACACTATGAACATGGTTTTGTGTCTTATTATAGAACCAGTGAATGACTTTGGGGTAGGACTATAGGCATTATCCATAGATATGGGTCATTAAGGCGGTATCTGGGGAAAAAATAGGAGGCCAAAGAATTCAAGGATTCCTGTGAACTCTGGAGGCAGGAAAATAAAACCAGGAGGGTAAAAAACAAGACTGGAATATGAGTGGGATGGGATAGATAAGAGTAGGATTTGTAGTCAGGAAGATCTGAGTTCAATGCTTCCTTCCACCCTTACTAGTGATATTACTCTGGGAAAGTAACTTAAAAACACTCAGGCTCGGTTTTCTCATCACTAAAGTTGAAATAATAACACTTGCCTTCCATCCATCAGGGATTCTCTGGCTTCCCTGAAGACTTAGATGAAATCCCTTTTGCAAGAGACCTTCCCTGCTCCTTGTCTCCTCTCTCCAGGGCCTTCCCTCTAATCGCTCTGTACATGTCATGTGTGTACATTAATTTACCAGTTATCTTCCCATTTAACTGTGAACTTCTTCAGGGCATGGACAATTTTCGCCATTTTTGTCTCCCTAGTTTTTAGTATGGTGCCTTCACATAGTAAATGATAAATAAATGTTGACCGACTCACAGGGTTGTTGTGAAAATGAAATGAGATCACTTATACATATATAAATATATGTTCTTGGCAAGTCTCAGAATACTAGATTTCTATAATTTTTATTCTTTTGTTTATTATTTTTACTCAGAAATGGGAGTCTTGATAAAGCCAAAGAGAATTCTCTAGGAGGGGGGCTGACTAGATGACAAGGCAAAGGACATTTCCAAATCCAAGATCCTGAGTATTCAAGTGTCAGGGTGATAACAATATGTCTGCCTACGGTGGAGCTAGACATTTTTACCTCCAGCCTTTGCCAATGTGATGTTCTTAAGTATAGCCCTGATCCTATTACTGCTCTCCCAGGTAGTTTATGTGGTGCAGATGATATAGTGCTAAACTTGGAGATGGGCTTCAGTGACTTACTCCCTGTGTGACCCTGGGTAATTCACTTAACCACTTTCTGCCTCATTTTCCTCAACTATAAAATGAGGATAAAAATAGTACCTACTTTGCATGGCTATTGTGAGGATAAAATGGAATAGTATCTGTAAAATGTTCAGAACACAATAGGTTCTTAAATGCTGATTCCCTTTTTCTGGATCATCTTCTCCCATTGTTGAGTTCCTTTTGGTGTCTCCATTTTGGGGAGGAGCCCAAGTTGACCAACATTCATTGCCTTGTTGGTTGTTCTGAACTTCTATACTTCAGTGCTCTTCCTCAGTGTGGGTACCTACATCTCTTCCCCATTCCCTTCTTCAACTACCTCTCTCCCCCTTTAAACTCACCTTGGGATTGTCTTCCTCCAGCACAAAGTAAACTACTGGAGAGCAGAGGCTGTCCCTCTTTTTGCTTGTGCTTGTATCCCCCCAGCTTAGCACAGTGCGAGATACATAACTAAACACTCAAGGCATGTTTTGTTTTTCCTGCATATCTATTCAATACACTACTGGTTCCTAGTTCCTTTATGCTTAACTTTTAAAGCCTATTACAACCTGGCCATGACCTGTCTTTCTGGCTCATTGAACATTATATCCTGTGATCTGCAATCCAGTCACATTGTTTCTCTGGTTCTCCACACTTCATGTCTGGACTCTAGGTCTTTTCATTCATGGGCCCCTGGGCTGGGGAAATTGCAAGTGAAACCATCCCTGCATTCAAGGAATTTAGCTCTTAATGGACAGGAGAACACATGTACATCCGTGAGTACATGCAAAATATTTTATAAAATCTTTCTGCAATTCAGTACTTAGTAAATTATATAATCTGAGTACCTTCTGAACATATTATATACAGGATCAAAATAAAACAAACAAAAGTAGGTCTTTCTTCTCTAGAGAATACCATGTAAAATCAGGGAAAAGAGGTTTAGAGAATTGCATATTTCAATATAATATGGATTATAACTTACACTTGTATGTGAAGAAATATATGTTAGAACAAAGTGTTTCTTCTAGTTCAAAGTTGTTCTAGTGTTTCTTCTAATTCAAAGCATTTAGGGTTACCTTCCCTTGGAAGAAGTAGCTAGATGTGTGGAGGATAGCAGGATTAATTAATAGCCCATTAAGAAGCCTATTATCTAAATGTGGGAATGAGAAAGGGGAACAAATAATTGTAATGTAAATTATAAAAGTATTATTTCTGTCACACAGAGGGTGCTGAGAGGTTCAAGGAGGGTTCACTTTCTCATAGTTTCTTAACCTGTATTCTCTTCCCAGAAAAGGGAATGAACTTTTTTGGTCTTAGGCAATTGGATTTCTAGAGTACTCATTGCCTTTATTTTTTGCTGAAGAGAAAAAAATAAGAAGAAAAAAGAAATGGAAAAGATGGTCGAAGAAGAAATCCTGATAGATTTAGAAGTTTCAGAGTTATTACTGAAGAATCAAGCAGCTTGTTGGTAGAATCCATTATTCAACAGCATTTATTAATCATCGCCTATGTGCCAGGTCCTAGGGATACAAAGACAGAAATGAAAGTCTCTTGTAAAAACAAGTTTCTAGAAGAAAGGTATTCCATAGAGTACATTGAGTTGACTTTCCTGGTTCTGGTGAAATATCTGAGGGCCGGGAGGAGCCAAGAGGGTGGAGTAGAAAGACTCACATATGCTAGCTCCAAACCCACATCCCATAAATTTTCTGTAAAAAGAACTCCCCACAAATTCTGGAGCAGAGCAAGCCACACAGAAACGCAGTGGAGGAGACTTCTGTTCCAGAAAGCCCTGAAAAACCAACCCCAAAGATCCGTCACGTCCCAGACAGCAGAGCCCACCTCTGTGCTGCCCTGGCCATGCAACCCTGAGAGGAGCAGATCTGAGCAGGCTTCAGGGACAGAATCTCCAGTGTTCACAAAGGTCCCTCTGCCCACAGGTGCACAGGTCAGTGAGAGAGACTTCTGGGCTTGCTGAGAGGGGAGTGGGGTGTCTCTGTGCCTCGGGCCCCCTCGGGAAGCAGAGGCAGAGGCAGCGGTGGCAGTCTGGGGACTCCATGAGCAGACAGGAGCTTAGGTCCATTACTGAAGGTGTCTCCATAAACCCCCTGAGGGAACTGAGCCTGGGAGGCAGCCCTGCCCCCACCTGAGCACCAGAACTTAAGTTCACATTGAATAGCAGCCGCACCTGCTGCGGAAAGCCCTGAGGCTGGGGAGCAGCATTTGAATCTCAGACCCCAAGCATTAGCTGGGCAGATCTAGGCGGGGGGGGGGGGGGGGGGGGGGGCAGAGGATTCTCAGAAGTCAAGTAACTGGCTGGGAAAATGCCCAGAAAAGGGAAGAAAAATAAGACCAAATAAGAAAAATAAGAAAGCTACTTTCTTGGGGAACAGATGTTCCTGTCTTTCATTTCTGATGACGACGAACAATGCTTACCATCAGGGAAAGATGTGGAGGTCGGGGGTTTCTGTATCCCAGACATCCGAGGTGGATGTCCGGTGGGCTCAGGCCATGGAAGAGCTCAAAAAGGATTTTGAAAATCAAGTTAGACAAGTGGAGGAAAAACTGGGAAGAGAAATGAGAGAGATGCAAGAAAAGCATGAAAAACGGGTCAATACCTTGGTAAAGGAGACCCAAAAAAATGCTGAAGAAAAAAAAACACCTTGAAAAATAGGTTCACTCAATTGGCAAAAGAGGTTCACAAAACCAATGAGGAGAAGAATGCTTTCAAAAGCAGAATTAGCCAAATGGAAAAAGAGGTTCAAAAGCTCACTGAAGATAATAGTTCTCTCAAAATTAGAATGGAACAGATGGAGTCTAATGACTTCATGAGAAAGCAAGAAATCACAAAACAAAACCACAAGAATGAAAAAATGGAAGAGAATGTGAAATATCTCACTGGAAAAACAACTGACCTGGAAAATAGATCCAGGAGAGACAATTTAAAAATTATGGGACTACCTGAAAGCCTTGATCACAAAAAGAGCCTAGACATTATCTTTCATGAAGTTATCAAGGAAAACTGCCCTGATATTCTAGAATCAAAGAGAGAAACTCCTAGGAACATTGTGGCCAAATTCCAGAATTCCCAGGTTGAGGAGAAAATATTGCAAGCAGCTAGAAAGAAATAATTCCAGTATTGTGGAAATACAATCAGGATAACTCAAGATCTAGCAGCTTCTACATTAAGGGATCAAAGGGCATGGAATAGGATATTCCAGAAGTCAAAGGAACTAGGACTCAAACCAAGAATCACCTACCCAGCAAAACTGAGTATAATACTTCAGGGGAAAATATGGTCTTTCAATGAAACAGAGGACTTTCAAGCATTCTTGATGAAAAGACCAGAGCTGAAAAGAAAATTTGACTTTCAAACACAAGAATGAGAAGAAGCATGAAAAAAGTAAACAGCAAAGAGAAGTCATAAGGGACTTACCAAAGGTGAACTGTTTACATTCCTACATGGAAAGACAATATTTCTAACTCTTAAAACTTTTCAGTATCTGGGTAGTTGGTGGGACCACACACACACATACACACACACATGCACACACACATGTACACGCATGCACACACACATACACATGTACGCACACACAGAGACAGAGAGCACAGAGTGAATTGAATAGGATGGGACCATATCTTAAAAGAAATTAAGGTAAATGATGAGAGAGAAATGTAGTGGGAGGAAAGAGGGTGAAATGGAATGGGGTAAATTATATCTCATTCAAGAGGCAAGCAGGAGACTTTTCAGTGGAGGGAAAAAGAAGAGAGCTGAGAAAAAAAACATGAAATTTACTCTCATCACATTCGACTAAAGGAAGGAATAAAATACACACTCATTTTGGTATGAAAACCTATCTTACAATACAGGAAAGTGGGGGAAAAGGAGATAAGCAGGGTGGGGAGGATGATGGAAGGGAGGGCAATGGAAGGAGAGAGCAATTTGAAGTCAACACTCTTGGGGAGGGACAGGATCAAAAGACAGAATAGAAACAACGGGGGGCAGCATAGGATGGAGGGAAATACAGTTAGTCTTACACAACATGACTATTATCAAAGTCATTTGCAAAACTACACAGATATGGCCTATATTGAATTGTCTGCCTTCCCAAAGAGAATGGGTGGGGAGGGAGGGATGGGGAGAATTTGAAACTCAAAGTTTTAGGAACAACTATTTATTATTGTTCTTGCTACTAGGAAACAAGAAATACAGTTAATGGGGAATAGAAAGTCATCTGGCCCTACAGGACAAAAGAGAAGATGGGGACAAGAGAAGAGAGGGATGATAGAAGAAAGGGCAGATTGGTGGTAGGGAAAATTAGAATGCTTGGTGTATTGGGGTGGGGGGAGGGGATGAATGGGGAGAAAATTTGGAACCTAAAATTTTGTGAAAATGAGTGTAAAAAGTTAAATAAATAAATTTATATTAAAAAAAAAAGAAAAAAAAAAGAAATATCTGAGGGCCCAAAGGATGATTTTTGTCTTATGTTGGGCAGGGTTGAAAGGCTCTTGCATTTTAGTATGACATGGTAAATAAGCCATGAGTACACACTTAATCATGTTCCCGCCACGAGAAGGTAGAGGGGAAGAGTTCTGCCTTATTTAAAGGAAAACAGCTTTCCGTGGGTCTCTATCCTGGCTGCATCTCAACTCTGTGGCAAATAATGATCTCCACTACCAGGAAAATGAAACCAGACATGTTAATGGACTTACATACCCAGATATACTTATATCAAATATAGATTTGGATTCATGTCTTCTTATTCTGAACCCAGAGTTCTTTCTATTGTCCTGACATGCCTATCAACATAATTCTTGAAAAGAAAATATTTCTCAAGCTTATCCATGCACAAGATTCAGTGTTATAAGACAGGAGAATCTGAGTAAATAGAGAGCATAATGACATATATATATATATATATATATATATATATATATATATATATATATATTTATGAGTAACCAGACCTGTGATTTCATTGGCTTCAGTAGTGATGAACTTCCCCACCAATGCTGATTAGCACTTTCTCTGCAATTTTACTGTTAATGATTTTCCTGGGACACTGAAGAGTTAAGCCCTGGCATCACAAAACCTGTATACAGAAGAGAGAGAGTATTAACCTGAGACTTCCTTACTGGCAGGAAAGCTCTCTCTCCACTAAGCTATGCAATGATTAAAAAGGAAAACAGCATCTTGAATTAGCATACTATCTAATATTACTCCACATTTTTTAAATAAATAGTCAAAAAAATAAATTTAAATAAATAAATTTTAGGATTGCATAGAAAAGTCAGACTAAACAAATGATAATAAAATGATAATAATGATAGTAAAATTAAATTAAGTAAAAGTAAAATTAAGGACAGAACCAAAATAAGAGCCCAAGTCTTCTATGCTGTAATTCTAGGTATAAAGATTAGTTTGGGGTTCTCAGATGAAATGTACTATCCAAATGATATCAAAATAAAAGATCTAATAACTTACATGGTAAAATCCCAAGCAATTAGGTAATTTACATTTGTCAACCCAAAGCCAATCTATGAAGCTAAAGCATGGGGAGAGCTTATTGGATTCTGTGTTTAATGGGGGTATTTGTTTGGGTTGAGATGGGAGGGGGTTGAGATAGGAAGGCACTATTTTTTTGTTAGTGGAACTACTCTCCTGGCAAGCAAGATGTCAGAAATTCATTATCCTAACAGCTGGAAGTATTCTTAAATTGGAGTTTGTCCAGAGTAAACATTCTACTCAGTAACAGCACACCCTTTCTCACCCAAGCATGAGATCAGAAAAGGATCCAAACATGACTCTTTCTAATACTTTGATTAAAGAACTTAAAAGGAAAATGAAACTTCAATTAATGCATAAAAAAATTTTACTTTTTTTTCAAAATAGAAGGAACAGCTACCCTATTGTTTTTAATTGTCCTACAGAGGTAAGCTTGTTACTGGAAGACTCCATCAATTAATCAAAGTTTGAATTTAAAACCTTTCAAAAGGAACTTTTTTTGGAAAACAACAGGGAATACAATCCAACAGTTTATTTTTTTTCTTCAAATGATTCAAATAATGCTCAGATAGATTAAACTGTTTGCCTATGGTCATATAGTTAATAATTATTAGAGGTAACCTTCAAACCCAAGTGTTCCATCCCCAGATCCAGTGTTCTTTCTGTTATACCAGGAAGTTAAAAAATACTACCCCTTTAACATGAAACTTATTTAATTAAAACTCAAAGGAACCAAGATACTAAGGTTTGTTTTCTGCATCAAGCATCATTATTTCTAGTTGAAACTTGCATTCATTTATTTATAACAATTCCACATATATAGTCCAGCCTCCCCCACCCAACCCCCTAGTAAAATGAAAAGAAGATAACATCATTTGAGGGCATCACTACTTTCTCTTCCAATAGCTTGGTTAAGTGCACAGAGTAGGCAATTTGCCCAGACCATGTCCTATTTTCTATTTGTCCTAGTTTGAATCTGGAAATGAATGCACCTACTTTTACACAGCAAAAATTACTATCATTATAGAAAGAAGCTTTTCAGTGAGTTAAAGGTGACTTCCTGAAATACAAACACAAGCCCCCATTTTTATACAATTTTTTTTAAAAGGAGAAAATTTGAATCTGTTATTATCAATCAATCAATTGGCAAGTATTTAGTATATACTAAGTGCCAGGTGTTGTAGTAGGCACCGATGATATGAAATGAAAATGAAACAGAATGTGACCATTTACCAAGCGTTCTCCCTCCTCCCTCTTCCTCATACCAAGCAGATGCCTTCTGCCACTATTGTTTCCTTCTCTCCTGTCTCACGCTAAGAGGTGAGCTTACTTCTTGCCAAGGAAAATCCCTTTATTTGTGCGATCCCATTCTATCTGATCTGCTATAGCAGATTGCTTGTGTATTATCCACATTCTCCGTCTCTCCCTCTGTCTATCAGCTGCTTCTCTACTGCCCACAAAATTCCTTGTATCTCTCTCAACCTCACAAAACCTCCTTCCATTCCTCCTAGCTCTCATCCCATATCTTTTGGTCTTTGGTCTACAATTCTGGAGAAGGCCATCTACAATAAGTGCTTCAACTTCCTCTACTTTCACTCTCTTCTTAACTTTCTATAATCTGGCTTTACACCTATTCTTTCAATCAAAACTTCTCTCGTCAAAGCTAATTATGATCTCTTAATAGTCCAGTCCAATGGCCCTTTTTCCAACTTCATCCTAGTTGATCCCTCCACATTTTTTGACACTTTTGCTCAGGCCATTCTCCTTGATACTATCTTCTCTAGGTTTTTTGGGCATTACTCTCTCCTGGTTCTCTTCCTATCTGTCAAACTATTCATTCTATTTTCCTTCGATGAATCTTCCTTCATCGAGGTCATGCCATTAACCATGAGTGTCTCACAGAGTTCTGTCCTAGGACCTCTTATATTTTCCTTTACCATTTTACTTGATGATCTCATCAGCTCCCATATATTTAATCATCTTTATGGTGATGATTTTCAAATCTACTAAGATAGCCCTAACTTCTCTGCTGATCTCTCTTTTCATATCTTCAACTTTCCTTTAAATATCTCAAACTAGATGTCTTATGTAAACATCATAAACTCAACATGTACAAAACTGAATTCATCATCATTTCTTCAAAACCCCTCCCTTTTAAACTTCCCTATTACTGCCAAGGGCACCATTCAATGCATCATGTTCACTTTCACCCACTCCATTCAATTTCTTGTGAAAGCCTGTCAATTTTACCTTTGCAATACATCTTGAATATAGCCCTTCTCTCTGTTGATATGACCATCACCTTGGTATAGACTCTCATCCCCTCACACCTGGAGTATTGTAATAGCCTACTGATTGCTCAGCTTGCCACAAATCTCTCTTGCTCTAGTCCATCTTCCATTCACACACCAGAGATTTTCCCAAAGCCCAGTTCTGATTAGGACACTCCAGTGTCTCTCTACCACCTCTATGATGACCTACAAAGTTCTCAGTTTTGCATTTAAAGCCCTTTGTAAGTTAGTACTACCCCTTTTTCATTCTTACACCACATAGTTCTCTTGACTGAAATACTCTCTAGTCCAGTAACACTTGTCTTCTTGCTGTTTCCAGAACAAGATACTCCATCTCACTTCAGGAAATCTGCTCTGACTGACTCCTAGGCCTGGAGAACTCTTCCTGTTTTGCTTCAGGTTTTAGCTAAAAATTCACCTTCTACAGAAAGCTTTTCCCAATCCCTTTAAATTTCAGTGTTTTATGTCTGTTGATTTCCTTTTTATTCTACTTGCAGCTATTTTTTTTTTTGCAAATGGTTTTTTTCATGTTGTCTCCCCTCAGATTGTGAGTTCCTCTAGGACAAGGATTATATTCTACCTTCCTTTGCAATCCAGTGCTTGGCACAGTGCCTGGTACGTGGTAGGAGTTTATGGAGTGATGGTTACAAATAAACTGTTCCATTCAGTCATATAGACACTGTTCAATACCTCCTTTGCCTTCTGTACTGCATGAAATTCTGGGAAACATTCTTCCTGACCTCTGGGCCCTTACATTCTAACTAAAATGAGAGAATATATGAAAAATTTACTTAATTCAATGAACTTTGACATTTTTGTTTTTATTTTAATGCCATCATATTCATATCCTTCTTGCAGTTCCCAATCTATTAATACATTCCATGAAACAAAAATTTTTTAAAGAAAATGAAAAGCTATTCAGCAAAGTCAGTCAGCATATCTACCATATCTGAAAATATATACATTATTTCATACCTACAGGCTTCTACTGCAATGAAAGGTGGCACATACGTTTTGTTAACTCTTCTCTGGGACCAAGCGTGGTCATTATAATTTCTCTCTGTCTCTCTGTCTCTCTGTCTCTCTGTCTCGCTTTCTCTCTCTCTCATCCCCCCACTCTGTGTGTGTGTGTGTGTGTGCGTATCCTTCTGTTAATAAATGACTGAACTTGTTGACAGGAAGACTTAGGTCCAAAAGTCATCCCAACCATGAGCTCTGGGACCCTAAACATGTCATTTAATCTTTATGTGCTTTAAGCAATTGCCTAGGACTTATCTTAGAGAGAGTTTTCCCACTGAAGATTCCTTAAACTCATGAAATCATATATTCTTTATTTATCACTATTTCATAATTACCTGTAATATACAAAGCTCTATGCTAGATGCTGAAGAAAATATAGAGAAAAATGATATATAACTCCTGCCCTCAGGGAGCTTAATAATTTAGTGCTTATAATAAGATCATACATGAAACAGACATATATACATTCAACTATAATACAAAATAAAATAGTGAGTACATAAAAGTAAAACTATAGTGTTCAAGTAATAAATTTAAAATTTACACAATAACAATAATACCCTTCACAGACTTTCTCCATTTTGATTCTCACAACAATCCTGCAAGGCGAATACCACAGTATAATTTATATTTTACAATACATTTTACAGATGAGGGAATCAATGGAGCCACAAGGAAACTCAGTGATTTCCCTCTAGTCACAGAGCCATGAAATATTGCATATAAAACTACTGCTTCTGATCCAAGGCTCAGCATTTTGTCCAATACACCATGCTCGTTCAATGTTACCTCTATACTTAGAGCTAGAGTATAATGATGCATACATATTATTGTATGACAAATTATAAAAATAGATGTAGAAAGGGAAAGAAGGAAAGAAATGAACATTTATATAGCTTTTATTATGTACCAGGCACTGGACTAAGAACTTTGTATAAATACTATCTCATTTTTTCTTCATACCAACCCTACAAAATAAATGCTGTTATTATCCTAATTTTACAGTTAAGAAAACTGAAGCAAATAGAAGTTAAGTGACTTAACCAGGCTCACACAACTCATGTCTTTGAGGCTGAAATCAGGTCTTCTTGACTCTAGGCCCAGGACTGGATCCACTGTGCCACCTGGCTATACCTAGGGAGGAAAGAAAACAAATATAACGTATTTATGCACAAAAAGAATAAATCTATATATATATATATGTGTGTGTGTGTGTATGTATTGTGTTTACATATATATACCTGCATACATTTGTATGCATATGTGTATATGTTGTATTTATATAGGTACATATGTGTATTATATATGCATACATAACATTTACACATATGTATATGTGTATATAACTCTAATTACCAAATTCCTGCTTATAGCAGACATCTCTTTAATTGAGCTGCATCTTCTAGTAAGGATCTTTTTGTTGTTCGTTTGCAATCAGATTATGTTGTATTCAACTCTTCATGACCCCATTTGGGTTTTCTTTGCAAAGATATTGGAGTGGTTTATTATTTCCTTCTCCAGCTCATTTTACCGATGAAGAAACTGAGGCAAACAGAGTTAAGTAACTTGCCCAGGGTCCCACAGCAAGTGAGTGTCTGAGGTCAGATTTGAAATTAGGAAAATGATTCTTTCTGACTTCAGGCCAGCAATCTGTCCACTGTGCCACCTGTCTACATCAGCAGTAAGGTACGAGGGTGTGTCTTAATGGAGTTTTTCATGTGCTTCTTCAAGCTCATAACTGTTATAGTTGTTTAGCATTCTTTATTATTATAGTTCCTTTGGGAGGCAGCATGGCATGATGGACAGAGAGTTGACCTTGGAGGTCTGGGTTCAAGTCTTGTTCCTGACACACGCCATTTGTGAGACTTCCAAAAAAATCACTTAATCTCTCAGTGTTCCAGGCAAATCCTTAAATGATCCAGGGATTGCCAAGCTGAGGTGGTGAAGGGAATTTACATATGGAGAGCCAGCTTCACTTAAAACTCAGAATGAAATGCCTTGTCTGCACATATGAACTCAAGGGTAGCTATCTTTGTCTCATAAATTACATCAAAAAATACTGAAAACCTTCTCAGATTAAGCAGGATCAAATTAAAATGCACTTTTGAAAGTAATATATCAATCACAAAGGAGCCATAGGGTAAGGATGTCAGTCAAGCAGAGAAATCTTGATTTCAAAATGGTTTCCCTGAAGCCCCTTAATTTATTTTTTTAATGGCAGTAAAGATATTCTCCTTCAGTATCCCAGGACTCGTTTACCAAAGCTTGTGAGAATTTTTCTCAGGAATGTCATTGCCACAGTGAAGGAAAATTTTCATTTTCTTTTGTTTTCCTACTGTATGCAAAGTTATTCAATTGGAGAGGTTTGATTGAATTGCTAACATAGAAGGGTGGCTAAATCAAAACTGAAAATGCTTGAAAGAAAAATGAAGCCTTCTAACTTGTAATAAAGTCACTTTGCTGCGTGCATGTTAATTTAAACCTAAAAGTGTTGTTTTTCCTTCCCTTTCCTTTAAGCTACCTTTTCACATTTGAACTTACTGGGTTTCAGATTTGACTCAATAGGTCAATATAAAGTAAACTCATTGAAGGCAGGTAGGCTCATTTTTCTGTGTAATCAAAGCCTAACATAGTACCTGATATATAGTAGGCACTTGAACTGAATAAACAGAGAACAAAGATCACAATTATTCAACATTTTGGTAAGAGCTATAATTATGTCTGTCTGTATTCTTCCTCTGCTACTGTAGACTGCTAATGAACCCTCCCTGGTCTCTGTTAAGTCTCAACTAAAATCTCTCTTCCTATAGGAAACCTTCCTTAATTCCTCTTAATTACAATGTTTTCCCACTTGTAATTATGTCCTATTAATTCTGTACATAGTTTATTTCATACATATTTTTGCATCTTATCTCTTCAACTTAAAGTATAAGTTCCTTGAGGGCAAGGACTGACTTTTGCCTCTTTTTGTATCCTCAACCTTTGCCATAATGCCTGGATAATAAGATGTTTAGTGATAAAATGTTTAGTGAGTTGATCTGAATTGAATCCCTCTCCAATCTATTAGATAGTCTTAAGGAATTAAGATTAACATATTAATTGCCCTTCAGCCTACTTGGCTGTATGTCTCCTCCAACTTGACTGTTCCATATGAAATAGTTCACACCTAGGACCATAGTCAGGTTCTTTTTGACTAGACTTTGCAGAAGTTGAGCTCTGAAGACACAGCCTTCAAAAACCTAAAGAGTGGTACTTCCAAAAATATAAGGGGGTATCAGAGTAAGACTTTAAAAGGTTAAGGAACGCAGATAATTTAAAAAAAAACCCAACATATATAATACTTCAGATTTTGTAGATGTGTCAATGTGAACATTAACATTTGCATGTATAATGCTGATATTCTATAAATTTATAATTTATTTAATATAAATCTATTCATTTTTTCATTTTAAAGTGAAATTTAGTACTAGTGCTTTTTACTTTTAGTTTTTATCACTTCCATTGACAGACAGATGTGTTCAAATACAAATAGAGCTGAAAAAAACAATATAAGTAAAACCATAAGCAAATGTCATAAGAAGCAAAGAAAAAGAGGACATAAGAAAAAAAGAGGGAAGAGTTATATAAATTAATACTTAGTAAAGAAAGCAGAACCAGGAGGATAACATGCAAAATTTTGTGGAAATGAGAGCAACACTCAAATATGTCTTAGATTAAATGCAATACTTGTCTTGGTCTTAGGTATGTGTGTTCGTCCTTCATTGCCAAAGAAGACCATGCCATCAGAGAAATAATGACATGACTTGCACTTGACTTTGTTTTGAGTGAGGGAGGCCTGTGCAGGTCACCAACCTCACTTCTCCCCCGGAGTCATCTGAATCCAGTGACGAGATATTCATCAGGATGACTGGAGATGACCCAGGATGAGGCAGTTGGGGTTAAGTGACTTGCCCAAGGTCACACAGCTAGCAAGTATCAAGGGTCTGAGGTGAGATTTGAACTCAGGTCCTCCTGACTCCTGCACTGTTGCCCTATCCACTATACACCAGTTGGTTAAACACACCTTTCTTCTTATTTGCTAGCTGGGAAATGGCAAGGGCCAGGGCTAGAATGTTTCATGTACTATCAGACACCAATCATTTCTTTTTTAAGTTTTTCTTCATTATGAGAAAGGATTTCATGTGGGTGGGGAGGTTAGGAAGATCGATTGCTAATTGATTTTGGGGGACAGGGAAAGATATTAAGAAAACCTTACAAAAATATGCAACCAAAACAGCAAACTTTCCTCCTCAAACCTAGTATAGAAAAATTAAAATATATAAGAAGTAACATCTTGAAAATAAACCCCCAGGGATTAAAAAAAAATCTACCTCCTTTGAATAGCCCTAATTGTTAGAAGTTTTTCCTTCAAATCTTTGCATATTCCACCCTTTACTCTGAACTCTTCCTTATTGGGGCAAATAGAACAGATATCCTTCTCCAGATGATAGCAATTCAATTCAAGTATTTGAAGAGAGCTGTCATATCATATCCCCCTTGACTTCTTCCTTTCCCAGGCTAAGTAGCCTATTTCTTCAACTGATCCTCATACAGGTCTTTCTTTCAGATCCAACATAAAGTCAATATCCTATCTCTCCTCTTTGTGCCTTCCCTTCATCTTGTCCTTGGAGACCTTCTTGGAGCAGCTAGGCGGTGAAGTGGCTAGAGCACCACTGCAGGAGTCAGGAGGACCCGAGTTCAAATCTCACCTCAGACACTTGATACTTGCTAGCTGTGTGACCTTGGGCAAGTCACTTAACCCCAGTTGCCTCATCCTGGGCCATCTCCAGTCATCCTGATGAATATCTGGTCACTGGATTCAGATGGCTCCGGAGGAGAAGTGAGGTTGGTGACCTGCACAGCCCTCCCTCACTCAAAACAAAGTCAAGTGCAAGTCATGTCATCGTTTCTCTGATGACATGGTCTTCTTTGGCAATGAAGGATGAACACACATCTAGACCTTCTACCTACAGACAACTACCACCATAGAGGAGCAAGCTTCCTCACTGCACATGGATTAAATTTTAAGCTTTCTATAGCACTTTTTTTCAAAGAGTCCTTCATTAATTCTTTCTCTTATTCAATTCAAAAACATTTATTAAGTTCTTTACTGAAAAGATTATGGATGATCGGGAGTTAATTAGCCAAAGTGTTTTGGTTTTTGGGGGTTTTTTTGCCTTCCCTGAAGTTCTTGACAGCTGTCTTGCCAAGAAGTCCAACTACTCTGCACAAAAACCCCAAACAAACCAAATCTCAGTTTTCCCTAGTTCTCCAACAGCCATTAGCCTGAACAGCACCATTTATGAGAAAGAAAAATAAGTAGCATTTATACTACAAGTATTACTATTAACCCCAGTTTTGTAGGAGTATGATGGGGTTGTGACTTGCAGAGGATCATAGAACAGTGAAAATAATCATAGCTAACATTTACATAATGTTGTCAGGTTTCCAAAGTGCTTTGCAAATGTTTGTATGTTATCATCACAGCCACCCTGGGAGGGAGGTGTTAGCATTTTCTCCATTTTATAGATGAAGAAAAGTGAGGCAAAAAGAGGTTAGGTGACTTACCCTGGGTTATGTACCTACTAAGTGTTGAAGGTATGGTTTGAACTGACATCTCCCCAGTTCCATGTCCAACATTCTATCCACCATGTCACCTTGCTGCCTCACTAATGCTCATAAATGTCAGAAGAGGATTTCAAACTCAGCCTGACCTTCTTCCATTCAAGTCCAGTGCTCTACATGTTTATTAATAGCATTGCCTACATAGGAAAAGGGTCTAGTAGTAAGGAAGCAAGGTGACACACTTTTAGTGAGGGTTTTTCTTTTTCTTTCTTTCTTTCTTTTCTTTGTATGTGAAAAGCTGAGCATTGTCCTACTTTTTTATTAGAATCTTGTCACCCTTTAAAATATAGGAAACACTGCCAACCTTGTTGATTTTTCCCTGAGAGGAGAACATAAAGCTTTCTAATGCTTAAGGTTAAGAATACAGTGTGAGAATTTATGGAGTCATAGTTACCTGCAGTTCGTTGACTATCCTAATAGCTTAAAAGTTATATTTAGCAAATTGTATTGGATTATTTTGGTAAAATCCCATGGACAAAGTTATCCACTTGGGGAGAATGGCAAAACAGCACTTATGGCAGTTAACATGGAACGACGAGGGATAATAACTTCAGTGTTATTTTCAATTCCTTTCTCTCTCCTTCTACACTTCCAAAACAGGTGAAATACATTGCCATTTCTTCATATTTCCCACCTCTTATAATGACGCCTTTCTCCACTCTCATAGCCACAACCTTAATTCAAGCCCCCTTGATCTCTCTCTTAGACTATTGTAATAAACTCTCACTTTCCCTGTCTTCTCATTCTCTCTTGTCTTCAATCTCTCTGTTTTGCTGTGGTTGATTCTGACTCTCCATGAAGCCATTTGGGGTTTTCTTGATAAAGGTATTGGAATGGTTTGCCATTTCTATCTCTAGCTCATTTTACAAATGAGGAAATTGAGGCAAACAGGGTTAAGTGACTTGCCCTGGGTCATCCAGCTAGCAAGTGTCTGAGGCCAGATATGAACTCAGGAAGTTGAGTCTTCCTGACTTCAGGCCCAGCACTTTATTTTGTTATCTACTTGCCCCATCAATTTGCTACAAAGTACTATTCTTTGGGCATAGATCTAGATGTCACTGCCTTAGTCAATAATGACTTAAGTCCTTTAGAAGCAAGTGTTAAGTCCTCAGTTTAGCTTTTAAAGTCCATCACATCATGACCCTAACAATCCTTGCATTCTCTTCCTACCCTAAACAGTCTTATGATCTTTATTCATAACTCACAATACTCCATTTCCTATCTTCAAACAACTGCAAGGTAGAGACCTGACATGAACAGAAGCTCCCATGTTGCATATTTGCTGCTCTCCCTATGTCCTGCTTCTTGTGATTTAGCTAGGCTGTTTTGTCTCCATGGCTCAGCATCCTTATCTCCTTTTTGGCTCAGGTCAAGTGATATTCTTCAGTGAAGCCTCTATAATTGCCTCAATGCCCTTGGGTATCTAGCTTCCCTGAAACTTCTCTTAGGAAAGCACTATATAGCCTCAGTTTTGTTTTGTTTTCACCCTGAAAAGGCTATTACTCACACATGAGTCAGAATCGAAAAGAAAGTTCAGAAAAGTAGGCTTATGATTACTGAAGGACCTGGCAATTTTTAGCCTTGAGAAGAGGAAAAGAGTGGGGGTGGAAGCTTTCGAGAGTTGCCACATGGAGAAGGGACTGGAAATACTTTATTTGGCCCAAAAGGACAGAAACAGGAGCAATGGATAGAAGTTGCAAAGAGGTAAATATATAAGACAAATAAAGACAATAAAGGACAATTTAAATATCACAATTAGAGCTATTCCAGAAAAAGTAGGCTGCTGCTATGGGTTATGACTTTTACCTCCTTGGAGGACTTCAAGCAGAGAGAAGAAGACTATTTTTCTTGTATGCTATTGAGCTAGATGGCAATTGAGGTTCCTTTGAATTCTTCAATTCTGACATTTTCTGTTACGCGGTAGTGGACAATGAAATTTCAGAATAAGTGTGATGTACCATAAGCATTCTTGGAAATGGAATGGGCATATATAAGTTGAAACACTTTCCAGGTACCTTAGTCTGAACCTAAGTTCCTTCATTAGTAACTAGGCATGGTACTATTTGCTCAATCTATATTGCAGGATTATTGAGAGGATAAAATAAGATTGTCCTGTTGAAATGACCTGAGTAAAATTGAATACATTTTTTTGTTTGTTTCAATTCATGTTTCTACTCCTTTTACTATAAACTACTTTAAGAAACCTATGCTTTTATGAAGTACCAACTTTGTGCCAACATCTGTGCCAAGCGCTTTACAAATATTATCTCATTTGATCCTCAAGACAACTCTGCCATTATTATCACTCCTATTTTCTGGTGGTTTATTGTTCTGTCATTTCAGCTGTGTCCTATTGTTTATGATGCTATTTGGGGTTTTCTTGGCAAAGATGATGTGATGGTTTGCCACTTCCTTCTCCAACTCATTTTCCAGATGAGGAAACTGGGGTAGGTAAAATTAAGTAACTTCTTCAGGTTCACAGACCTAGTGAATATCTGAGGCTACATTTGAACTCAGGTCTCCACTGACTTCAGGCCCAGTATTTTATTCACAATGCCACTTCAGTTCTACAGATAAAGGTAATTAAAGTCAAATCGTACTCTTTCAAATTGTAGTTTTAAGAAAGACTTTGGTTGAAATCTTCAGCTAAAGACTATAGAGAGACTTCTACCTATCTCCTGGTCCCAGAATTCCTTCACTTTCCCTCCCTTTGTTTCTCCCACTTTGGGTTAGATCTTTGGGTTATATCTCCACAGCCTTACCAACCTAAGGTATGAGCCAGGACCTTATCAGCCAATAAATTGTTCCATGTTTGACTCTAACTATTGCTTCTTTGCCTGCAGAGTTTCCTCAGGAGACACATAAAATGATCTAGCACTTCCATCCTTTTGAGGACTTGGTACATTCTGTTGTGATCCAAACAATCAAAGGCCTTAGTGTAATCAGTGAAGCAGTAGATTTTTTTTTTCTGGAACTCCCTTGCTTTTTCCATGATAAAGTGAATGTTGGCAATTCGGTTGCTAATTTTTCTACCTCTTCTAAAACCAGCCTTTTTTCTGGTAATTCTCAGTTTATATATTGCTGAAGCCTAGCTTGCAGAATCTTAAGGGGAACCTTGCTGGCATTTGAAATGAGCACAGGTTCATAAGTAATTTAAATATTCCTTGGCATTGCCCTTTTTAAAGATTGGGAGGTAAACTGATCTTTTCCTTTCCAGTGCCCCTACTGAGTTTTCCAAATTTGCTGATATATTTATTACAGCACTTTAGCAGCAGTATATTGTAGGATTTTAAATAGTTTAGCTTGATTTCTGTCATCTTCACTTCTTCTATTGTTAGGAATGCTTTTCCTAAAGCCCATTTTACTTCATTTTCTAAGATGTTTGGCTCTGGATCAGTGGTCTTAACATCCTGGTTATTGGTGATGTTAAGATCTTTCTTCAATACTTCTTTTGTGTATTCTTGCCAAGTGTTTTTAATCTCTTCTACTTCAGTTAATTCCCTACAATTTTTGTCTTTTATCATGCCCATTTTAACAGATATAAACCATTACCTTAGTATCTCTAATTTTCTTGAAGAGACCTGTTTTCCTATTCTATTGTTTTCTTTTATCTTTTTCCATTCCTCATTTAAAAAATCTATCTTATCTCTCTTTGCTATTCTTTGGAAGTCAGCATTCCTTTATTAGTTATATCTTTCACTTTTGCCTTTCCCTTTCACTTTGATGAATAGATTTGAAGGATTAGATCTGATAGACAGAGTGCCTGAAGAACTATGGAGATAAGTTTGTAATATTGTTAAGGAGATGGCAACAATAACCACGAGATCCCAAAGAAAAGAAGATCAAGAAATGCCTGTCTGACGAATCTTTACAAGTAGATGAGGAAAGAAGGAAAGCTAATGTTCTTAAGCCTCCCAAAATGTTCTACTTGGCATTCAAAGCTCTTCATAAACTGAACCTTTTCTACTTTTTTAAGTCTGTTTATACCCTTTTCCCTGACATGTACTCTTTCATTCAGAGAAATTGGTTTCTTGGCTGTTCAGAAAACAATGCAATTTTCAGGGATGCATACGAAGGCTATACAAAGAGGAGTAGTACGTCCTTCTCATCTACTTTTGGTTTCCATCTTTTACCCAACTCTCACTTGTGCTCCAAGAAGCTGCTGCTTATGCCTTAATTAAAGATCATCTTGGAAAACAGGCTAAACCAGGTTGAAAGTAACCAACAGGCCTCCAACACATAAGTGAATTTGGGGGATATCTACTCCAAGCATGTAGAGACTTCCTTGTGCAGAATGGGCTGTTGAAAAGAAGTTATTTCCATGGTGGTGAAGGTGGCTAAAGTAGACGCTATGAAATACTTAGAGCTTGGTAAGACATAAAAGATACATATGTCATCCACTACATCCTAGGTCATCATCAGTCATCTTTTTTAAAAAAATATACTTATTTTTAGTTTTTAACATTCACTTAAACAAGATTTTGAGTTCCAAATGTTCTCTCCATCTCTCTCCTCCCACATCTCAAGATAGCATGCATTCTAATTACCCCTTCCCCCAGTCTTCCCTCCTTTCTCTTATTCCCATTCCCTCTGTTTTCTTACAGGGCAAGGTAAATTTCTATATCCCATTGCCTGTATGTCTCACTTCCCAGTTGCATGTAAAATAATTTTTAACATTTGTTTTTAAAACTTTTAGGTCCAAGTTCTCTCCCTCCCTCTCTTCCTCCCCACCCATGCCCACTGAGAAGGTAAACCATTAGATATCAGTTATACTTGTGTAGTCATGCAAAACACTTCCATAACAGTCATGTTGTGAAAGGCTAACTATATTTCTCTCTATTCTATCCTGCCCTCCATTTATTCTTTTTTCTCATTTGACCCTATCCCTCCTTAAAAGTGTTCACTTCTGATTACCTACTCCTCCCATTTGCCCTTCCTTCTATCATACACACCTCCCTCTTATCTCCTTCTCCCCCAGTTTCCTGTAGGGTACAATAGATTTTCATACTCAATCGAGTGTGTATGTTATTCCTTCCTTAAGACAAATCTGATGAGAGTTAGGTTCACTCATTTCTTCTTACCTCCTTCCGTGTTCCCCTCCAATGTAAAAGTTTTTCTTGCCTCTTTTATTCCTCATTAGTCATCTTTACTTTTGCTTTTCCATTGGACTTCATTGACTCTGGAAGAGAAAATGAGTCTGATGACTTGCTTCATTGGTCCTCTTTGAAACAAAGGATGAACCACAACAGAATTAGTACACAAGCTATTGCAGAATTGTTCCCTGACCAAATTGATGAGTTTGCCACAGTAGTGATAACCTAAAATAAAAATGGAACCACTAGAACGTGTATAATAACCCCTGTGGTCTCTCTTTGTTTTAACATGCAATATTATGTTTTATTGTATATTTTATTTATGTTCTTAAATATTAGTCAACTGAATTTTAATCCAGTTAGTGATGCACTTGAGTGTTGCATATGTAGACAGCCAGTTTGACACCTCTGGTTTACAGGAGAATGAACCTTTCAGAATAATTTTTTCTTTGTTGGGAAGAGGTAAGCATACCCATTGACACCTCATTCAGAAGACTGCGGGACATCTACTGCATGCTCAGTAAACTCATTTAGTATTAAATACTATAGATTTCAGATGGTTTGACTCTGGTTCTGTTGTAGTGCTTCCTTTGTATGGGACATATGAAAAAGGGGATCTTTAGTTATTTTTTTAATCAATTTCCCCCTCTCTCCTTCTCAGAGAGATCCAGAGAAGGCTGAGAGGCAAAGTCCAAAGACAATACGAAAGGGTGCTAATTTCTTGTTAGGTGGGTGGGATCTGCACAATAACATAGCTCTAGAAAAGATGGAACAAAAGAGCCAATTCTGCAATTAACAATTACCACATTCCTACCCCTCCTCTATTTTTTAGTGCCTTCTTTATGGATGTAGAACTATTGATGGTTTCAGCTACCAATAATCTAAACCTAGCATTTCTTTTCCAATCCACTAGACTCAAGGAGATGTCTCCATCCTTATTTAGCCAATTGACTTGTCTGTTTGCCTTCTCACTTCAAGGCAATGTCCAATTTCAAGGGAGCTTCAAGAATCATTACATTATGCTATTGCAAGTGAAATAAAGGAGCCAAGTGAGGGCTAATTAGCCTCACCAAAGGGCATAAGGCACTGGTGATCAGTCTCCTTGATTCAAAATAACTTTTGGGGATAAGTGAAGCAAAATTGGCTGATTCAATTTCTAGCTTCCAATGAAGCCTACTTTGATGCTCAGTAGTCTTTCTGGATAATAGTTTGTTCTGAAAGACAACAAAGACAGTTCCCATGAAGCCAAACAGTTTGCAAGAATATAAGCATTGTGAAGAGGGGTCACAGAGACTTGTCTCAGCCAAACTCCTGTTCCTTTCTCAAAATAAACTCCAAGTCAGTCTGACAGTATTTATATCATCCTGCTGAACCCAGAAATTTTTTTTTCCCTTGTCAATGTCAATTGTCATCAGTGATCAGCTGTTCCACAGGAAGAGAAAGAAGAATCATCTCCATCCTCCCTCCCACAGAGAACAGATTGCAGTGTGAGTTGGAAAATACTTATGAATCTTTACTTTAAAAGCTCTCTGAATGAGAAAAAGAATGTTAGAACAAGACAAAGGTTTATTTATTTATTTATTTTAATGGAAGATAAAAATGAAATTTTCCCTTGCGGGGGGAGATAACTTCATTTGCCATTCTCAGGCAAATTCCTCTTGTGAATTTTGTTGAGCCTGTTTCTTTTTTGGCACTGTATTATAGGTTTTAAGAAATTTTCACCATTTAGATCAGCCAACAGACTAAGGGTAGGCATGTTATTTTGAAATGTACTCAATTTACTCTACAAAAACACTACTGAAATTTTAATCTCAGGAACCCAGGATCATAGATTTGTAGCTGGAAAGGACTTTGAGGGCATCTAATTCAAAACTAATGACCTTGTGCAATGAGTCCAAAGATAACTAACATTACTTTCTAACTCTCTTATTTTGCATAGAAGGAAACTGAATCCCAGGGGTTAATTAATCCAAGATAAATCCCAAGACCTGGGATTTGAATCCAGGTCTTTGAACTCAGAATCTAGAGCTTCATAACTTCTCTATATTTAGGATATCATTTTTAACGATCATAAGATCAAGCTCAAAGAGACATTTTAAAATAAACATCTTCATGTAGGTTTTTGCCTTTTTCTCAGAGAATTAGGGAAATCTATTTTTATATAGTTTTAAGGAATCTAAGATACTCTCTAGTCCAACACCTTGATTTTATAGATAAAGCAATGGATCTCTAATTATGTTGTGATTCATGTAAACACCCACAGTGGGAGTGCTAGTGATAAAACCCGTCTCTTCTGACTTACAGTGCAATAGTCTTTCTAGACCACCAGAGGACACTTGATATGATTTCTTTCAAAAAGAAAAGATATAACAATGCCCTCTTTTAACAAAAGATTTAGGGGATGAATACTTTTCCTAATCAGCTGTTCTGTATCTCTACCACAGATGGAATGGTAGGAAATGAGCTTACATGTAAAATTATAGTTTAGGATTAGACATAAATGGAGAAAATTTTCAATGTTATTGGAGGTGATTTCCCTCTATAATGAGCTACTGAAATAAGTTTTGTAATTAGAAAAATTCACCATTTTTAAGGCCTCTCATCAACATGATTTTGCCTGCGGAATGGTGGAATCTAAAGTTTTTTGTCCAATATACAAGTGTATTCCAACTTATGACTTAGCTGGGTGGAAGGGGGTAAGCTTAGTGTTATATATTGCCAGCAGAACACAATTCTGGCTGCTGTTTGTAGAACATGATTCTGTATTGGTGAACAAAATGCTGCCTGACAATATGAGGGGTAGAATTGGTATAAGGAAAGGAAAGGAAAGGAAAGATAGGTCTTTTTTTCAAAACTCTTGTTTCTAAAGAAAACATGAATTGTTCTTGACTCTTTTGGAGTCTTGAGACCCAGAGGAAAAACAAAGACAAACTTTAGAAAGCAGATATATAAGAGGAACCTTTTGATAAACCAATTGTTTCAAATAAAGACTTGGGAAATAATATTTTTACCAAAGATGGGAACTAGACTAAATGATCTACTGCAAGGACCTTGAAAATAACAGACATTTCCTCCATTACATATTTCCTATCACTTTTCAAAACTAAGAGAAAATGAGTTGTTTTTTGTGATATCAATAGCCTTATTTTCAACTTCTACCTCCCTTTTTATCCAGACTGTCCTGTAGGGCTCTGAAGAACTGTTAATACTTTCCACTCCATGTCCTAGATAACTTTTCACTTAATATTACTGTATCTTTTTCTTCATTTATTCCGTTACCAAGAGGTTACCTTATTATCGTTAAAAGAGAGCATGTTTCAGTGCCCAGAAGATATGACTTCAAGTCCTCTTTCTGACACATGTTGGTTGTGTGACACTGGGCAAATCATTTAACCACTGCAATTCTAGGCCAGTCTACAAAACTATAAATTCTGGAAACAATACTATATGCATTGATTGGTTAAAGAAATTCTTTCACAGGTGCTCCCTATGCCAATGAAACTATGTACCTAGTCTTTATCCATCAGTTCTATTAACACCATTTCCTCCATTTGTCCTCTGACTTATATATAAGAAGTGGTATAAACCACATCATTAAAACAGAGAGAGCTGGTTGTGAAAGCAGAGAAATAATAGCAGATAAACAGAGTATATTGATACTCTAGGGAATGATGAGAGACCCAGAGAGAAGTCTATAATGGGTTGAGTTTTCTCTCTGGAAAATATGTAAAAACACATGGACAAGAATTTCCTAGAAACAGAAAGCATTAATAGGAGTACTTAAGTTACCAGTGTCATAGATTAATTGTCTAGTCATGTACTGAAGTATTTGACCTTTGGGTGAAGCAAGATTCTGATGTCAATAACTCCTGTCAGTAAAATAGGGAGATGTTTTGAGATTGATCATAATAGGAGATGCTGAGAAATCAATACCTTAGGCATCTCCTAAGAGGTAATAGAGGTATGAAATGTGAGGAGAGAAGGGAAAATTGATTGATGAATTTTTGATATGCATAGTTCTTTTTAAAAATTGTGAACTTAACATTAACACAATTCAATTCAATAGGAATTATTTTAAATGATATAAGTCAATACCTAATATGCCAGGACATTTCAAACAATATTAATATCTAAGAATTTTCAATACCCTCTAAAGAGAAGCAATGAAGAAACATAGCTGAATTTTTTTTACCTTCATTAGAACTTGGCATTTGGATTGAATTTGGGTTTCAGAAGGATCATTGTTTTACCCTTATTCATCTCTAGTGCCATACTATTCACTGTATTTCTTTTTTAAGTAAGGTCAGTATTACCCACAGAGCCGAAAGGAAATGAATGGTTTATTGAATCGGAAAGGAAGCCCTGAACTTTACTCAGAAATCTATAGTGGCTCTCTTCAGGGTGGTCAATCAGGCAGGACCTTGCTAGTGAAATTTGCAGAAGAACTTATGTCAAGAGAGGAAAGTACTTTTATGAAGGAGGTTTTAAATATTAACTTTATATTCTCTCTGCTTTAAGTCTATCAAGAAAACAATGTTAACTTAAACAGTATTGAAGAATGTAGGAAATATAGTATTCTCTCGATCTTCTCTTTTCTTTCTGTCTGTGTCTCTCTCACTCTTTTGCTGTCTCCCTGTCTCTGTTTCTTTTTCTCTTTCTTCTCAATTGCCACTTCAAATATTTGGAAAAAAACATTCCAATTAATTGCCAACTTCCAAACTCACTGCCAGAATTCTCTAATTCTTTCTATTCTACCTTTTTTTCAACCCCACTTCTCAGTTATCTCACATTACCTGTTCCTTTCATTTTCTCAATTTTTAGTGCTTTTTCCTTTTATTTGTTTAATTACGTCAAGTGGTTATTAATATCGTCATTGTTTTTTGTAACATAACCATATCTCTACCTTCATATCATAAGGTTTACTGAGAGATGCTTTTATATTTGAAATGAAATCTGAAATGAATATTCACCCATATTTTATTTCTAATAGAATGAAATGTCCTTCAGGACCATCTCCTATAAGGTTGTGGAATGAAAATAAATATATATGACCATAACATATACTTTTCTTATACAGTTTTTATGACAGTTAGTCTCACATTTGCCAGGACTTTAAGTATCAGTTATATTGACTATCAGTAATAGGTAAGGATCAAGAAGATATTCAACATATATGGACTTTTTATTCTTGAACAACTTCTATAGAAATGAATGCAACATCAGTTCTTAAGATTTCAATAATACAGATCATTAAGTAACTCAAAAGGAACTGGATAACTGCACCCCCTAAAAAAAGAAAGAAAGAAAATCAAAGTCTGCACATATATATATATATATATATATATATATATATATGCATATATACGTATGTAAACATACATCTAGAATATATTGTGCATGTGATATGAAATGTCTTTAAGACAAGCAATGTTTTGCCCAAGATACACACACAATATATTCAAATGTTCCTATTGCAAATCAATCAATATACATTTATTATGAACCTACTGTATGCCAGGCACTATGCTCAGTGATGTCAGGCATAAAATAGATCCTGCTGTCAAAAAGCTCAGTATAGCAGAGGAGAGAACACACTATTATTTACAAAAAAATATATTAGAATTAGTGATACTCAAAAGAGGGAAAATGCTAGCATCGTGGGGGATCGGGAACAGGTTCTTGTTGAAGGTAAGGTTTTAGTTGGAACTGGAAAGAAGCCAGGTAAGGCAGGAGGCAAAAATGACTATGCCTGTGGCTAGACATGAAAATAAAGAAGAGTAGGTAGACAGACTACCCTGTGTGTGGAACAGGGAGGAGGTTAATGTTGCCAGATCTCAGAGTCTGTGGGAGTAAGTAAAGCATAAGAAAATTGAAAATGTAGGAGGGACCCAGGTGATGAAAGTCTTTGAATGCCAAACAGAGGATTTTATTTGTGATCCTGGAGATGATAGGGTATGACTGGATTTTATTGAATGGAAGAGGGATGATATGATCAGTTCTGCATTTTAGGACAATCATTTGGACAGTTTAAGTGGAAGATAGATTGTAGAGAAGAGAAAGTTAAAGCAAGAGACCACTTTGCAGGCTATTACAATAGCGCAGGCTTGCGGTGATGAGGGCCTGTACCTTTTACCTGGCAGAGTCAGTGGAGAGAAGAGGACACAAAGGAGAGATACAAAAGAGACTGCAAAAATAAAATTGATAGGATTTGGTAACAGATTGGTGTATCAGTAAGCACCCCAACATACACAGGGGGAACTGCTACCATAGGTTCTTTGATCTGCTTCTCTAAAAGGAAAGGGAACTTTTGAGGGATTAGCAATCACTTTTATCAGGCATACGTGTCATTCACCTAGTTCAGGGGAGTCAGCACCCTGAACTTCAGAGAGAATACAGAGAAAGCAAAGATTAACGAACATGATTTTCTCTGTCTGACCATAATCAATACATATATCACAAATCAATAGACAGGTCTAACTGTCTGAACACTGACAGCTGGGTTTTCAAAGCTGGGGTGGGCATTAGGGGGTGGAGACTTAGCACCTTCCCAGAGTATGGCAGACAAAACTTCTTGAAAAAACTGAGCCCAAAATAAAACCTCCCCTCAGAGGCTTTATACACTTTTTAGAGACAGAGGGCATCATATCCCTTGACAGCCAGTGCCTCATTAACAAGCCTTCCTACAAATCTTCTGGAGCCCAACAGTGGGCTGGGTGGGAAAGATCCTCCTTAATCATATTATTCAGAGGCATTATACTTCCTGGTATAAACAAAAACAGAAAATGATGGTATTTTACTTGCCTTCACAATTGGTTCTGAGGGGTGAAAGAGAGAGGAGTCTAGGACAACAGATTGTAACACTGAATATCTGGCCTTCAACAATAATAGGGAAGTTCAGGAGGTAGTGCTGAGGGGAAAGAAAATGAGTTGAGTTTAAAACATGATGAGTTTTTGGTATTTATAAGAGAAATCCAGTAATCAATTGGAGATGTAGGACTGGAAATTAGGGCCAGATAAGTAGATCTAAAAATCATTAACATAGAAATAATTGAATCCATAGGAACTGATGGCATCATCAAGTGAAAAGAGCCTAGGACAGATCCCTGGGAGACACAATTTGCAGGTTTGAGCTGGATAAAGATACAACAAAAAAGACTGAAAAGGAGCAGTCAGAGGTAGGAAGAGAAACAGGAGAGTATAATATCACAAAAACCTAGAAAGAAAAGTGGCAAGGAGAAGAGGGAGATCAACTGTGTCAAAGCCTGTAGCATGGTTAAGAAAAATGAGAATTGAGAAAAGGCCATTACATTTACTGATTAAGACACCATTGATACAGATTAAGAATATCAAGGGAATTAATAATGTAAAGGAAGGGGAATTAAAAGTTCCAGACTGACAAAATTGATGAAATAAGGAAAAGAGAAATGCTAGGTGGGCTATGGGAAAACAGCACAGTTTCAGAAATTTTGCTAGCTTTGTTGAGCAACAAGTGAGTAGGAGTGAAGGGATTGCCAAGCCATGATCAGGAATTAGATAAAGGAGACAAGAGAAAAGGACAACGTAGAGTTGACTGTATCACTGAGGAGTCAAGATGGAGGGAGGAGAAGAGTTTATCTAGTTATAGGGGTGATGTCTGTGAAAAAACTAACCAGTTGCAGGATGGTGAGGATGAATTACAGACTTTGGGATCCCAAGATAGAGAGGGAGAATGAGGACATCATTATCAGATAATAAGATGTCCGAGTTAATCAGCATGGAAGCTATGCATTAATTTGTGGGTAATATGATCAAGAGTATGGGCATCTTCCTGTAGAGCTGTGCAGGAGTGGAGAAATAGGTCATGCGAAAGGGGTAGGTCAAAGAATTGGGAGGTTAGGGTACTTTAAGAAGTACCAGCGTGTGAATTGAAGTATCTTAGTATGAGGGCAGAAGTTGGTAAAGAGAAAAAGACGATGCTAGACACTGAACTAGGGGAATAGATAGCAGCTACTGGAAATGTCAGTCAATAAGCATTTATTAAGTGTTAGACGCTGTGCTAAGCACTGGCAAAATGGATTGCAAGTGTCACCAAGAGAATGCTATATCTCAGTGAGACTAGAAGATGACAGCAAAAGTTTTAAGCTCAAAGTTTGTGTTTTAACTGATGGAACAAGCATTACATAGAGCATATTGAAAGGGGCCAGAAAAGGGGATGTGAATTAAGGGTAGCCAAGACTCAGAATTACGGGAGTGGGGAAAATACAACTAGATGGACATTTTTCATCGTTGACGAGTGAGTTCAGGTGGATTATCAACATCCTTAGAGGTTTGATCTCGGGATAGAGTTCTCTCAGTGTGTTAGGCAGTTAGGATTAATGGGTGTAGACAATGGAATAGCATGGTGTTCCTCTCCTTTAAGACTAATGCAGAATCTCTTGGCCCAGCAGACCAAGCTAGACTGAGCCTGATCAATAGATGAAATGTAATGGACTGCCATCCTGCCGTTAACAACAGACCAACCGAAAGGACTAGTATGAAATGAAATGATATCTCATTTATTTTAAAATATATCCCAGAGAAGATCTGTAACTAGAAATTTCAAGGCCCTGGACAAGTAGCATCAAATATACCTTGCAATCAGTTTTTCATTGATGATGAGAGAACAGTTCAATCTTATGAAAAAAATAATTTATTAAGAATCTATAATGTGCAAGGTGTTGTGCTAAGTAATGAAATGTGAAAGACTAAAATGAAAAACATGCTGGTTCTCAAAGGCATTATGTGCTACTAGGAGAAGGGGATACAATTTGTAAAAATATACATATGTGTATATGTATACATTATATATACATATATAAATATATGTGAACATGAAAATATAAACGTATAATTTGCATCCAATGGATCACGGAATATTCTTCATGAGAGGTAACAGAGTCATTGAACCTTGAAGGGGAAGGAAGGAGGGAAGGAATAGGCACTTACATAACATAACACCAATGACATGCCAGGGGCTTGACAAAGGTACTATAGATTTTATTACAAATGTTTGGGCTTGGTTCAGGTTCTTTTTGCTTCACAGAACAAGACTTTTATATAGGTAATAAGGGAGAGTCAAGATTTGAAACCAAGTCTTCCTATATTCTTAAAGATAGGAGCAATTTTGTTCTAAATAGCAATCATAGTTAGCTGGCTGATTAAGAACAAACTCCTTAACAGGGCCCAGAAGACTAATTTCCAGTACAGGTTGTTCTATGTGGTATCCAGTGAGCAAATCATATTGAATTTTTTACTGGCATATTGAGAATAAAATTATTCTAAAGTTGTCTAACTTTAAAAGTTTCCATTTCCAGAAGGTATCTAGGTCATATATCTGTGAGATAGAAAATGAGATGATGTTTGTAAAGCACAGCACACCACAAGACACAATGTAAGTGTTAACTATTATTAGCTATTATTATTGAAGGGCAGGGGACAGGTATAAACTCCTATATGGATAATGCTGGAAATTCGAATTGCCCAGAGATCCCAGCATCAGCCTTATTGTTTGACAAAACCCATTCAAATACATAAGTGCATAATAATACAAGATCATGTTTTTGGTTGTATATTTTAGCACAGCTTTATGCTAAATGATCAAAGCCCTTAATTCTCCAAATTTTTTGAGTACTCATTACCCACAACATTCTCATTCACGAGCTCATAAATATGTTACATTGAGTAACAAGATTTTTAAAACAAAATAAAACATTAATCTTATGTCTATTTATATTTGATGGTCTCATTCAAAAAAGGAATTTTTAGATACTTTTAGGATTTCAAAAATAATAGTTTTTTAAAACAACAGGCCATCATTGTATAATCATAGACCTTTTTTGTTAAAAAATGAAAGACCATATAATTGCATCATCCTTCTCTGCTCTTTAAATTATTCTTGTGAGTGAAAGGAAACAAACAAAAACATGTTTAAGGAATGAACTTGATAAAGTTGAAAGTATTCTAGATTTGTAAGCAAGATTTGAATTTCAATTCTACCTTCTCTTACCTGTGTGTTCTTGGGTAAGTGACTTGAAGTCTCTGAACCTCAGTTCCTTCATCTGTAAAATGAAAATATGAGGTAAAATGACCTCTAAGTTCTCTTCTACTTTGATGATCCTATGATGATAAAAAATCCTAAAATAATCATCATATTGTCATAATTTAGGTAATACTAATTACAGTAGCTCCCATGTATACTCAACTTTATGGTCTGTAAAATGTTTCACATACATTATCTTGTTTGAGGATAACAATAGTTCAGTGGAGGTCCATGGAAGAAATAATATCATTTCCACTTTTTTGTATGATAAAGCTATCATTGAGAATACAAGAAAGCTTAGGTTTAGTTCCATGTTTTTTGTTTTCCTATCTACAGGTTACCACTGGGAAAATGATGTTCTGAAATTAAAATGCCTTTAGACATTCCTCTGCCACAACTACAGTAATAACAAAAGTAAAAAAGTGAAGTGTAAATGGCACACTTTGGGTACATATTTCTTGTAATTTCTCTTCCCCTGCCCCCATTTCTAACTCAGTTGGCAAATCTGATTTGGAGTTTGTCTCCAAAATATCTCTTTCATTCATTCCCTTCTTTCTTTTTTTTTATTTTTTAATTTAATATTTTATTTTTCTCAATGATATGTAAAAGCATTTACCATTCTGTTTTTCTTCAAATTTTGAGTTCAAAATTCTTTTTCTCCCTCCCCCCTGCACTGAGAAGGCAAGTAATTGGACATAGATTAGTCATGTGTAGTCATGCAAAACACATTTCTATGTAAATCTTTCTATGAAAGAAAATATAGTGAAAAAAACAACAAAAAAAAGTAAAAATGTCTTCCATCTGCATTCAGCAATTCTTTTTCTGAAGATGGACCATACCTTTCATCATAAGTCCTTAAGAATTATCTTGGATTGTATTGCTGATAATACCTGTTATTCACCATGCCACACTGCTATTATTGCATACAGTGTTCTCTTGGTTCTGCTCATTTCATGTTGCATCAGTTCATGTCCTTTCTAGGTTTTTCTGCAATCATCCTACTTGTCACAGTAGCATTGGTGTATATTACACTAATGAGCATTAGTAGTATTACATGTAGTAGTAGCACAATAGTATTCTATCATAATCATGTACAGTAACTTGTTCAGTCATTCACCAATTGATGGATATCCTCTTGATTTCTAATGCTTTGTGACCACTAAAAGAATTTCTATAAATATTTTTGTACATCTAGGTCCTTTTCACTTTTTTTTTACAGATCTAGTAGGGGTATTGCTAAGTCAAAGGGTATGCATGGTTTTATAGCCGTTTGGACATAGTTCCAAATTCCTCTCCAGAATGGTTGGGTCAACACCCAAATTCACCAACAGCCCATTACTGTTTTAATTTTCCCTCATTTCCTCTAACATTTGTCACTTTCCTTCTCTGTCATATTAACCAATCTGATCATTCCCTTCTTTCTACTTTTCCAGAATGGTAATTCTATTTGAAGTCCATATAACTTCTCACTTAGATGACCCAAGTTCACAATCCTGACAACCAGAATAAATTTCAAAATGTACTGGTCTGACCCTACCACTCCTGCTCTTAAATATGTTCAGTAGCTCCCCATTGTCTATACAAGATAAATTAAAAGTTTGTTAACCTGAATGTTAATATCATTCATTAGGAGGATCCAAGTTGCTTTTCCAGTTTCTTGTGCAGTTTGTCCCCAAACTCTTGGTGCTATCATAAGCTATAAAACTATTTAATCTAAAAATGGCACTAAGATTTTGGGCATATTCTATATATTTCTGTCCTTCATTCACTCTACTTTCAAACTAAGCTGGCCTGGTTTTTATCCTGTTCTTTCCTGGCCCATTATATTTTTGTGTCAATCCATACCTGAATTAATCTCCCCCATCCCTACTCCCAGCTCTTCTTATGGCAAACCTTCCAGTCCTTCAAGGCTAATTCAGATAGCAATGTGCTCCATGAAATCTTCCCTGATCCCTCTGATGAATATCATCCCTCCCTTATTGACTCTCTCACGTCACTTTGTTTGGATCTCACCTTTCTACACTTAATATTTTATAATTTGAGTCATAATATGTGTTTTTCACTTGTCTCGTCCTGCTAGTACTTTATACTGGCTAACCTGTGCTTTTACTTATAACTCTAATTGTCATTGTATTACTATAACAGTCATGATAATAATACTAGCTAATATTTATACTGCATTTTTAAGGTTTAGATAGAGATGCGCATCATTGCAAGCTCTCTTCTCCTCTTGACTAAATGGGAAAGGGAACCATGGGCATTGCTGCTCCCTCCATGTGCTGGTATGAGTACTGTGCCCTTGATTTGGGGCCTAGTGATGCCCCATGTGTCAGGATCCAGCTCTGCTATTGTTGTGTACCAGGGCCCAAAGACTTGAACTTATAGGAATATCCAATTTAGGAATGATTTTTCTTCACCTCTACTTGGGGAGAAGAGACACAAAGCAGAAAAGACAGCCAGGGAGTCCAATAGGCCAGGACATGTAGCTGCCATGTACAAAGTCACCATTTTTGTCAGGATAGGGGATTATGACTGGGACCTACTATAATAGAAGGAAGGCAAAAAGCATGTATACAGTTCTTCTTATGTCCCAGGCAGTATAGTAGGTACTTTACAAATATTATCTCAATTGATCTTCCCAACAACTCTAGGAGGTAGGTGTTAATATTATTCCCATTTCATAGTTGGGAAAGAAACTAAGGCAAACAGAGGTTAAATGACTTGCCCAGGGCCACACAGAAAATAAGTACCTGAGGTTGGATTTGAATTCAGGTCTTTCTGACTCCAGACTCAGCCTCACTTTCTACCAACTACATCATTAGAACCCTCTACCTCCCACTGGCAGTCCTAGCCAGAAAGAGAGCTATAGCCACCGTTTGAGAGGAAGAGAGTAGCTGTCTCTCATTTTAAACTGATGTAGCACCCTGGTTCTCAGCAAATGGGTGCACTTGAAGCATTTATCTATACCCTTAATTCTAGAAAGTACTCTAGGATCCTGAGGAAATTCAGACAGTATTCCTCCAGGTGCTTCCCTCAGTTCTCTGCATGACAAAATCTCAAGAAAATTCACGTGGCCCAGCTCTCAAGAGCCTTGTAAATGTCATATTAAAGTTGCAAGTTATTCTTTAATCAAAATCACTAGACAATCTTTAAATTAACAGTCTTTAGGGTAAGCCCCTCCTCATCACAGACAATGGGCCCTGAATTAGCCATAAGTCTTAATACATAGTTATGCAAATTCAACAGATAGTTTGCAATTTTATCAGCTTCAGAGCATGATTCTGAAAAGAAACAAACAAAAAATGGAAAAGTACTATCTCTTTTTTAGTCATTAAATGTCTCTAGACAATTAATGTTCCAACATCACTAGATTATTGGCCCCTCACTTATTGTTAAAGTAGAAATATGGCCATACTAGAGGACACAAGGCATCAGGACATCTAATCATGCGGGGTTCCTTTTCCTCAATTTTGTTCTTCCCCTTTTTGACCAAGAGATTATTCCCAGCCAATTCTATCTAGTAATACCAAATACTCTAGGTTAGTCCAGATGCAAGCCAGTGCACTGGCTCAGGTTTAAGATTGCAAATAAATTAGACACTGAGAACTCACCTAACCATTAACAACAAGACAATTTACTTAGCTAAATTATTGAAAGGATATTCTACAAGGATACAACCTTGATTCAATCAGACTCAGTTTCCACGTGTCTATATTTATTATGGCAACAGAGGTCAAATGTTTTTTCCAAGCCTGCGAGAGGAGCCAGCAGTTCCTCAGGAGATGTACTTTGTATTTACATACACAGTCTTTAGGGTAAGCCCCTCCTCATCACAGACAATGGGCCCTGAATTAGCCATAAGTCTTAATACATAGTTATGCAGGAAGCAACATTAATGTTTCAGTGTTTGGAATCTTAGTCTGGTAGATCAATAAATCTGAAAAAAGATTTTAATACCTGTTAAGGAACAATTAGCCTAATTTTCATGGAGCAGATTTTTTTTTCCTTTGATACTGTGCATTTTTTAAAGTGTCTTCATAGTAGGCTTTTTGTACCAAGAAGCAATTGTTTGAGAAAAACATGGGGATGCCCCTTTCAGAGAAATGCATTACTGCAAATTTCATTTCTATGAGGAAAATCATGATGAACAGGGATTCCAAGCTGATAATGAAGGAAATAACCCCAAGGGATACATTGACATTGAACCTCCATTAACTTTGCCTTCCCTTAATGCTCTAAAACTTGCCTTGAGTTCTTTTTTCTGTGCTTGGGATGGGGAAGGTATATGGGAGGATGGGTCACTTTCATTTGCTTTTCAGAAGTGATGTTTCCAAACTAAGCTGAGTGGCTTTATTTTCCTGTGTTTTTCTTTGGATAATTATTTGAGCTCTGGATTTGCTTATGATCATTCATCTGAATTATATAATTTGGGGGTAAATTGGCATGATGGCCTCGTCATTAGCAGTTTCTAAGTAATGTGGTTATTGAGTCAGTCCCATTTCAGTTTTTATGTCAGCATTCATTATACTGTTTTCCCTGATTGGTGCTAATTTGTTTACACCCACAAGTTGGCATAACTATCATTTTCCAGGATGCAGAATCTCAACACCAAATACTTTGTTATATTGCAGCTTTAAAATGGCATCAGTATCTTCTATATGTATATGTGTTATGAGGATGATAAGTCATTCATCACATAAATTATGTTAAAGAAAACAGACTAGTAGGTTTATTTTTCCTCGGCTTGGAATAGATCAATTCTGTGTTTTTGTTTCTCTCAATAATTCAATTTAATTCAATGAAAACTTACTAGACATTTCTTCAGTTGATCAATCACCAATCATTTATTAAGTGCCTACTATGAACTAGACACCATGCTTAGTGCTGGTGATTCAAAGAAAAATGAAAGATAGGCCCTGCTTTCAAGGAGCTCCCAGTCTAATGGGGGAAACAACATGGGAATGATTATGTATAAACAAGAAAAATACAAGCTAAATTGGAAAGAATCAAAAGAAAGAGGACATTGCCCATTAAGGGCAATGAGAAAAAGCTTCCTGTAGAAAGGAGAATTTGGTACTGGGAGGAAGCTAAGTGGGGGAGATGAAGAGAAAAATAATTTCAGGCCAAGGGGATAGCTAGTAAAAATGCCCAGAGTAGGGAGAAGGAGTATTATGTTCAACGAAAAGCACAGAAGTTTAGTGTTACTCGAACTCAGAGTATGTGGAGATGAGTAAGACATAAGGAAGGTAGGAAGGAGCAAGTCCTGAAGAGTTTTGTATGCAAAAGGATTTTACATTTCGTCATGCACGTAATAGGCACCCAATGGTATTTACTGAATGGGATGGGAGATAGTCAGAATGGAACTTTAGGAGTATCAATTTGACAGCTAAATATAGAATGGAAGGGAATGAAGAGAGACTCAAGGCAGGGAGATCAAGCAGAAGGCTACTGAAATATGAGGGCATGTATTACATCAGTGACAGTGTCAGAAGAGAAAGGGGAGCAGAAGTAAGATGTGATCTGAAAGTAAAAACAGCAGAAGTTGAGAATATATTGGATATGGGGAGTGGTGTGGAGTGAATGTGTGAAAGGGAATGACTTATAACTTATGTCCTAAGCCTGGATGACAAGGAGGATGTTCCCTTGACATTAAGAGAGAGGTTTAGAGGAGGGAAGGGTTTGGGGGAAAATACATTAAGTTCAGTTTGGGACAAATTGCTTTTAAGATGTCTCCAGGACATACAAATGGAGAAGTCCAGTAATCAAATGAAGATGATAGACTGGAGGTCAGGAGAGTGGTTAAGGCTAGACAAGAAGATTTGAGAATTATAAGCAGAGAGTTGATAATTGAATTCATGGAACCTGATGAAATGAACAAGTGAAATAATACAGAGGAAAAGTAAAATAAGGCCCAGTATGGAAACATCTGGGTGATACGAGATAAGTTGTCATTTTTTTCACTTAAGTATTAGACAAGGATTTCTGTTGAGAAAATATGAGGAAGGGCATCCTTCAGTGATTTAATCACTGAATAATAATATCTGGAAAAGCTGCTCTGGTAAATGGGATAATGAATCAAAAGATGTAAAAAGATGTAAAAGTATTGCCCCGCTGCAATGCAACATAATTTTTTTCTAATTATGTTTATTTTCATTTTTCAACATACACTTCCACAAAATTTTGAATTTCAAATTTTCTCCCCATATCCCTGCTCCCCCCAAAACAGGAGAGCTTGTATTCTGATTACCCTTTCCTCTACTCAGTCCTGCCTTCTATCCCCTCCACCCCCTGCCCCCTTATCCCTTTCCTTCTATTTTTCTGTAAGGCAAGATAGATTCCTATACCTCAATGCCAATATATCTTATTTCCTAGTTACATGTAAAAACAATTTTTAAGATTCATTCTTGAAGCTTTGCCTTCCACATTCTCACCCTTCTCCTGTCCCTACCCATCATCATTGAGAAGGTAAGCAATTTGATATAGGTTATACATGTTATACATGTTTCTACAAGAAACTTCCTTAACAGTCATGTTGTGAAAGACTAACTATATCTCTAACTCTATCACTGTCCCACTCTCCATTTATTCTATTCTCTCCTTTGACTTGTCCTTTTACAGAAGTGTTTGCTTCCAATTATACCTTCCCTCCATCTGCCATCCCTTCTATTATCCACTCCCTCGTATCCCCTTCCTCTACTGCTTTCCTGTAAGGTAATTTAAACTTTTGTACTCAATTGAGTGTGTATGTTATTCCCTCCTGAAGCCAAATCTGATGAAAGCAAGGCTCATTTATTCCCTCTCACCTTCCCCCCTCTTCTCCTCCTTTGTAAAAACTTTTTCTTGCCTCTTTTATGTGAGATGATCTACCACATTCTATCTGTCCCTTTCTCTTTCTACCTCTCATTCTTCTCAACACTTAATTTTATTTTTTAGATATTGTCCCTTCATATTCAACTCACTCTGGGCCTCTCCCTATCAATTTCTCTCTCTCCCTCTCCCTCTGTCTTTCTGTATATACATTATATATATATATATATATATATATATATATGTGTGTGTGTGTGTGTGTGTGTCTGGATATGTATATACATATGGGTGTACATATATGAGTGTATATATACACATACATATACATACTCATATATGCATACATATAAATCCATATATTCACATATATACACTTACATACTTATATATACATATGTGTATACATATACATGCATATGTGTGCATATCTGTATAGATACATATGTATATTTGTGTATATACATGTATGTGTGTATATGTATATGTGTATATATCTATATATCTATCTATATCTATCTATTTATCTATCTATATATAATTTGGGACAAATGCACTATCTGAGTTTTCAAGGGTCAGAGGGGGTAGGGGTCTTTAAAGCAGCTTCCCAGAGTCCTTATCTGGCACTCAAACGTTCTTACAAAAACTAAGCCCCAAAATAAAACCCCAACTCAGAGTATTTGTACACTTTTTAGAGGCAGAGGGCATAACTCTCTGACCCAGTACCTCAATAGAAAAAACAAAAGGTATTTGAGACCCTCCTACAAAACAGCTCCCTTAATCAAGCTTCCTATAATGGGCAGGCCCATCAATGGGTGGGGAAGATCTTCTTTAATCACACAATTCAATCAGAGACACTTTTAGTAAAACAAAAACAGTAAAAGATCCTAATTTGATTGTCATCACAGTAGATAGAAACATTGAGAGTGGGAATGGGAAGCAAGGAATATTTACTGAAAGGAAGCAGCAGTGTTGTGCAAAAATATGTTTATATTTATAATAATTTTGTTAGTTGCAAAGTACATTGGAGGTTATGTAATTTAAACTCTAATTGTAGGTGTCTACCAGACCAGAAATGGCCTCTAACCTGTGAGTGACCAGAGCCAAACTAGTGACTGGAGAATCAAGAATCAAACAGAAGTTTAATTTGTTTCAAAGTGAGGAAAACACTTTGAAAAGGAAGCTGGCTGCCCCTCCTGAGATGAAGGGCTTAGCAGGCAGGGGTGAAAGAAAGGCTTATATACATGAAAGAGCTGCATAGCAGCACAAATCAGTCTTGGATCTTGAGTAAACACTTCTCGTGGTTGATATTTCTTGGACTTGGGTCCTGTGGGAATAGTCTCTCAAGTCTTAAGCATTGTTGAGTCTTGTGATCATTCAGTGTGGTAGAGAGCAAAAGTTAGTGTGGCAGGAGCAGGAGTCCAATACCTGGTTCAGTTTACTTGATGGTTAGAAGAAATAGGGATTCTGAGCATTTCAGGAGATGTTATGAATGGCTTTAGGCTGCAGCACATTGACTCTAAGGTGCATGGTAAGGAGGGGGAACTTTAAAAAATCAAAATAGTTGACAATGAATTTGAAAATTATAAATCACTCAGTGAATATCTATGCTGGGCAAAGCAATATCCAGAGGATTATTATCTTGCCAAACTCAGGGCGCAGCCTGATTTGCTGATTCTTAGCTCTAGGAAACAAGATGTTTCCAAACACCTTGACATGTCTTCCTTTTGGTCAATGGGAGAGGTTCTGAAAGAACCCTTACCCTTATGGCCAGTGATTGAGAAGCAAATATGATCCAAGAGGCCATGAGAGTTCCCTTGGGCCAGGAGGAGATGTTGCACAGGCGGTTAGTTCATTAAGAAGACATATTGTGTGTGTGTGTGTGTGTATGTGTGTGTGTGTGTGTCAGAGGGGTCACAGGTATCATTGCTTACAAGCAGAAAAGGGAGGGAGGCCAAGAAATAGAGGGAGAAAATGCCAAGACATGCTTAAATTAGACCCTTGGTGACTGGACACGTAAGTACATACCTCTATGTTTGGCAACTGTGATAGTAGTCAGAAGGACCTGAAAAGGGCCCTTAAAAACAATGATTGATTGCTAATTTTCAGACAAGATATATGATTTGCTTGAGATGTACAGCTGTGAGAAAACTCCTTGCATCAACCTTTGCATTTGAGTTTCTTGTTAGCTTAACATAGGTCTTTAAATAGCACATAGAGATAGTACAGTTTCCCAGTCATACAAGACTAGTTTCAAATAGTGCAGGATGGTCTTTATTTTTTTTCACAGTTTCCATAGTTATACAATTACATTGTCAGGTGCACATCAAACTACTTAGAGGGCTCACAATTGATTAATTCTGAAAGGGGAAGTTTACGTGTCAGTCAGGTAAACAGGAAGACAAACATAAACCATGCAAAGCAATATAATAATTTCCCCCAATATTAACTAATATTAAGTCTCCTTGTATCTTAGTAATCCATCTTCAATATCCATTTTACCAGTACATCTTGAGTTCCAGGTGTCTCATGTCTGATCCCTAAATATCTTTTCTTTTGGATAATAGGCTTCTTCTTGGGACATATCGGAAAGGGACTCTGCTTTTCTGGTTCCAAAACTAGAGATTCTGACTTAGTATAATCTATCACAATTATTAAAATTTAGTTCTCCAATTTTGAAACATCGGACAATTTCAGTTTATATGCAATTTTGCTATTTGTCTTTACTTAAACACTGTAACCGATATAAGAATTTCTTAAAAATGTATGACCTAGTTTTCTATTTCTGAGCCAGCACCAGATCGTTTTGATACCTCTCTTATTGCTATTGCTAGGATTTCCAATAAAACATTGAATAATATTGGTGACAGTGAGCATCCTTGTTCCACACTTGATCTTACTTGGATAGTTTCTAGCTTATCCCCATTACAAAATGCTCACTGATGTTCTGGATAAACATGCTTTTTATCAATTTAAGGAAAGGGACATTTATTCCTATATTTTCAAATGTGTTTTTTTTATAAAAATGCATAGTTAAAAACTTTTTTTTATCTTTTCTCTCTTTTTATCCTTCTGTTTTTAGATATCAGTATCATATTTGTTTCATAAAAAGAGTTTGGTAGGATACCATCTTTGTCTTTCATTTCAAATAATTTATTTAATATTAGAATTAGTTTATCTTTAAATGTTTGATAGACTTCACTTGTAAGTCTTTCTAGTCTTGATACTTTTTTTTCCTTAGGAAGCTCATCTGTAGCCTGTTATGCCTTTTAAAATTATCAGATATATACTTTAAAAATGGGAAAATAATTTCACTTCCTTTATCATTATCAATATAATTTATCTGCAAAATCCATTTAATCCTCAATTAATAAATCCTTAATCTAATTTTGAAAATTTATTACGAAAACATACTCAAAGACTAAATTTCCATGATAGATAATTTGGAAACCAATCATATACAAATGTATATAATTCTTAGAGAAAGTAGTGCAGTCCTATTGCTTTTCTCAAAATTTACTATTTCATTTATTAAGAAAGTGTTTATGTCACATCTTTTTCTTATTATCTTGTCTAATAAGTTCCCCCTTAGGAGGATATCATCCAAATTTTATCATTTGACTGCAAATATAGGTCAAAATTATCTTGAATTCTATTACAGTAACTCATAGATGTTCCAGTTTCAGTCTATTATTTAATATCATTAGTATTATACTTACAAAACTTCTTGATTATAGAAATTAGCTATAAAAGGAAAAAGAAGAACATAGTTATAACAATGTCATATATCATAACAGAGTGAAAAACTCCCTCTGTTGGAGGAAAAAGTTCTCTGATTCCCGGCATGAGTCATATCTGACCACCAATCATGTAATCATAGAGTGTTAAAGGTAAGGTTTAGGATTACCTACGTGGGGAATTTTCCTTGTCGACAAAGATACAGCACAATGATGAAATAAGGTTAAGAGGATCCTAATAGGCTGTGTCTGAGGTTGTTCCCCAAACCTTTCCAAGACCCAGACAACCTTTAGCAGTTCCCAGATTTCAGCACATGCTATTTTTCTACTATTGGCTACATGACAATTTACCCAAATATCCCTTTAATCAGAGCTCAAAGCAATCGTGAATTACATTCCCAGGAATTTTTATCTTGAATAACAAAACTTCACTAATCACAACTTAGGGCTTGAATAACTTTCCTGATACTTCCCTAACAGTTCACATTTTCATTAATCCTTTACTTGTAAATTAAAATTATCCATATTCTAGGGTTTTAGATAACAAATACTTCATAACTGACTCATCATTAGTATGTTGAAGCTACATTTTTAAGCCACCTTAAGTTTTCCTAACAGCCAAGATATTCAAATGAAAATTTGCTATGCAGTATGTAATGGTAGTAGTAGTAGCAGTAGTAGTAGCAGTAGTAGTAGCAGTAGTAGAAGTAGTAGTATTAGCAGTAGTAGAAGTAGTGGTAGCTGCAGTAGTAGGAGAAGTAAGCAGCCACAAATTACCCCTTTTACAACAAAATATGCCTCTTTACATATTGAACAGTTTTCAAATATTCAATTTTTTTCACATACTTTTATGTGTAACAACATCTAGATTAAAAGGGAAGTTTTGTCTAATGTTACTTCTATTTTACAATGGTCTCTCAAATTTCGCAATTTAAATTTAGAAATACAATATAATTTAGAAATACAAAAATAACACAATTAATTTCATATGATATCAATTGCCTTTGCAAATTATCATACGTAAAAATCATTGTTCTTATTATCCCTGGCATTTTAAAATTGCTTTAGAGTTATCAGGTATGGAACAATTATTCATTTGAATAATTCATTTGAAGAAATAATGTAGTACTTAGCATATGCTAGTCATTGTGTTAAGCACTTTGCAATCATATAATTTTAATCTCACAACCCTGGGAGGTGGGTGCCATTATTATTTTTTTCTCTCTTCATAGATCAGGAAACTGAAGCAAAGAGAGATAAGATAACTTGCCTAATATTACACAGCTAATAATTTTCTGCATTTGGAACAGAATACTCTACAAGGGCAGAGGCTGGCTAGCTCCTTCAACTTACACTACTACACTAGGCACTCTCAGGGGCACCTGGATTCTCCCTGGCAGCAATTGCGTGGAGCCTGCTGAAGACAAGTTCTACCTTGGACACTGACTGAGATTTGGGGGATGTCACAGAGGGTTCTGCCTAGGAGTTGGAGTGACTGGTGCCAGGATCTTCTCATTGGTGGGACTGATTCTTGGCCATGACCCTCACTACCACCACTCCAACAGCTGCAGACACTGCTAGGGATGGAACCACTTGCAGCTGCTGGATAGGGTGAGTATGATGTACAACACATGGCTGATGCTCTCAGGCTTGCCTAGAGAAGCAAGCTGAAGGACCTCCAGGAGCACAAGGCTGTTGGGTGTACTGCCAGCGTGGGAGCCTCGTGTGGCTCCTGCTCCCCTTCCACCAGCTGGGACAGGATGTAATTCAAGTTTCCTTATAATTCTCTAGCATTCTGTTTTCTAACACTGATCTGAAATAAGAAGCATTAACAGAGAGACATGAACTATAATGGTCTTATTCAAAATCCCCGCAACTAAGTTATATTCATGACTCTGGGGGAAAGGATCAAGGAAGGCACAAAGGTCTACTGAATATCCCTCTCATTTTGTGATCCCTCCCCTTGCTATCCCTCCCTGGAGACATACCATGCTAATGGATTAGGGCTTGTGGGAAGGGTCCCGCAATACTTTCTGGTGTGCTTTCCCTTTATTCAGCATCTACACTAGCCTTTACTTTCTATTCTATCTTCCAGTAGCCAGATTTCCAAACAACTAGCTTGTATCTCTTGTTGATTAAAGGCACCATACTTTCCTTTCCTAATGGTGCAGAAGGGACTTGGAGAATGGTTTTGTCCTCTTCTGCTAGCTGCAGTTACAAGAGGGAAAACAATGTCAGAATGCTGCTAATCAGAAATTGCTTTATTTGTTTAGAAATGGGGTGAAGATTATTAGCAAAACAGGATAAAAACTGAAAAGTTAAGGAAGGGGTTAACAAGAGGTTTACTATAATGTGCAAACCATTTACCTATTTTTTTTTTCCTTCTCTCTCTTCACTCTGGGATTATTACCAAACTAGTTTTCCTTCATTGCCCTAGAACAATGAAGTCATTAACCTTGCCAATTACATTTTTAAAGATTTATAGGGCTTAATCCTTATTTTTTTAAAACAAATTCTATAGAGTGATACCCCAAAACTTACTAAGATGTTGCAGAAGGGAGTGAGTTCCTAGAATTACTCCAAAGTTTCTGGAGTTCTCTTTTGCAATCTTAAAATGATTAATTTCCAAACTCCTTAATGATTAATCTCCACACCTCCAGAATCTTCTAAGATGTTTTTAGTGGTTCCCCAAGCTTTGATTATCTGACTTTATCTTTTTAATTCCAACTTGGCCAATGTTGAAATAACAGGGAAAAAAGTATCTTATAGGATTCTCTCTCTCCTCCCTCTCCCTCTCTCTCTCTCTCTCTTCTTATAACCTGATCTCCCACAGAAAGTCTAAAGTGGGAGGTAATTCTGCTTATTGGGACAACTACTTTAGCTATGAAAGTTCATTAATCTTTACCAGTGTTCTAAACTCTCTGGCTACAGCGTTCAGAAGTTTTTTGGCTGACTGCATTTTAAATCTTTCTATATAGATTTTAGCTCACAACACAAGCATGACACAGACCTTCTACATTTTACAAACACAGACAAAATGATGAGACAAATACAGTCAGCAAAACACATAAATCTTATTTTACCTGTTTAACTTGAAGTACCAAGTGCTGAGATGTGCAGGAAAAAAAAGGTCAGAGGCAAGCACAGAATAGAGGCCAAATGACAAAGGTATGTTGTTAGCCACATAGCACTGAAGTGTACAGAAAAGAAAACAACAATACCCAGAGACACACAACAACAAGTTCTCAGAGGTGTTCAGGGAGGAACAAAGGTGTGCATAGGATATCTTTACCAGGACTGGGTCAAGGGAGGGGCACCAGAGTTTTCCTCATAAAGAAAGGTGAGCTCAATCGAAGGGTGGGCCCAGAGATTGGAGCAGGAATAAGGGGAAGAGGACTCACCAAATTAAAAGTGTGGGAGTTGGACTCCAGAGAGATAAAACTCCTAGTCCATTCTCACTGGTATCAGAGTCCAATGACCTTGTTTCATGTCTTATCCCAATTCGGACACCAATTAATGTCAACCAGCCTGGAACTGGCCTCTAATTTGTGAGTTGCCAGAGCCAAACAAAGCAAGCTGGAAAGTAGAGAGTCAGGGAATCAAATAAAAGTTTAGCTTATTTCAAAGTGAGGAAAACATTTGCAAGTGGAAGCTGTCCCTCCTTGAAGTAGGGTTTAACAGACTGGGGCAAGGGCAGGGCTTATATACTTGAAAGAGCTGAACCACAACACAAGCATTCTTAGGTCTTAAGTAAACAGTTACCATGGTTGATATTTCTTGAACTTGAGTCCTGTGGGAATAGTCTCCAAAGTCTTAAGTTAGGTTGTCAAGCCTTGAGCCTTGTGATCATTCAGCAGAGTACAGAACCAGAGTTGGCATGTCAGGAACAGGAGTGCAGAACTTGATTCGGTTTACTTGGCAGTTACAAAAAACAGGAATCGTGAGCATGTCAAGAGACATGATGGATGACTTTAAACTAAAGCACATTGGTATTCTGGTCCCTGGGAAATAGGGGGAGCTTCAATGAATAAATTCTTCAATGAACACCTTGTGCTAGTCAAAGCAATACACTTTGTCAGAGGGTGAGATTATTCATAGCACAAGCAATTATTATGCCAAACTCAGGGCACAGCCTGCTTGTCAAATACCTTGGCATATGAATGTTGAAAGTCATACTCCATCATTAGTTATTTCATATTATCTATAGCATAAAACACACATTAGCTGGGTCCATAAGCTAATGAATTGCTCTGTGGGAATATTTTGAAGTCTATCAGTTATGTGTGAAGTCAAGTTATGGGGACCTTTGGATCATCTGAACTTACAAGTTTGCTACCTGGACAGTTCTACCATGGAGGATTCATTCACCAAACATCAAAATATTATAACTAATTATGTGATCTAAGCAAATCACTTAATCTCTCAGAGAGCTTAGTAAGACTAAAGTTATAGGAAAGGTGATGACCTGCAATTAAAGAAATAGTGTCCACAACAAGGAGGGTTTTCTATACAAATTAAATCACAGGTCTAGTTTTTATTCTTCCTTTCTCCTGAATTTTTAGGAAAATGAAATAAGTCAAATTTACTGAATTTCCATTAATGCAGACAGTGGCTTTGTTTAGCAGGTAATCTTGGTAAAGGTCAACGATCAAATCACAGGTCTGAACTACTTTGTTCTTTTTTTGTGTGTGTATGCATAGTATAATTTAAGACACTAGAGGATGGGATTTTCTCCAATTCTCGCAACCTTTCAAACATCTCCAAAAGAGGAATTAAGCAGAAAAATTTAAAGAATCTTTAACTGTCTCCATGGTTTATGACACCAAGAATGCTAAATAGGCAAAAAGATGATGAATTAACATAAGAAAAGGCTATTTTCTAACCTATAACAAGCAATTCAGTCACCATCATCCACCATATTCTGGAAGGGCTACACAAGATGACTTATGAGCTTCCAACATTACTCAACTCTGTTCCACCATCTTCTCCTATTACCAATAAAAGAAACAAAATGAAACAAAAACAAAAAAAAGACAAAGAGGAAGTTTGTTCTGGGATAAACTGAAGTGTGGCAGCACTCTCTGTTACAACAGTATTTAGGAAAGAACTGAGAAATAGAAGGAATTGTGACAGGGTGCCAATATGTATAGTATGTATGATGCTCCACCAAGTCTGAGGAAAAGGGGACTGTCATTCAGCTCAAGCCAAATATGTTTCTTCAAAAGTCATTCGAAGCACAGATGAAATGTGAATTAGGTGGGAGGGTGTTCAGATAGCTTTGAAGTAATGGTTAGAATGCTTGACCTGAAATCAGTTATGTGACCTGTCCAAGTCCAAGTCTCTTAACTCTGATCAACCTAGCTTCCTCTTCTGTAAAACAGGGATAATAATGGTACCTAACTTCTGAGGGTTATGATGAGAATCAGATAAGAAAATATTTGTGAAACATTTAGAACAGTGACTGGCACATAATTAATGCTTCATAAATGCTTGTTTCCTCCCTCCTATACATCCTTGCTTCCATTCCCTATTTCCTTCCATCCTTCCTTCCTTCCTTCCTTTCTTTATTCCTTCCTTCCTTCCTTCTTTCTTTCTTTCCTTTATTTCACCCTCACTTCTTTCCTCCCTCCCTTTCTTTTATTCATTCCTTTCTCCCTTCTTTGTATAACTTTGAGGAAAGCATAATCAAAACAGAAGGAATCAAAATCTAATCAATATAGGAAAATAAATCTTAAAAGGATAATGCAATTACAAAAAAAAATCTCAAGAAGAAAACTCATAAAAAGATAAGTCAACAGGGGAGATATGAATAATGAAAGAGAATATGGCTTCCAGATGAGCCAATTGAGTCCAGGGATATGTAAACATATCCTTTGCATGGCAAAGAAAAATTAGTCAACACTTGATGAAGAAGAGTATGCTGTGGATTCCCAAGAAAACATGGAACTACAGTTAGATGTTCCTGATCATTTTAAAAAGAGAAATAAAAAATTAATGAGAGCAGAATTTGTAGCCTTTCTAAGAGAAATAAGCGACAAAATCAGGGAGAAGTATCTTGCACCAGAACAGCAAAATTCATCAGTTATATAAAAGAGAAAAGAATTGATTGTGAATGCAAATACACAGAAGTGAATAACAAACTGGAGGAAGAGAAAAGGCAGCTATGTTAAAAGAAAATATGATTTCCATACTTTCATTTCAAAAACAGGAAATATAAAACTAACTTAAAGATTATAGGTCTCCCAGAGGAGCATGGCAAGTGAAGAAACCTAAACACCACAAAGCAAGAAATAATGCAAGAAAACTGCCCATAACTTCTGAACACAGTAAACAAAGTAGTAAACCAAAGAATCCATATATTGTTTCCAAAAAAACCCAAAAAACAAAAAAAAATCTGTGAAATCATAAAGTTTACCTAATAGAAAATGGGGGGAAATGATCATGTGAGGGTAAAATATAATAATGAATCTTCACAATCAGGCACATAAGAAAATTCCTATCATTCCCCTCAATTCAACTTCAGGAATAATTATTTTTAATAGTGAGACACAGCTGAAAAAGGGGATCAAGAGGCAAAATCTATGGCACTATGTAATGCAGATACTAGAAAAGGGAACCCCGAATAGGTACCTTAGAGCTTTAATTTAATGAGAAAGGCAGTGACAAAAGAAAGTATAAGTAAGTATGAAAACTATGACTCAAAGTATCAAAATCTGGGTGAGACAGAAAAGGATGAGAGTGAAGAGAAAAAGGGAAAGTCATAGAAAATGAAAATTTAAAATGAAGAATCAATATATATTGAAATGAAGAAGAAAGGTGTGTTTTATTTGACTACTTAAGGGAGAGAGCAAAAGGGTAGGGTAAGTTATGTAATTTGATAAGAGCAACAAAGGGAAAGACACATATAAGTTAAGCAAAACTCCAAAATGAAGAAAAAAGGTTCCTAATGGGAAGTGGAGCTTTATGATGAAGGGAAGAGAGTGAATGGATATAGGCAACCTAATGTATTTTACCTAAAATAATGAAAGAAATGAAATCCTGTGTTTGAAGAGAAAAAAGAGAAAAATCCTAATTTGAAAAAAATGGAAGAGACAAATGAAGGAAAATATAAAATTAACTCATAATTTTAAAAGAATGAATTAAATGACTCAATAAAATAGCATAAGAGTGACAGATTGAATAAGAAAAGAAATGCCATTCTGTTGTTTATAAGAACTATACCTAAAAATCAAAAATATATACAGAATTAAAATGATGGGTCGGAAAAAAATTACTATGCATTAAATGAATCCAAAATAAACAGAAGTTGCCATCATTGTATCAGGCAAAGTAAAAACAAAAATTTACAATGTAAAAAAAGAGATAAACAGCATAACCACATTATGTGATAAGAACCATAGAAAACAGGCTAATAGCAATTTTAAAGTGATATTCTCCAAATGTTTTATTAAGTATCTAAATTTATAAAGAAAAGATGAACTTAATTACAAGAAGATAGACAGTAATTTAAAAGTGGCAAGAGGTTTCAATATCCCTCCCTCTATTTCAACAAAAAATATAACAGTGAGATAATCCAAAAGTAGACAAGTAAACATATACACATACACATGGAGCAAGAGAGAGAGAGAGAGAGAGAGAGAGAGAGAGAGAGAGAGAGAGAGAGAGAGAGAGAGAAAGACAGAGACAGAGAGAGAGAATTGAATTAATTGTTGAATGAACTTGAGCTAAAAGACAAATGAAATCTTCTAAATAGAATTCCTAAGACATACATTTTTGTTGGTAGCATATATAACTTTTACAAAAACTGACAATCTATTAGAACAAAGTGATATCATAGACAAATCTAAAATGATAGAATTATTAAACATTTTTTATACACAAAAAGGCCATAAAATTTTAATCAGTTCAGTAAACACAAATATAAGGCACAGAAACAATTGGAGATTGACTTAATAGCACCTTCAATTGTGAGTGGGTTGATGTATCAGTGACAAAAACACTTATTATGTAAAAAAATGGTAAATTCAAACATATCAAACTTTTTGGCAGGTAGCTGAAACAATCCTTAGGGAGAAAAAAAGCTTCCTACAAACATATGTAAACAAAATAAAAATAAAATCTGCAAGCAGAATGCACATTTAACAATCTCAAGGTTAACAAATAAGCAAACCTGAAGGAAGCAAAGAAAAGATGTTAAAAATTACAGGGAAATTAGATAAATCGGGAACAAAAAACCCTATAGGAATGATAAAACTAAAAACTGGCTCTTTAAAAAGACATTTAAAAATTGACAACACTTCAGCAAATCTGATTCAAAAGAGGGCAGAAAATGAAATCAACAAAATAATAAATAAAAGCAAAATTTAATATTAGAACCAACCATATACAATTAATTATAAGTAAAATGAGAAAACAAAAGAAATAGAGGTATGCTTGCAAAAATACAAAATTTGCAAACTAGTAAAACAACTGAAGATCTTAAATAGCTCAGTTTTAGACAAAAAAATAAAACTTTGTGTAAAAGAAGTTAAAAACTACAAAATATCTTGACCTTTATGGATTCTAAGAATTCTATGAAGCCTTTAAAGAATTAGTACCATTACTCAACAAATTATTTGAAAGGAAGCACTCTACCGAATGCTTTTCGAGACTCATATAGTCTTAATACCTAAACTATGCAAGAATAAATCATAAAATTATGGACTCATTAAAGTAATGAATGTTGATTCAAAATTTTTAAACAGAAATCATGCAAAATTACATACATTCACTGATGAAATTGTTTTTCGTGACCAAATTTGACATTCAGATTCACTCAATACTGAATTAGGTCATATGAAATGGTATACTTACATATATACATATATATATATAATATATAATTATATACATGCAGGTATACACACACACACACACACATACATAAGTGTCTATAGCTATATGTATATGCATATATATCCAGGCAGCTAGGTAGCACAAGGCATAGAGCACTGGGCTTGGAATCAGGAAGACTCATCCTCATTAATTCAAATCCAGCCTCAGACACTCACTATCTGTATGATTCTGCGCTAGTCACTTAACTATGTTTGCCTCAGTTGCCCATTGATAAAATCAGCTGGAGAAGGAAATGGCAAACAACTTCAGTATCTTTGCCAAGAAGACTTCTAATTGGGGTCATGATGAGTCAGACAGAACTGAAATTACAGAATGTCAACAAAATGTATGTTCATGACATACATGTCTACTAATCATCTCTGCGTGTATCTCAAATGCACACATATATAAATATAATATGCTAATTGTTTATATAGTGAGATAAATGGAAATCAAAATATTGCTGATGTTTCTCCTCAAAACCTGCAATGTTGGCAAAGATGAGAGAAACTAAGAATAATCAATGTTGGCAGGGCTGTGGGAAGTTAGTTATACTGTACATATATCGCTAATGGAACTGTGAATAAAAATGGGGCCATCAATCAATTATTTGGACAAGCACATTAGAATTATGCAGATAGAAGGATTAAAATTCCCTTACCTTTTGATACATTGATTCTGCTACTAAACTTATACCCTAAGGAGACCATTGATAAAAAGAAATTCCCCCATATACAGATACACCAGGAAAAAAAAGTGTGTCTATATACATACATACAAATACACACATGTGGAATGGCCAAACAAATTTTGGTACATGAATGAAATGGATTATTACTGTGGTGTGTGTGTGTGTTCATCCTTCGTTGCTGAAGAAGACCATGACATCAGGGAAATGATGACATGACTTGCACTTGACTTTGTTTTGAGTGAGGGAGGGCTGTGCAGGTCACCAGACTCACTTCCCCTCCAGAACAATTTTAATCCAGTGACCAGATATTCATCAGGATGACTGGAGATGACCCAGGATGAGGCAGTTGGGGTTAAGTGACTTGCCCAAGGTCACACAGCTAGTGAGTATCAAGTGTCTGAAGTGAGATTTGAACTCAGGTCTTCTTGACTCCTGTATGGTGTTCTATCCCCTGCACCACCTAGTTGCCCCTACTGTGCTGTAAGAAATACATAAATCCATACATATATGTGTATGATTAATACAGAGAAGTGTGGATAGATCTACATGAGCTGATATAGAATGAAGAAAGGAAAATCAGGCAAACAGAATACTCAATGACCAGAAAGAACTAACACAAAAAATAAAATGTGAATTTTTTTATGGTACAAAAACCAGCAGAACTCCAAAGAGAAAATAATCTAAATCTCTTTCTCATAAAGGTGAGAAGTCAATCTACGTGTACATTTTACATATTTTTTGGATTTTTTTTTTGATATCTTAATCAGTTGTGCTCCCTTTTCCTCTTTTTGTGGTTTTAAAAATATTTGTCATGTGGAATGGTTCCCTGGAGTAGGGGGGTGATATATAGACAGAGGATATTGGGGGGAAAATTATGTTGCTCCTTAATGGTATAAGCTTTTGTTTTTAACTTTGAATCCCTAGCACCCAATAAGGTCCTACTGAATAGTACATATTTAATTCATGCTGAATTTAATGTGATACTTAAATTTTGTATCTTAAGCCTGGGAGCAGTTGTAGCACCAATATGATATTCATAGTGTTCACGGCAGCCATGAGTATCCCAGCGCAATTCTGAATCGTGAAATATCACAGACTCTCCACATGGAAGTCAGAACCAAAACATTTATTCAGACACCAGAAAGCCAAATCCATGGTAGTAACAAAAATCTATACTCAGTAACAATGCAGAGAACAACACCATCCCCAAGCCTTCCCCCTGCTAAGCTTCCTACAAACCAGCTTCCAAAAACAAAATCACAAGCAAGCTCTTTCGCTCATGCTAGTCATCTACTTGCTTGCCTGCATCTTTCCTAGCTATGACTGCTCTCTGATTCAGTTCCTTTCAGTTCTGCTCTAACTCCACCTCTTCCTGCTCCACCTCTCCAGCAAACATCTCCCACCACAGGCTGCATGTGCTTCAGACTCATGTGACTCAGGCTTCTACATGACCTAGGCAGGTCACATGGGCTTATTAATGAATGGGAAAGATCTCCCCATTTGAATTACTGTCACAGCAGGGCAGAGGGATAACGGGGGAACTGTGAATGACTTTTCTTGTCCTTAGCTTCTTTATTCTTTTTTTCCTTTTTCATCACATATAGTCCCTCTAGCTGTATAGAAAGTCAGATCCTTATATATAAGTACTCCGTCCAAAAGAATATAATTTTTGTTCATTTATGCTTTACAAGATATCATGGGGTTTGGGGACTAGAATTATTTTCTAGTTTCTTATTTTCTTTTTCTCCAAAAAAATCTGGGATAATTAATTCTTTGTCTTGTGTAGTTTTCATTTATTTCTTGAAATACAGCTGAAAAAACAGACATTTAAAACGGAATTATGTGACTACCCTTTAACCCCAAATCACTTTGGCTTTCACTGAATGGCTAATAATAGGTTCCAGACCAAGCCTCTTTTGTGCACTGATGGCTTAGAGTGTGCCTAAATAGCAATTGTTTTCTGTTCTGGCCAGAAACTCTGAGGGTCTTCCCCTTCCAGAGTGATTCTTTTGTGATGGCTAACTAGGCCATCTTTTGTCTCCATTTTTTTCTAGCCCTTAAACATTGAATGACCTTGACTCAAACAAGCTGAACCTGGGATAGACCTTACCTTAAAAAGGCCAAAGTCTCCCACTGCATCCTGGGCCACTGCCAGTTTTCTTGATTTTTGTGTTGTGACTCATGACTTTGGAGGACAGAGTGAGGTTGAAAACTTTGCACAGCTCTTCCTCACTTAAATTTTATTTACTTCCAAGTCAAAGCATCACCCTCATGACATCATTGGTCCTCTTTGAGAAAGAAGGAGAAACACCAAACAATTATAATCTTGCCCTTAAATACTTTAGGCAAGATGAAATGATCACATATTTAAAAGAAAATATAAAGACTTGAAAGCAGTTCCCATTTAATTCAATTTTTTGGATTTTCTAAATTGAATTTTTAATGGATTTTATTCTTCCTGCTACCAAATGTATATGTATACATGCATATATGATTATTAAAAATCAGGGCATCAAAATACAAATACTAATTTCACTTGAAACAGAGGAAACAAAACCAATGTAAATGACACGTTTATATCAGTAATTGTTAAAGATGCTTCTCAAGATCATTTTTAATTAGCCTATACCTTTTCATGTTAAAGTTTTATGGATTTCCAAAAAAGACCTTTGCCCCTTTCCCCACCATAAGTCACACTCAAGAAGCAATATGCTGACAACCCAGCAGCAGGCAGTCTCCCATTTTTTTTTTGTTTTGTTTAATATCTTCATTAAAACCATAAACAATGTTTCACTGATAACTTGTGACAGCCATGTGAATTTATTAGCATCCTTAATCAAACACAATGCAAAAGAGGAACACAGGGGCTTGGAGAAATTTATTGAAATTGTTCTTAATTATAACTCGCTACATTCCTAGTCAATTTCACAGCAGGTCTAAACCTTTTAAGAGAACAGGCCTTATTGTTCCTATTACTACTGTGGTCCAACAATGCACCATGGAGTAAATGTTTGGTACAGTTATACCCCCTATTCTCTTCTCTTTGATTACTTTGGAAATTGTTAATGAAGGATAGAATTCTTGTTCTTAAAACTTCTTGAAATACTGAGATTGTTTAATTACTATGAGTTCATCCTAATTCTTCAGATAGCAATGTAATATTGAATATTAACTGATATTATATTTCACTGAAGATTTTATTACTCTATTTTGACTAGAACTATATAACATTGAAAAACACCCCTGTTTCCCATACTTCTTGAGGAAGAGATCATGAGATAATCTCAAAGGGACCCTAGAACAAATCTAGCTCAGCTTCCTCATTTTAGCCAGATTTTTTTATGTAGAAACCCTGACTCTACCAGCCTATAGTCTTCTTTTTCAATTTTCTTTGATGTTTAATAGCAAGTGCACCCCTCGTCAGAATTAGGAGATCCTGAAGTCTCAATGATTGTGCCAAAAGAGCAGCCTTTTTGTTGTTTTCTTTCATGTTGTAAAGACTTCAAAAGCTGGCCTGTAGTCCCAAAGACTGTCTGTACTGGGAAAACCAGACGAACTATACAAGCAAGAGTTATTAAAAGTTGTGTATTCATTTTCAGTCTATTATGGAAGAAAAAAACAAAACAAAACAAAATCAATTTGTTTTTATTTTGAGGTAAGATCCTCACCATCTTTTCCTTGGAAGCAGTGATTGTGAAACATGCTGAAAAAAGTAGATTTCCAGAAGCATGGAAAACTATAGTGTATTTACTGGAATGATGACATCATGAAGTCAAAGCCCTCACCCTGCCAGGACCCATAGTGTGTGTGTGTGTGTGTGTGTGTGTGTGTGTGTGTGTGTTTATATATATATGTATATATATTTATGTTCATATATATATTATATATAACTACATAATAGGCAAACTCAAGTGAATAGCTGAATGGGTGAAATGAGATTATCCTAAGACCAAAGTATTAAAATAATCTTCTGACTATAATGTAGGTAGTAGTTAAACTTGGGAACCAAGGGAAATAGTAGACTAGTTCAGAGAAGAAAAGAGAAGAGTTCACCATTCCGCTTTTAATTAGAAGATCAGATGAGAAAGAGTTAACAGAGGAGCTCTAAGAAGAAATCAAAGGGCACACCTGATATTATTGTAAGTTTTGTACCTTCTTGTGTAAACTGATTGAAGGAAAAAGAGCTTTGAAGTCTTTGAGAGAGCAAACTGAGAATGCCACAGAGGCCATCAAAGCTTTTGGCTGGGAAACCTGATTGAGATAGCTCATAAGGCTTCATCTTCCTTGCATGAAAATACTGGCTGAGCCGACCTGTGGTTCTCTCTACCAGAAAGGATTTATTATCCCTATACCTGCTGTAGATAGAAGGCTGAGCTCCAGATGGCTCTAAATATAGCACTTGAGGTAAGAACTATAGGTAAGACAAGAAATGGGTAAAAAAATAGCCTTATCACTTGATGGGAAAGTCTAATTCACCACAGTGTATGAAAAAGGCAATGAAAAGATCTGATGCAAGAATTCTGGGGTGTCTCAAAGATCTGGTTAAAGAGCTATAAGCTCAACATCCCCCAGTTAATGTTACTTCAAGGTATTCAGTGACACTGAAAATAACTGGAATTGATGACCAGTTGAAGTTGGGAGTAATACCTTACAGTAGTGCTTGGTGGGCAGAGAAAAGATGAAAGCACAGCCTAGCAAGAAGAGCAATGGTTGAGGAGGAGGTCCAGCAGAGAGCAACGGATTCTCAGAAGCAGTAGGCATTAGAAGCTTCACACAGTTGTAGACTGAGTAGCCTTTCAAGCCTGTGCTTAGAATTATATATTTCCCATTTCCCATATATGCATTCCATCTTGCATGAATATCAGGATGTTCTTTATATTTGGTATTCCCCACACAATTTCTGCAAAGATGCACTCTTTTTTTTTTTTTTTTACTGAATATGTATGTTTGTTTAGGAGTGTAAGTTCAAGAATTTCCAAATGCTCAAATGTAACTATGATTTCTGAGTTGGATTATTATTTTCAATGATGTAGATCATAACCAACTGGTACCTGCCCTTACGTGTGGCTAATGTCCATGTTTCCCCTAAAATGGCCATAGAACATCCCAGTGTACTAAAGGCCTTCTTATTTCTCTTGACATTGCAGTAATGTAAGGGGAGCACTTGGACCTGGATTCACTTTTCACCTCTTACTCTTCTTTCTTCATCACACATTAGGTTCCCTTATTATGGCAATTGAGCTGCATGGTTTCAAGTTCTATATAAAATTATTATAATTGGTGGCAATGCCAATTATGCTGTCTACTTCACATTTTTTACCAATAAATCACTTTGTCCTTTCTGACATCACTTCCTCCACAAGGCAGAGACTGGGGGTCGTCTTACACCCAAATTTCCACTTCTCACTCTCCTCAGTCAGAATCCCTGAATTTTGTTTGAACTGAACAAATATTTGTAAAGATTTGAATTTAATTCAAATATCTGCCAATAAGGAATTTGAATTTTTCATCTTGCTAGGTAATTTAATTGAGAGAGTATTGGTTTTATAATCAGGAAAATCAGAGTTCAAATCATGCCTTAGACATTTACTACTTATCTGACCCTAAGCAAGTCACTTAACCTCTCAGTCATTATTTCATCATCTGGAAAAAAAAGGGGATAAACAACCTACTTTACAGGGTTGTAGTGGGAATCAAATGAAATTATATAAAGCACTTCACAAATATTAGTGCTATTTCTATATCTTTATTTTTGTAGATATGTCTAATTCTATATAGGTCTATATCTATAGTTATTTATAGAACTTTATTAACCTATCTATAGATGTAGCTTTATTGTATATTATATATAAAGGGATTGACAGCATACACTTATGTTCATATAACATATGTGTTAGGTTGCTGTTAGTACTTAGGGGACACAGAGTTTACAAACATAAGTAAATAGGAATATTTACTTATATATCTGAAGGGACAAAGTATTAACAAATGAGTGTATGGAGAGGATCAGGCTTCACTTGGGTTGAGTCTTGAAGTAAAATAATCATCCTAAGACTTGAATTTGAGGACAGATTTCATTCCAGATGGATGCATAGTGATGAACTATGGAATGTCAATTTGGGGAAATAGCTAATAGCTGTTTTCCTGGAAGGTAGAAGATATGAAGGGTGAATAATTTGAAATGAGACTGGAAAAGAAGATTGGTGCCTGACTATGGAGGGCCCTAAATAAATGACAGGCAAATTTATTTGCTTTTTAAATTTAATTTATTCTAGAAACAATATGGAACCACTCACATTTGGAACTCACATGGTGATATGGCCATATCTGTGACTAAGGAAGATGAATTTGGTAGCTGTGTGGAGGTAAACTGGAGAGAGAAGAGACTAGAAGCAAAAAGCCCTGTTAGGTGGCTATAGCTGGTCCAGACAATACATAATGAGGCAATGTGATAAATGGTGGTAGTCATGACAATTGAAGGGAAAATGTGTGGAAGAAGAATTGGGAAGACTTGGGTTTGGATTAGAGCTGATACATTTAATAGTGACTTACTCCTTAGTAACCATATTGCAAGCAGCCCCTTTGGATGTATTACTTTTTAGTTAAGGAATCATGCATCCACCTTCCAATGGACAGTTAATAATTTATTGTCCAGGAAGTTGTTTTTGCTACTACATATACAGTTGAAATAGCAATACTTAATACCACTATGTAGACATATAAGCAACACTTTAAGATTATTCTCTAGGTAATTTAGCAAAGTTACATAGTGGGAAAAATCAGTAAATTTCAGTTTGAACCTCTTGAGAGGTCCAAAGTTCTACTGCGGTTGGAGTGTGGGAAATGGAGAGGGGGAGGGAACTACTTCTTGGAAATTTAACTTTAGTTGAAACATTTATAATGGAATACGAAGAAAAATAAGCAGGGCATTTATTTAATCATCAAAAGCTGATGTCTCATTTAGGTCTATTAGCTTCTTCTCTTATTAGTTCAATGACTAAGAAAATACCAGATGCAATTATTTGGAAAATCTGAGGGACAGAGCCATTGCATCATTGGAGGCAGTTTCAGTACAAATTAAACAATAATCCCCTGGTGTTAGAGTGCCAGGGGAACATAAATAAGTTAAATATCAACTTCTCAGGAGATACTACTCTACCTCACCTTATTTACAAAAAAATGCTGATGTCTTTTACTTCTTACATCACCATTTTTATCCTCAGTATATTTTCCCCTCCTGATCCCAGAAAACCTCCCATATAACAAAAAGTATTTTTAAAGAGGAATAAAAAGGGAAACTGATCAGTACATTGAAAAAAGTCCCCCAAAATGTGCAATATATAATACCTTGGTTAGGTTGAGGGCTTCACCCTCTTTTAGTGGTAAAAAGCCTCATATACCTCACGCAGTCAGTGTTGGTGATATACACCAAGCAGAAAGATGCAAAGACATTTCCACTTTTGTTTCTTGATATAGAAATTTCCATCTACAGTAGAGAGATTGGCAACCTTGGGCGTAAAGTCTTTGCTTTTTTCTAGGTTTTGGTAAAATGAATCATACTTTACGGATTCTTCATTTTATTCTTCTCATAGATCACCAACTCAGGACATGACTGGACACTCTAAAAGCTTCACTTCTAATTGGCAGAAGTGGTCATGATATAAGATTTGATTTTAAGATGTAAGATCTGATACAGTTCTAAACTTATGAATCTTTAGGTAGTATTGGTGGTCTGGGGGTAAGGTAGAGAATGAATCTACCTTGCAGATGCTGTTTACTGGAAATAATTTTTGTTTACTGATTATTAGATGAAGGCAATGCCCAAATTAAGCAGAATAGTATGGTTTTATTTTTGAATTGAGGAAGAACTTGTGATGGAAACAATGCAACTGAAAAAATTTATCTGAGCTTCCTCTAAGATGTACTTGAAATTTACTTTTACCTTTGAAATCCAAAACGTTACCAGTTACTGGGTATTATCTCAAAGAAAGCCAGGTAAAGGGTCTCTAGAGTTTCATTTGGAGCCCCTTATGATACTGAAAAGTTTTTCTTTTGTATATTATCATAATACATTTTTAAAATTTTGGTCTAGATCTGTGATTTTATTGGGTGTTAAGATCTCTCTAGTGATGAACCTGCCTTTATCTATGCAGATCAGCAAGCTCTCTTCAAATTAATATTTTCTTGAGGGGAGAGAGAAGATAAATGACGTGGCCAGGGTACACAGACAGATAGACATCATGTATGCATGGATGGAGGTTGTGGGGTTTGTAGTAGTTGAGATGCTTTGTCCACACAAAGACAGCAGATATAGAATTTAAAAACAAAATAAGACCTCTGCCCTGCAAAAAAGTTGCTTGAATGTTTTGCAGAGATACTTTGAGGACAGTAGTTCACTCAAAGAAAAGACTTGATGCTAAACCCCAAAATGTTAAGGGTAAGCTGAGAGTAAAAGAAAAGAAAAAAAAGTGCAATGGGAAATAAACGGAGTTGGACAAATAGATATATAAAAAACTCTACTAAAAAATAAAAGGTGATATCTCAATAGTTCTGTCAGTCCTTCTAACATTTCTTTCAAAGTGGTAAAAGACAGTCCAATTAAGTAAATGCAAACCTGTTGAATATGATAAAGAAACAAAAAGGAGTACAGAAAGTCACATCTATGTACAGATCAACCTCTCTCTGATAAACTCTTTGAAGAGGTGCAGTGGGTGGGTAGATAATTGTATTCCCGCTCTGGTCTAAAAGAGAAGCTTTTGCCCCATAATCTTTCCTAACAGACATTTGGTCCTGACAGGTGAGAGCTCATCTTCTGAGAGAAGGTGCCGTCCCTGGTGATGGCTTTTGTCCTTCATATCTTGTCAATGAACCTAGGGAAAAGGGAATGCCAAGAAGATAGGTGCTTATCTCAACATAGATCATGAAAGCAAGAGAAAGAGGCTGAAACCAGAGTGAAAACTCAGGAACAAAACCATCAATCTTGTGTGTATGCCCGTTAGTGAGTGTCATTGTATATCACATCAGGAGGAAGGCAGAGCTGCAGGTGGCTGTCAACAGATCAGTATTTAGAGAGGGCCCTGAAATTAGATTTGCAGGTAGAGAATTTTGGAGGGAAACAATGGAAAATATAATTACCTGGACAACACTGATTATCAGAGTCTACAACATGGGAGGGAAGGAGAGGGGGTAGTTTTTTATTTTCAATTAATCAATATAATTTTATCACAAAAATGAAAATTTACTCTATTAATAAATGCCATTAAATAACATTTTGAAAACTAGAGATACCTTCAGTAAATGATATGCTCCATTGTAATTTTTTCATTTTATATGTCAAAAATTCTATTCATTCCATGTCAAAAAGAAATACATTTATAAAGCAACAGTTATATACCAACTATTATATTAGATGCTAAGTATACGAAAACACAAACAAAATCTTTTGTGGCTTCAGTCACTGACTGTATACATGTATACAAATATGTTAAAAAAACAAATTGTAGACAGTTTTCATTTTTATGTAATGTAAATGTTTGCCAGATGTAGGCAAGGGAAAGAGCTACGGGGTCTGCATAACTTTTGTTTGAAGGCAACTTGATTCAGTGACCTGGCTGCAGTCTCCAGCCTTGTGCATTTACTTGGAAGATTTTTGTTTGTTTTGTTTTTGGTAAGAATTCCTATTCATTCATTTATTTATTTACATATTCATTCATTCATTCATTCGATTATTTATTTATTTATTTATTTAGCTATTGTGTGTTTGTGTCTAGTAGGGGTTGGGTGGGGGAAGAGGGGAAGAGGGAAGGGAGACAAAGGAGCACAAAGCTCTAGGGTTAGGAGTGGAGAGAGTGTGTATAGTAAAGTTAACTGAAAATTAAAGTTAACTAAAGTTAAAGTGCTATACAATAAAGTTAACATAGGAGTTTTTAGGGAGAACAAGGATTTCTTTCAGAATTTTCTGTACCAAAGTAATGCAGATTTATAGACTATATATATATATATATATATATATATATATATATATATATATATATATATATATATATATGTACTCTATATATGAAGTAGGAGAGGGAGGGCGGGAGAGAGACAGAGAGAGAGAGACAGAGAGAGAGAGAGAGAGAGAGAGAGAGAGAGAGAGAGAGAGAGAGAGAGAGAGAGAGACAGAGAGAGAGAGAGAGAGAGAGAGAGAGAGAGAGGGAGAGAGAGAGAGAGAGAGAAGGAGGGTGGGATACCTAAAGACAGAACAAGGGAGCCAGAAAAGCCTTCTGTTGAAGATGGTACTTCAGTTCTACCATGAAGAAAGCAAGGAGCTCTAGAAGATGAAGGTGAAGAAGAAGCACATTCCACATGAAGGTGTGGGAATATGACAATGAGTGATGGGTGACAAAATTGTCTTTTGCAAAGGCAAAGAGCTTGGCTTATATAGACTTAATAATAATTAATGCTCCTTTTCTTAAAAGAAAATACATGGCACTTGACCTGGGAAATAAAGTCATCTTTGCTTTTTATGCACTTAATGCAAACAAATGAAATATAACAATATTTTCCTATTTCCCCCCTTGAACCTAACCATGATGTTGCTGGTGTTTGGTTGTGTCCAACTCTTTGCAACCCCATTTGAGGTTTTCTTGACAAAGATACTGGAGTACCTGGCCATTTCCTTCTCCAGCTCATTTTTACAGATGAGGCTACAGAGGCAGACAGGGTAAAATGACTTTCCCAGGCTCCCACAGCTTGTAAGTGTCTGAGTCTGGAGTTGAGCTCAGGAAGATGATTCTTGCTAACTTTAGGACCAGTGCTCAATCCCTTGTGCTCCTCACTGCCCCACTACTTCCCATAGCCTCCATTTAATTCAGCTTTATCCAATCTCATGGATTATTATAGTGATCTCCGTATGTCTCCACCTTGTCTTTCTCTGCTCCAATACTTGCTCTGCTCAGCTACCCAAGTGATTTTTCTTATACCCAAAATAGACTGTCCTTCCTATGGTCCAAAAATACAGTTGTTTCTTATTAACTCTAAGATAAAATGCAAACTTCTCTGGTTATCTTCTAAAGCCAACATTATACAACCTGGCCCCAGTCTATCTTTCCAGAATCACTGTATCCTCTTCTTTCTTATACAATCCTCTCTGTGATCCAGCCAAACTGTCCTCTGTTTCTTCCCATAGGGCACGGCATGCCTGGATGCTGACTCTCAGGTGGGCCAGATATAACTTTTTTACCTTTGTCTCCTAGGCACAAGTCATAGCTCTGCCTCAACATGCCACCTTCTATATGAAGTCTTTGCTGATTCTTTTTCCCTCAGTTTCCCCTCTTTGTTTATGTCTCTATTTTGTATTTTTCTCTTCATATTTATTCTGTATATGCTTATAAAGAGAGGAAGGATGAAATAGGAAAAATGATCATAATAATTTTATTTATGTTTAATAATATTTTGTATTCATATTAGGATTTGCAAATTTTTTTAGAATTATTTCATTTTATTCACATGATAATTCTGATCAGTAGGTGCTTTTTAGTATCTCTATTTTACAGATGAGGAAACAGAGTTAAGTGACTGCCCAGGGACATATAGCTAGTAAGCTTTTGAGGCAGGATTAGAACTCAGGTCTTTCCATTGTGCCATCTAAGTGCATCTTTAGCAGATAGCATGCCTCACAGTCAGGAAAATGTAGATGCGAGTCTCAGTTTTGACAATGTTGCTGCGGTGATCCTGGAAAGTTCATTTAATCACCGAATGCTTTGAAACCTCTGTAGGAATATATTACCAAGAAGGTCCTGACCCATATAGGAGTTTCTGATACCAAAGAAATCACTGGTCCAGTCCCTATCCCATATACTTATAAATGTACTTGTAGTCTGCCCTAATAGAGTATAAGCTCCTTGAGAATAAGGATTGATCCACTCTTCATATATGTTTCAGTATAACTCTCAACATTTGCCAGGTACTTAATGCAAGCTCGTTGATGAATTCCTTGATCTTCCAAGCACAACTAGAAAACGAATTTAGCTAGTGTCTGTGGTACGTGAATGTGAATTAAAAGCAATAGTAGAGTGGAGCCGGCTCTGAATGCCTAGTGAGGTTAGATTGTTTTCTTATTTTAGTATGAGCATTTACACCTCAGAAATCTGCAAATACTAGATTTCAGGGCTTGATTAACTGGTTTGTTGATAGTTTGAATTTAAGAAAGTAATGGAGAAAATGTCAATCAGATTACATTTAAAAGTATGTCATGAGTACATTTTTGTTTGTCTGTTTTATTTTGTTTGTGGTTCATTTCTTTGTTTTTTGAAAACCTGTCCTTACACATTTACCAGCAGCCCTCTGATTAGAAGTTAGAGCCGGGAAAACAATAAAGACTTTTATGGGATGGGGCCATAGAATGTATGTAGGTCAATGCTTTCATTTTACAAGGGAGAGAACCGAAGCCTAGGGACGTGGAGCTACTCATGGGTCAGTACTCATTCTTCTACCACAGAGCTATACATGACAGAGATGGCAACAAAATTGACAGCATCAAATCCAGGAATGGGCACCAGTTGTTACTCCAAAACCATTCTTGTACTAATGTATCTATCTAATTTTTGGAGAAGTTGGGGAATATAGGTGCTGAATGCTACGTATATTGGTATGCGTGTTATTTACCTATTTTTCTTTGTTGTATGGGAAAATTGGCTTGGTTGATAGATAAATTATTTAAAAATGATTATAATGTAAAAACAAAAGACATCAATAGAACTTTTTTTTCTTTAAAGGATACCCCTGGTAATATTTTGCATCAATATCCTTTGATTAATTGTGTTTCTTATTTTATTTGTATATGAAAGATTTCAAGTGTGGTCTTAGTATGAGACTATTTTCTAAGGTAGTTTCTCACTGAGAAGCACTTCACTGATAACTTGGCCACACAGTAATAATCATTTTTAGCCATGGCAACTCATGAAACAAATTTGCCACCCTATTCTACTTCTATGATGATTATAAAAGTGAGATGAGCAAGGAGGGAAGAGTATTAAGTTTTTATATCTTTAACAAATTTTGATTAGACCACTGACACTGTGAACTTGAGAACTTTGTCCAGTGCTGAGTGAGTGAACATATTTCTGGAAGAGGGGAAGCATATCAATGCTGACATTTCTTATATAAACCACACTGGAAGAAAGGAGGAAGTTTTAGTTAATTGTAATAAAAGCTCACAGATATTCTTTAGAGAGGAAAAGAAAAGAAATGATATAGTGGGTTTTAACATATACCCAGAGGCTACCACAAACATTATTTTCTGTGACATTTTATCATTATGTTTTGTAGCACTAATGATAAGTATTTGCAAAAGACCACAATGAAAATAATTATAGATAATAGACTCTTCCATAAATTCTTATTGATTCACTCACTGTGGACTTCACTTAGAGCCCTAGTTAGTGATTTTGGTGCATCAGATTCTAAATGACACCCTCAAATCAACTTTTATAATTCACAATGTGAATTAATTAGGATAAATTTAGTTGAGTAGGTAAGATTGTTCATTTTATGTAGTGGTTTCTATATAACTCAGAGTGCATATGTTAAATTTTCATGCCTTCTAACTCTTAGCCACCATGAAAAAATTCATTTTGTCCCACCCTTCTCTGGGCCTCAATTTTTTCATCTGTAAAATGGTGTTGGTTTTGATGACCTCACGGTTATCTTCCATCTCAAAAGTTTATGATCATATAATTTTTTGATTGATCTGGCTGGAGGGACCTCTGATTTTATCAGCGTAGATTTCTCCTAGTATGAAAACGTCACCTATCAATATAGATCAACAGTTCTTCAGTCATTTGTGGTATTTAAGAGATGCTTGGGACACTGGGAGATGAAGTTGTTTGGTCTTGGTCTCATAACCAGCATATGTCAGCAACAGGATAAGAACCCTAGTCCCCACTACTGTGAGGCTATACCTATATCTCTCATTTAATAGTAACTCACTTTAGGATTTGCTCTGTAAAATTTACAAAATACTCTGTACATCTACTTAGATCAGGGAGCAATTAGTAAAAAATAACACTTTCATCCAGGAACATGGTGACATACTATTGACAAACAGATATAGAAAGACAATTTACGGAGGAAGGCCGCAGATTCATGAAATATTACCCCTGGTGCCAAAGGGAAAGGCAGCTTTGATGTTCAGAAAGGACTTTGATGTTATAAACTGCCATGGGCTGTGAGCCACCTATTTGCCACATGTGTGTCCTACATGTATGCTGTGCTACCATCATATTCCAGGTTTAAACCTATTTTTACCATGTATTGGTGTGTTCTTGTGGAAAGCTATGCTTTGGGGAGGAATGTTTATGCCATTTGTTAACATTCAATGTTAATAAATGCTTTGTACTAAAGTTAAGTAAATCTACTGGCTGGTTGTTAATGGTAAGCACACTGGTTGGACACTTGTGAATACAGCCTCTCAGTGTTACCTGCAGGTAAACAGCTGCCCTGTGTAACCCCAGTCTATTAGTGCATGTGTGAATATGGGGAAGTAAGCCCCAAAGGGTTTCTATATTAAGTAGCACAAAAACCTAAACAGTAGGTTTAAATCAGGAAGTCTTTGTATGTATTTATTATGTTTGCTTAGGATAATCACAGCACATATTTCTGTATAAAATCCTAGAAATAGAGCTATAATTATAAATATCTTTATCAGGAGAAATTGGCACCAAATCAAGGATACTTAATTTAGTATCCATGAAGCTTTCCTTCTGAGGATTCATGGATAGATTTCAGGGGTTCTGTAAATTTAGATGGGGGAAAAGTTCATCTTCATTTTCAATAACCTCTAATTGAAATTTACCAACACTCATCCATGACATAAATAGGCTTAAGAACCCCTACATTAAATGAATCATAGGGAAAACATCACACTCAATACAACACCAGAAACTCGGGAGATGTAGACAGACTCAGGAGATGTAGACAGTAGGGTAGTAAATCAGGGAAAAACCCAAAATGGATGTCACCAAGGGAACTGGTAGAAAACAAACAAAAAGAATCAAAATGAACCAATTAACAGGCATTTTTTGAGTGTTTCCTGTGGGCCAGGGGCTGATGGTACAAAGGCAAAAACAGTTCTTGCCCGGACAGAGTTAACTAGGTGCTAAGCTAAATTCCAGAACTTCAAATACTCTCAAGGGTCCTGTATATTTTAGTACCCAGGGACAAATCACAGACCAGCTTCTACTAGTTATGTCTAAGGTTCGAGCTCTTCAAAACCCACAAGAGAATATCTTTTACAACACTAAATAAAGCCTAAAGAAAATCTATTCATTTTTGTATTAGGCCCCTTCTAGGCACAAAGATGAAGCAAAACACCTAGTCTGAGAATGAAATGGGCTCAGAAAGAACACTCATCTAGAATCATCCAAAAGCCCTCTGAGGATGGCTAGGTTTGTTTTTATTATTATTATTTTTTTTTTTTTTTAAAACTGCTTTAATCAAAAATCTGGTTGGGTAATTCAGTAAGTGCTACAAGCTTTCAAAGATTTTCAGGAAAGGCAGTGGGGACCTAAGTGGAAAGAAGCAGCAGCCACCGCGCATTCTTTGGTTATTAGGAGAGTGCTAGGCATTCTGGGAAGCAGGACACGTCCGCCCCTGCCAAGGCCCCCACCCTAGGCCCCTTCCTTAAAGTCTGAGGGGTATGTGCCCAAAATAAACTCCTAGCATCATCCAGAGCACAGCATATCCTCAAGTAAAAGTTGCTTTCAGGTCTGGGATCTTTTGGTTACAGTCAGTGTGGAGGATTTGATCCTTGAAGTCAAACATGAATTCCTTGTAGTCAGTTCCAGGACACTAACCCCCCACACCCCACATGGAGAGGACCAGCAGGGCCTATTTTCAGAACAGTTATTTCTTGTTGGCCAGCCCTGGGGATGCTTCTGAAGCATCTGGCCTGAAAGAGTGCCCACCTATGCTATAGCTTTTGACAGCTGTGGGTGTGCCCTTATGGGAACCATTCCTTGGAGTGTGGAGGGCTGGGTTAAGGTGTTCCAGATTACTTGGTGGATTCACTTTCCCCTTCCTCTGTACTACTGAGTCTAGCAAGTTGAGCCTGTAACCTTCAGGCTTACTCCAAGGGACCACGGATGAGGGTCCAGAGAATAATATCATAAGGCAACCTGATTTTATCAAGTCACCACAACAAGGCAGTTCCTCTGACTCAGTGGCCCAATGAGTCTCTTGTGGTTCTATGTGATATGGTGGCCTGTGCCTTATGTGTTTTAACATCAATGGCCTAAGTTGAGTTTTCCCTGGGCAGGGCTGCAAGAACCAGGACCATCCAGCAGCCATCTCAGCAGGGGTGACAAGGGTCTCTGAGCACACACAGCTGCCTGCACTAATACTTTCAATAAACAGCTTGACTACAAACAAAGACCAGAAAATTATCTCAGTAGAATAAATGAAAATACTGCATTTATATAGGCCTGTTTTGCTTCTTTTTTAAAAAAAATGACTTGGAATGTTTTTTGTGTTCAGTTTATTTTTTTAAATAAAGAGACCCTCCCTTTCCCCTCCCTTCATTAAGAGGTGGCTGCTGCCAGCTATTTGACCTCCCCTTTCCTCTCCTCAGACTTCAATAGCTTCTTTGCGACAATGACGGTGTTCCTCATCAGCATGATGATGGTCATGGGCTGCGTGATGAAGCTGGTTCTCTTCTTGACTTCTTCAAAATCCATGTCTCCCACTAGGTTGGAGTTGGCGATGATGGGATCATGAACCTGATTTATCCCCACATGGATGACAGCAGCCCCTTCCTTGATCATGTCTGCTATGACAGAGGCTCAGACCGAGGAGGGCGCTGGACCGGAAGTCACCTCGCTGGTCCAAGAAGGTGATGGCTAGGTTTGTTGTGAAAATATTATATCAAAGACTGAAAGGGTACTTTCAACTCCCCCATTCTCAGTTGTTCTTTGTTCCTTAAAAGTCTAAACATCTGTTCTACTTCATTTAATTTCTCTTGCTAATATTACAAACCTTTAGAAAGGTTAACTATTTGGTTTTAAATGGCCCAGCTTTAGAAATGCCATGTTCCAGAACTGAGTGGCAGAAACAGTTGTCTCCCATAGTGACCAAGTATCTAGAAAATGAACTAGCATTAGGTGCAACAGCAGGACCATTTGTTCAAATGCTAACTGAACATATGAATGATTTTTCCTAACAAGATCTCAAGGGATTCGACTTGCATCCATCACCTCTTGCATGTTAGCTCGAAGGTAACTATTTTAAACTTATGCTCCAATGTGCTCAGTTTTTTGTGCACACACACACACACACACACACACACACACACACACACACGCACACAAGTATGTCTGGGCCCAGGAATAAGATAACAAGGATTCCTGCTGAAGAAAAGCTGAAAGAGAATGGGGGATATTCATTATTCCTGAAAGCATGAGAGCATTGATTTCATTCTTATATTTATAATTTGGTTGTTCCATTTGGCAAAAACAATATCACCCACTCCCTAAGATCTAGCTTAAAAGAGCTACCGTATATTTTAGTTTTACAACATCAGAGCTCCTTAGAACAGGCTAAGACACAAATACTTCCTTTTATAAACATCAGTTTTAAAATCGAAGTCTGAAGTTATTTTTGGCGTCAATTAATGTAAACATACAGTATAGTGATACCCCCACTTAGCCTACAATCTCTACATTATGGAAGACAAAGGGGAAGTGGGAAATCAGTCTTTTTTTTAAAGCTTTGAACCAAAACAGCTATCACAAGATTCTTGCACTTTAGCCCATAAGAGAGGCCTCAAGCAACCTTCAGGCCAAAGGGAAACTTAGAGCTGTGTTCAAAATTAAGCTTGCTGATTTAAAAACCTTAGGACAGCAGATTACAAGAGCCAGTGTGGAGGAAGTGCCAGAAGCTGAAACATTGAGAAATGAGGGGTGTCAGTGGGAGAGAAGGTAGACTTGAATTGCCAACTATAAACTGAAAATGTAGTTCACATAAGCTCCATGAGGCACTGGACTTACAAAACACCAGAGACAGGAAATTGAATGCCTTGAATGGAAAGTGTCTAGAAGGTCAGTTTGACTGGAAGGGACTTTGAAAATCAAGAAAACTAAGAAGACTTTAAATGAATACCAGCTTGATGACTTTATATGTTATCCTAGAAACAATAGAAAGCTGCAAAGATTTTTTTTTAAGAGGAATAAATGGGTCAGATTTGTGTTTTTAGAATATCACTCTGGAAGCTATGGTAACTATGTGGTAGATTGGTGATTAATATTTCTAAAGATAACATGAGTCTCTTCGAATAATCAAACTGTATTCAGTTTACTCTCCTTAAGGCACAAGCTTATATAATAGTCTTATGAAAATAGTTAGCGTACAGTAAACATTTGGTGTTTAAAGGGCTCAGTTATTTAGAGAATATAATTATGTTATATACCCCGGCCCCTTAAAATGCCAAATGAAACATATCAGTGTTATTTTATATACTTTATAAGCTCTAAAGCTGTAAAGAAACTTAAAACTGGATCCATTTCATTCATTTAGTAGATGATGAAACTGAGGCGGAAAGAAATGAAGTTGTTTGCCCAAGGTCACACTGGCAGTAATTAATGGACTCTGTGACTCAAAAAACCTCAGTGCTATTTCCAATCTATCATTAGTTGGGTTCAGTAGATCACAAATCAATGGGGTTAAAATACTGATGGTTTGACCAGTCACTTTGGAACATCTGAAAAGACATTTCTCCAGCGTCTCTCAAGGACTAATGAGTGTCCTCATCACTGTGTATAACATCTAACTCTTATCAATAGGTAGCTCTTTATTCAGAAGGCGCGTATAGACTCAAAGCACAGGGCATCACAGTTTCCTTGAAAAGTTGATATGGTGCCAAGATGAGAATAAGGGAACATATAGAAAATTACTAGAGAAATGGGTACAACTGAGGATTGACTGATTTAGAAGCAAAAATATGCCTTATCTCAATGTTGAAAAATTGCTAATATCTTTTCTTTCCTACTTCTTTTCTTTCTATCTTCTTTCTTTTTTTTTTTCTTTTGGCTTTATCTTGTCTTTTCAGATTTTTGGCACTGAAATAGAAAGCTATCCTTATGGATCTTTAGCAGTAAGGACAGGTGGCATTTCAGAAAATTAATAGCCACCAGCACATGGCAGGTACCTAAAGGTTTGTAGCCAGCCTCCTAGTGTTTAGGGAGACTAGAACTTGTGCTAATGAGTGCTTTAGAAGAAGCATGCCGTGAAGTGATTTTCTTGGCAACCACCAGTGAAACTTGCTTTCACACTCAGACAAATACTAGTTGATTTGGCTTAAGCACCTCAGTAGACTATTTTAGACAAGTAAATGTCTCCAAAGATGTCTAGCAGACACTGTTAGATTTGTTGTACTGATCCAGGTCATTTTATATCTAATTTTATAGTCCATGATTAGATATATCCAGTCATTTAAACACATATCCTTCCTGGAAAGAATATTCACCAAACCAAGCCACACCACTTTGGTTCCTAACAATTTAGAGCTTTTAATTTAATAGAATATAAACTGCTTGATGGGTGAGATAATATGTTGATGTCTTTGTTTTTCCAGTGCTGTGACTGGCACAGAACAGATCCTCAAGAAAGACTTGCTGAATGGCAGGGAATCCTATATCCCAAGGTAGTGAGTGATCCAAGCATCAACTTGGTTTTATTAATTGAGTCACTTCAGGAT